>QXTE01000042.1:6814828-6843585 GCA_003942145.1 Platysternon megacephalum | reverse complement strand
GACTGGAAAAAAGCTAATGTAGTGCCCATCTTTAAGAAAGGGAAGAAGGAAGATCCAGGGAACTACAGGCCAGTTAGTCTCACCTCAGTCCCTGGAAAAATCATGGAACAGGTCCTCAAGGAATCAATCCTGAACCACTTAAAGGAGGGGAAAGTGATCAGGAACAGTCAGCATGGATTCACCAAGGGCAAGTCATGCCTGACTAACCTAATTGCCTTCTATGATAAGATAACCGGCTCTGTGGATGAGGGGAAAGCAGTGGATGTGCTATTTCTGGACTTTAGCAAAGCTTTTGATACAGTCTCCCACAGTATTCTTGCCAGCAAGTTAAAGAAGTATGGGCTGGATGAATGGACGGTAAGGTGGATAGAAAACTGGCTAGATGGTCGGGCTCAACGGGTAGTGATCAATGGTTCCTTGTCTAGTTGGCAGCCGGTATCAAGTGGAGTGCCCCAAGGGTCGGTGCTGGGGCCGGTTTTATTCAATATCTTCATTAACGATCTGGAAGATGGTGTGGACTGCACCCTTAGCAAGTTTGCAGATGACACTAAACTGGGAGGAGTGGTTGATACGCTGGAGGGTAGGGATAGGATACAGAGGGACCTAGACAAATTAGAGGATTGGGCCAAAAGAAATATGATGAGGTTCAACAAGGACAAGTGCAGAGTCCTGCATTTAGGACGAAAGAATCCCATGCACTGCTATAGACTAGGGACCGAATGGCTGGGCAGCAGTTCTGCAGAAAAGGACCTAGGGGTTACGGTGGACGAAAAGCTGAATATGAGTCAACAGTGTGCCCTTGTTGCCAAGAAGGCTAATGGCATTTTGGGTTGTATAAGTAGGGGCATTTCCAGCAGATCGAGGGATGTGATCATTCCCCTCTACTCAGCACTGGTGAGGCCTCATTTGGAGTACTGTGTCCAGTTTTGGGCCCCACACTACAAGAAGGATGTGGATAAATTGGAGAGAGTCCAGCGGAGGGCAACAAAAATGATTAGGGGGCTGGAGCACATGACTTACGAGGAGAGGCTGAGGGAACTGGGATTGTTTAGTCTGCAGAAGAGAAGAATGAGGGGCGATTTGATAGCTGCTTTCAACTACCTGAAAGGGGGTTCCAAAGAGGATGGATCTAGACTGTTCTCAGTGATAGAAGATGACAGAACAAGGAGTAATGGTCTCAAGTTGCAGAGGGGGAGGTTTAGGTTGGACATTAGGAAAAACTTTTTCACTAGTAGGGTGGTGAAGAACTGGACTGGGTTACCTAGGGAGGTGGTGGAATCTCCTTCCTTAGAGGTTTTTAAGGTCAGGCTTGACAAAGCCCTGGCTGGGCTGATTTAGTTGGGTTTGGTCCTGCTTTGAGCAGGGGGTTGGACTAGATGACCTCCTGAGGTCCCTTCCAACCCTGAGATTCTATGATACCACCATTCTCTTAATTTCCAAATGGTACAATAGATACTACAAGGGAAATAGATGCCTACTTTTATTTTTGTACTAGATAGTGCATAGAAGTGGATTGTCTTGACATTTTTTTAGAACTCCTGACATTTTAGTATTGAGTTAGTTTGTTTTTAAAGTAGCAGTAAAACATTGGAGAGTGTGAAGGGGTACACTCTCCCTTTGTGGGAGAGGAGACTAGCAAGATTTTCTGAGCTCCTTCAGCGCCAACGAGGTGCACCTGTTAGATTTGTTCTGACTGGAAAGAGTGGGGGAGGGAATCTTAAAGAGAGAAAACCCGTCAAGGGTGGGGTGGTTTGTGGTGAACAGGAAGAAGACCGCTACACCTCAGAGAGTGATCTGCCAAGAAAGAGACACTCACAGGCCTCACTGCCCCTGAAACATCATGGACCAGCTGTAAAGCAGGGTGCCCCAAGAGAAGGGGGTGCAAGTAGACCCTAATTAAAGACAGTAGGCCAGCTGATAACCAAGTCCCAAAGGGCTGGTCCCAGAAAGCCTGCCTAAGAGACAGGCGACCTGAGCCATTCTCTTCCTTTACTCTGATCATCCTCTCTCACAAAGTAGTTTTGCTTGTTTGTTTGGTGTAGAGAACTCCTCATGTGTTACGAACACGGGAAGCACATAATAGAAAACTTGAATCAGGAACTGGTGGAGATGCAGAGGAGCCCCAACCCCCCCATTCCAGGGGCACCAGAGAAAACATGACCATGGAAATTAGTAAAGGTCCAAATGGAATAGGAATGACCTTAGGAAGCTTCCCCAATTAACGGACCAAGGACTGATGATAAACTTTCATTTTAAATTGAAATCCTGGGCTTTCAATGGTATAAAATAGGTTATTCCTTTTATTGTACTTCATAGGGCCCCAGTCCTACAAATACACACCCTTTTGCATAACACCCTTACACTTCTGTGGAGTCCCACTGACTCAATGGGATTCTGTGAGCACAAGAGCCCAGATCTTCAAAGGTATGTACGTGTTGCTCAACTTAGCTTTGCAGCACCTAACCCCAGATGGCCAGTCTCCTAGTGGAACCCCTAGCCCCAAGCTAGGTGCCCAGGCTCCCTAAAAAATGCACAGGGAGAGTCACGTGCCTAAAAGAAGGGGATACCTCAAAGCCTGCAAGCTGAGCAGGGAGCTAACTAAACTAGCCAGGAATGAAATGCCAACCTAAGAGAGCTGAGCTAGTACACCTGGTCGACTGGGCAGAGACAGGCACCTCCCTCCACTCAGGATCCTCTGCTGCAAAACTCTTCCTCGAGTTAGGCCCCCCTAAGCCAGATCAGCTGCTCAGCTAGCCCATGCTCTAGGAGCTGAAACTATCACTGTTGCCCTATGTTTCCCTGTGCCCCTGGCTGTCTTTGATGTGGGTGCAGTACTGCTCTCCCTCCCCCCCCATTGGCAGCCTGTATCCTGCCCTCCAGTGTGGGATCTCAGAGCATGCCTACAGGATTGGGCCCAGTTGCCAAATAGGTGTATCCCTCTCTAGTTTGAGAATCCTGCTTGGAGACCTCTCTCCTCCATTTTGAAATCCACTTCTTTCACAAACCCTCCCATGCTGATCTTATCACTGACAATGTTATCAGGCCTTGCAGGGGAAGTTTGTTGGGTGTTTCCTGTGCCACTGAGTTAAACTGTAAGCGGCTCAGGCCAAGAACCTAGTGTTCTACACTTCTTGTAAAACACCCTACGCACAGATGATGCTCTACAAGTAATAGGCAGCAGGAGGTTCTAGGGCAACTTTCCTTCCAATTCAGAGTACTGTGCAACCAGCACAATCAGTCCCACGCCATAAAAATATTTAAATTCCTACAATAATATTTAGCCTGCACTAAAAACACTAGCAATTTTATGAAATGTATTCCTGTTGCTATGGTGACTACCTAGCCCATATTTTTAAGAGCGATCCAACAGTTTCAGCAAGGATTAGATCTTGAATTTGGACATTTTCTTTCAAACAAATGAAAAGTAGTTATTCTTAAAAGAAACATGTTTGTCATCTCTGAGAACTCATTACTCAAGTGGTTGGCTTCAAGATGAAACTGAATATAGCATTAATTTATATCATAAAATCCTGTCTTTTTAATTCACCAAATTGGTTCCAGTATTTACTGCTGATGGATGGGTTTCAATTGTTGTAATAAGCGTATATTTTTTTTAATGTTTTCAGTGACTAAGTCGGGTTTTATTACATGTACACCTAGAATTATTGTCATGTGCTGTATTCTAGATAACACTCATTTAAGATATATTATTAATACCACACCTTTAAGAAATAGTGACTTAAGTGAACTGTCAGTTGAGTATAAACTTCCTATAGACCAGAAAACTATGCAGATTATCTCTGCTCTTTTAACAAAGCAGACCTATTACTCTGCTCTTACAGGAAATATAATGTTTCTCTGTTAAAAAGTAAGAAGCTGTGAACTCTGTTGTGATATAGTCATAATATGCTGTAGCACATCTTTATATCTTGGTTTATTAAGATCATGGGATCTAAGGATTGCACTGTTCTGTAAATTATTTTATACAGAGGAGGTCACTGGCTCAAGCCAGTATTATTAGTCCTCCATTTTCTTGGAAATAAATTCACACAAATTAAAAAGGGACATAAAAGTTAACATAAATTCAAAGCTATATCTTATATTGCATATTTTTTTTTAAATCCTTACCTCTGTTACTACCATCATTATAGATGGTTATTAAAATAGAAATAATATTAAGGGCTAAATGGTCCTGTCATGTGTATTGTGCAATTCAGGGAGGATGTGTGCATGTTACATTCTCGGCACAAGAAAATGAAAGCTCCAAGGTTGGGAATACCAGGGAAGTAAATTGTGTTATATTGAAAGTACAAGTGAGAATGAAAAAAGATGGTACCAGAAAGTAAAGAAAAGGAAACCAGGATGCTGCAGTCATTATAGTGGTCCTTTACCAAAAGTTTCTCTGTTACTAAAATATCTTCTCTTGTATGCTACAAATAATACAGTTAATTAATTAATTAATTAATATCCTCACTAACTGTTAAAGTAGTGATCCATACACTTTCTTCAGTGAGCAGCTAAACTCATTCTTATTGCCAGCACAAAAACCAAACAAACCACTGCATCTTTTAAACTCTGTATTTGGTAACTTTTTAAAGCTTTTCTGTTCAGTATACTGGGCTACTGAAAGTCTCTGAACAAGATCAAATGAGACTTTTGTACACTCAAAAGCCTTAGATCAGTAAGAACTACATTCACTCAACATGTCTTGTGCTCATGTGACTGCATTATTGGCCATTTAGATATCAAACTAATGTTTAAGGTTCTGTTCCCCACTCTGTCACTAGCCTGATAAGTGACCTTGGGCATGTCACTTCACTTCTCTGTGCCTCACTTTCCCCACCTGTGAATCTGACCACTGCCCTTCCTGGTTGATGAAAGAGAATCAGGATCATCTGGTGCCCTTCATGACCACCACTTGAGTTATCATGCAATTCTTGTATTTCCTAAAATGTTAGTGATCCTTTGAGATGCACCACCCGATCAAGAGAGATTATACATTCTTTTTAGTTTTGGTCTTGACAGGGAGGTATTTGTTTAGGAATAATGTAAATGGTTGGTGCCAAGTATATCAAATTTATGTCATGTTTAGTCTGCATTGCTTACCCTAACTTTTTTCCATGTTTGCATATTCTCATTTCAGAATAAATTGCACTGATTCTACATTCTTTGCCTTCCCCAATCATCCAGGCACAGCATCAGTTGTACTTTTATAAACTTAGAACTAAGTAGAAACTGATTTCTGAAATTCAGAGGCTCATGAATTAGTCAGAATATGTGCATTGTAACACATCCAGCTGATATCACTAGTGATTGTGTTATTAATTAGGTTATTAATTTCTAGTGACATAATTCTACAATGTTTCATACTTACTCATCTAAAAGATAATCTCTGTTATGTAATTTCTCAGTACAATAACATTCATCCTACTAATACTTAGGCTGCATACTGTACTAAAGCTAACATGTAACTCCATATGCATATTGCATAAAGTTAATAAGAACTGTTGGAAAGAAAACACTGTTTGACGAATAGGAATGCAAAGGGGCAGTGGCTTGGACTGCTATTTTCAAGGGAAAATTCACTAAAATGTCAGGTCTTAGAATCTGTTGGTTTAGTTGTACTACAGCTCAGTTGTGTTTGGGTTTGGGGTTTTTTTGCATGTAAATTGATAAAGCTTACACATCTGAATTTACCCTAAAGCTCCTTTGCACCATTGCTGCAGTATAAAGGGGCCTTACAGAGCATGTACATTTAAGTCAGTAAGGAACTGACTTACGTAAGCCAAGTTTAAATCAAATTAAGAATGTTCAAAAAAGGTGTTTTGTGCCCCCATCCCCCAAACTATGCCCATATTAAAAAGTGGGGGGCATGGCCCCCGTGGCCATACCAGTTCCACCATTGGATCCAGGGTATGAAATCAAGGGTATTGGATCAAGGGTATGGAATGGCTTCTATATGAGGACAGACTAAAAAGACTGGGACTGTTCAGCTTAGAAAAAAGACAATTAAGGGGGGATGTGATAGAGGTCTGTAAAATCATGAATGGTGTGGAAAAAGTGAATAGAGAAATGTTATTTAGCCTTTCCCACAATACAAAAACTAGGGGTCACCTGATGAAATTAATAGGCAGCAGGTTTAATATAAACAAGAGGAAATATTTTTATACAGTGCACAATTAACCTGTGGAACTCATTGCCATGGGATGTTGTGATGGCCAAAAGTATAACTGTGTTAAAAAAAGAACTAGTTAAGTTCATGGAGGATAGGTCTATCAATGGTGACTCTGAACCTCTGACTGCCAGAAGATGGGTGGATCTCTCCAAAATTGCCCTGTGCTGTACACTCTTTCTAAAGCTCTGGAACTAGTGGCAGTTGGAGACAGGATAATGGGCTAGATGGAACATTGGGCTAATCCACTATGGCAGTTCTTATGTTCTCAACATGTTCATATACCAGTTTAAGTCAATTTAAATACACAACTTCTGTTAAACTGGTGCAACTTTCTGTGTAGACTGGGCCTAAGAGCCTGATTCTCCTCTAACTTGCTTCTTTTGTTGTAATTTACATCTGTTCAAAGTGAATGTGTTTGCATGATGCTGCAATTCTGAACTGATAAATTTTGCACCCACTTTGCACAGGAAGAACTGACTACACAACGTGCAAGACAGTGAGAATCAGTCCTTAGACATTTATTGCATTCTTCGAATGAAGAAAGTAATTATGTATTTTCCACCATGAGAGTCACAGAAGAAAGTGCTAAATCAAACAGCAAGAACTGCACCAGTCAGGTCTAGCTTGCTCCCCAAATCTTGACAGAATTAGAGAAAATATAAAACACCTTAACAGGAATCAATAGCACCCAATATGGCAAAAGGCAATGTAAGAGTCCTTAGTTCCCTAAGAAACACTACATGGGAACATTGTACCAGTGGTCCATTTTGTTCAGTGTCCTCTTTTCCAATGCCAGATGCTTCAGAGGAAAGTGTGAACCAACCCCTAATAAATGCAATTACATAATATTATATGGTAAGACATGTTTTCCTAACTCACCTGCAGCTGACCAGCCCTGAAATCTCAGGGTCATAATTGTATTCTAGCTGCTGTAACTGCAAATGTTATTCCTAATTATTTAAATAAATGTCTAATCCTTGTTTAAAATGTACTATGCTATTTTCTTCAATATGGCAAGTGATGCAGGTTAATTCTACATTACATTACATTAAAAATCATGCTCTTCATTTCAAATGTTTAACTTTTGAGTCCCCTCCTTTGTTTTTTCCCCCATAGGAAAAGGTAGAATAAATATTGTAAGAACACTCAATCCTTCCCTAAACTATTCTTTATTTTATATTCAATCCCATAAACCACATCTCCTCTTACTCATCTTCCTTACTTTTTTATGTTCTGCTCTCTGCCTTTTCTGAGATGCTGACCAAAACTGAATGCGGTAGAACAAGACCACTGAATTACATATTTTCTGTATTATTTCCGTCTCATTAATGCAGCCTAATATCTTAATTGCTGTTTTGTACACTGCACATGGATCAGGGATCTTCAGTGAGCTGTCCAAGATTATGATCTGCCATTTGTGTTGCCCAATTACCTAGTTTCAGAGGCTGGCAGTTTGAAATGGTGTCAAATTAAAAGATGAAAGCAAAAAAGCACTGATGTTCCAAACAAACTATGAAAGGAGTTAGACATGCATTTAAAAAAAAAGTTCAGGATCATTCAAAGTGAAGTAAACAAGCTGAAATGGATTTACAAACAGACAGTGTCAGCAGAGCATACAATGAAACTAGTTAGCAACAATTCAGAGTATGTTTTTTGAAGAGTCTAACTGCTAATGTTCCAGACCCGCGGTGCAATAGATCATCTGCATAAGAAAATGGCGGTTGGACCAGAACTCCCCTGAAGGATGCTGATGATGCCTGCCAGGGACATCCTCTCCTCCATTCTGTCCTGGTCTGCCAGTTCCCAACATGCAGTCGAGAGGAACCCAATTCTTACACAGCATCTGACAAACAGCTCCCATAGCATCAGCAGGAAAAGGGGAGCATGCAATGAAATCAGCACTTCTACTCCCCTAAGGGCCACACCCAACAGATACTGGATATCTTCCATCTGTGGAAGTGGAGGGGACTGTGAATACAGAGCTGGATACTGTCTGAATCGCTCATTATCAATTTCTGAACAGATTATAGGGCCCAATTATCAAATAGCGATGTCTAAAAAAAAGTCATTCCTACATCTGGATGCTCAGGCTGGCACTTGAATATAAATGGCCATTTTATGGACCCGATTGGATCTAACTCCTACAGTACTAACTGTCCTGTTAAAGTGTTTACATTACAAACCTGCTAGCACTCATGCAGTCTTTACAAATCATGAAAACAACAGTTTTTGTAACTAAAATTTTGTTTTTCCAGAGACTAATCTTTTAAGGAAGGATTGAATAATTTAAATATTAAACTTCTGTTCCTAGCTGTCCCCACACTGAAATGTTACCAACATTAGCATTAGAAAATGTTTACAAACAATTCGATACAAAAATAGCAGAAGTACGGGACGCAGGCTAAATTTCACCGCACAATCATACTGCTTCTCGATCGTGCCATCTATCCTCTAGCCCTTATCTGCATAGTGGGCCTAGAGCTTCTCTGCGAACACCATACACTCGTTTGAGCAGAGCCACTGAAGACTTGTCCTCACTCAAGCATTGAAGACAATGGGCTTCTTATGGTACTATCCTTGATAATAAGCATTTGCATTATCTGGCCTTTGGGTTCGATCCTTTAAACCAGGGGTCGGCAACCTACAGCACGCGTGCCAAACACGGCACGCAAGCCGATTTTGAGTGGCACGCCGCTGCCTGCCACAGTCCCGGCCCCCAGCCCCACTCAGCCCCCCCACCCACCGCTCTCCCCTGCAGGGGCAGGAGGCAGAAGCTTGGTCCTGCGGCAGCCAAGCTCCCACCTCCCCCGCTTCTTCCCCCAGCGTGGGGCTTTCCTGTCCCTCCCCCTCCCTCTCCCTGCCGCCGATCAGCTGATGGCCCTTGCGAGGGGGAGGGGCAGGAGTGGCAGCGTGCTTGCTGCTCCGTAGAGGAGACAGAAAAGAGGTAGGGACGGGACCTTGGGGAAGGGGGTGGAACAGGGCATATCCCTTCCAGTCCCCTGCCATGAGCCGCTCAGGGCGGGGGGCTGGGAGCACCCCCATGAGCCGAGCACCCCAGCCCTGACCCCTGAGCCCTGCACCTCCACACACCCCCAGCCCTCTGCCCTGATCCCTGAACTCCCCCACACACACCCAGCCTTCTGCCCTGCATCCCCACACACACCCAGTCCTCTGCCCTGACCCCTGAACCCCCCCACATNAAATTAAAGTGAATAAATGAAGACTCGGCACACTACTTCTGAAAGGTTGCCGACCCCTGCTTTAAACAGTTACATATGTGCTTAACTTTACCCATGCGAGTAGTCAATGCAATACATGCGAGTAGTCAATGCAATGACCAGATGAGACCAGTTAAGCATGTGCCTAAGGCCAGGTCTACACTAAAAAGTTAGGTCAACCCAGCTATGTCACTCAGGGGCGTGAAAAATCCAAACCCCGAGCAACTTAGTCAAACCAACCTAACTCCTGGTGTAGACAGTGCTAGATTGATGGAAGAATTCTTCCATTGACCTACTTACTGCCTCTCAGTTTGGTGGATTAACTATAGCAATGAGAGAACTCCTCCCGTTGCTGCAGTGAGTATCTACATTGAGGTGCTGCAGCTGTAGCGGTTTAAGTGTAGACATAGCCTAAGGGTTTGTAGGGTCAGGTCCTTAGACAGGAATTTGTCTCCTTGTTTGCCTGGGAAGTGCCTAGCATATTTTAGTTGCTATAATAATAAGTTATAGATTTGGGGGGGGGGGAAGGGGGGGGAAGCTCTAGATTTTATGAAAAATACCAAATTATTTCCCCAGTATGAAAACCAAGTAGCATGGCAGGTGTCAGTGGAGCAGAAATGTTTTCTGTAAATATTACTTTAAATATTCTAAAACCCTTGAGGTTTAGGATGGCAGTTAAACAGAATTACGTACAATATGCCATCAAGAAGGCAGAATTGGTCAAACCAACATCTGACTGAGTGAGCCAGACTCAACAAGGAAGGCAAGAAAAGAGAAAAAATAAAATAATCTCTCTCATTCTGCACCATCCTGAAACCCCCCCCCCCCCCCCGCCACTATGTTTAGATTTTTTTTTTCGCCAAAAAAAATTCCTTGTGCTATCTGAGGGGATTTTATTTACACCCTCAAATAGAAAAAACCACAGCAAAATTAATCTTAGTTTGAATCTTTCCAAAACATGCTTGCTCTGGGTTGTACATAGCATATATGTTTTCAGAATGCAATGAAAATATTTCCATCTAGAAACTAACTAAATAAATAAAACGCAGAAGTGAAATTTCTAACAAAGGATTAGTTGTCCAGTCATGTTGAAGCAGCCGTGCCCCCAATTTAGCCTTTGGCTACATACTCTAAGCTTGACAGTGACTGGCAGGGAGCCTGGATATGAAACAATTCCTGTCACTTCTAGTCACTAGAAGGAATACAAGTGGGATGTCTTCCTCCAGCAAAACACATTACTTAATATCTCAGCACCACTGTAAACTTCCATGGCCTCTACAACAAAATGTTTTAAATAAAGAGGTGCATGTGCAGGCTGAATGACACTGCTAGCTAGAACTCTCTCATCAAGGGCTTGAGAGGCTCATGCTCACCTGAAGTGGAGCACCCTTAGGGACATGACTTGAAGACTAATGTTGAATCATAGAATATTAGGGTTAGAAGGTCATCAAGTTCAACCCCCGGCTCAAAGCAGAACCAATCCCCAGACAGATTTTTGCCCCCTCAAGGATTGAATTTACAACCCTGGGTTTAGCAGGCCAATATTCAAACCACTGAGCTATCCCTCCCCCATATGACTAGCCTGCCCCCATATTTCAAGCCATATTTCATTAGTCAGCCTACAGTACTCTGATGAAGTGTAACCTTAACCACTGACCATGATCTCTTAGTTCAAACCAGGGACTTGAGTTTGTAAACAAACTAGCAGTCATTACTCTTACTGGGATTAAATTAGTTTCTCTTACTATACACACACCACTGTATGTAAGTTTTTTAAATGAGTCTCTAGTCCACCTTTTAAAATATGACCACCTTTCTTTCCTTAGCCCTTGTATGATTTTATTTTATTTTCCCTCCATTATAACCAACACAGAGCATAGAGTCTAGTAGTTTTCCACTGAGAATCAACCATGCTTCTCAAAGGATAGCAAATTCAATATAACAGATTGTCTTCAAAGGGACAAGAAAATCACTTTGAACTATACCTCCAATTGCATTTTCTGGCTTATAAATGCAGGTTATGACCTATTAAATTTAGGTGCCAACATTTTCAATGTGACTAATGATTTTGGGGTCGTAATTTGCAACACTTTAAAAGGTCACATTTTCTTATGTGGACATATGTCTGCTAAGAGAAGATGCACCCACAGTACTTGCTAAATTTCATGTGTGATCTTAACTCCCAGTAGCCCAAATTAAAACAACAACACGAGGAATGGTCTTCTCTGAAGCTTTAAAAACTACCTCCTTATAAAACATTCAAACAGAAATGGTCAGGGCCCAAATTCTGCTCGACTGGTTTAAATGCCACTGAATGAAGCTGCTTCAGACTTGTATCAAATCAGGGAAGAGTAGAGTTTGGCTCAAGGCTAGCACACTGCAAAGAAGATAATATTTTACCATTAATTTTTATCATAGATAATACCATTCATAAAGCAGACTTTATACTGCAGAAGGGTAAAACAAATACACATAAACAACAACAAACAGGGCATCGCAGCCAGCAATAATGCCAGCAATTGTGAAAAGCAAAGTTAAAGAGGCAAGCTTTCATCAAGCCTTAAAAATGTTGGCACACTAATTTTTTAATGTGATTTGGAAGAGTTCCATATTGAGCCACAATTGCTGAAGTCCTTGTCCCTGTGAGTTTTTAGTTTCACCCAGAAGATTTGTAATAAGTAGTTCATTGAATGGAAGCTGTCATGAGTAAACTGAGCACAGCAGACTAGGGTACATACTGCCCCAAACTAATTTTTAAAACAGTGAAAACATTTTAAAAACAGATCTTAACACGGACATAGTGAAATTGAAGCTCTCCTAGATTTTCAAGTTTTATTCAGGACACAAACTGCTGCAATTCAGACATCCGAAGTTTTATGAACCTACTATTAACAAGTCATTATAGAACATTACAATAGTTCATATTTGTGATAATAAAGGCATAAATAGAACACTTGGCCTCAAGAAAATTCATATTGTCTTACATTTTAGAAATATTGCTTCTGAGAGGTAAACTTTTAGACAAAGATTTTTTAAAAAGAGATGACAAATTTTATTCATTACTGTATTTACTGAGGAAAATTTGCCATGCAGAGCCACTAAATATTACCCAGCAGGTGGGTAGGGCACTGCAGGGTCAGCTGTTTTCAGTTTTCAGAGTAATTGTCATGGAAATGTTTATATTATGATGAATTTATCCTAAAAGTTGCAGAACTTTTCCTATGACATTTTCTTTCTAGTGTGGTTGCCTGATGTTAACAGGTTTTAAGAGGATAAAGGATATAAAGGAAACTGCATGCAAAAATAAAATGTAATAGAATGTGGCTATGTAATTCGCATTTGCTAGAATACTTCTCTGTAAGGGCTCTTCTTATGCAGAATTGTAATTTATTTTTTAAAAAGGTACTATATTTTGGGCTAATATTTTAAGTGAATTTAGTGCTGTGTTTACAAAGTTCAGGAGTCTGAAGTCTTCTGTATATCCACAGACTAGACTTAGTACAGAAAGTAGCAGTGCAAAACCTGGTTGTTCTTTCAACTTCAACCTTGGTTTGGAAGGACCTCTGGGGGAGAGGGTAGTTTGATCCTTGGTCATTCAGCTGAGACAGACTGTAAGGATCCAGGTTTTGACAAAAGTTTAGGGGTTGATCCTGCTTCCATGGATATCCGTGGGAATATTGCTATTAAGACGACATGGGCCCTTTTTATTTTTGTGGAACATTGGTCCACCTGTTATGATGAGAGGAGACTGTACAGTTTGGATGGCCTCCATCTAAGTAGAATGGGAACCAACTTCCTTGGAGTCAGGCTGGCTGGCATAATCGGGGTGTGTGTGTTAAACTAATAACAAAGGGGAGGGTAAAATGAGGGACGATATTAACAATTTTAGCACAAAATTGAGATGTTGAGAACAAAATTAATCAAGGAATCAAGGCCACAAAGAGAAGAAATTCTTTAATTGGCTCTACACCAGTGCTACTAGCCTGGATAACAAACAGGACTTGGTTCATTCATGAACATAAATTCGATCTAGTTGGTATTACTGAAACCTAATGGGATGATTAACAACATCAGAATATAAAACTCAATGGTTATAACTTACCTATGAAAGATTGAGTAGGCAAAAGGGGACATTATGTGTTTGAGTCACAGAGAACTCGGAAGAAAGTAATCTTGCATGCTTATGGATCAATGTCCTAACAGACAAATCACAAGATGAGGTATTAGCTGGTGTTTGCTACAGACCATCAAAATCACAGTAGGGAACAGGATGAGTGGCTCCGTAAGCATATCTTTATTTGTACGGAAAAAAACAGTTACTAACCTTTCATCATTGTTGTTCTTCGAGATGTGTTGCTCATGTCCATTCCATTGTAGGTGTATGTGGTCGCTACATGCATCAGTGCCGGAAGTTTTTCCCTCAGTGGTATCTGTAGGGGACCGATTCTGGCGCCCTCTGGAGTGGCGTGCATATGCGCCGGTATAAGGGGCACCACCGGCTCCCCCCTCTCTAAGTTCCTTCTTGCCGGAACTCTGACAGAGGGGAAGGAGGGTGGGTCATGGAATGGTCATAGGCAACACATCTCGAAGAAAAACAGTTATGAAAGGTT
Organism: Platysternon megacephalum; assembly: GCA_003942145.1. NCBI lineage: Eukaryota > Metazoa > Chordata > Testudines > Platysternidae > Platysternon > Platysternon megacephalum. The sequence continues at coordinate 6,829,582 of QXTE01000042.1, read as the reverse complement.
AGTAACCGTTTTTTCTTCTTCGAGTGCTTGCTGATGTCCATTCCATTGTAGGTGACTCCCAAGCAATACTTCCAGAGGCAGGTAGGAGTTCATGGACGTGTCGATTGCAACACAGCTCTGCCAAAGCCAGCGTCATTTATTTACTATAATTTAAGGTTTCGCGTGCCAGTAATACATTTTACATTTACAGGGGCCGGCGGACGGAACCCCAGACCGGCAGTGGGCTGAGCATCTCAGCCCGCTGCCAGTCTGGAGTTCCGTCTGCCGGCCCCTGCCAGCTGGGATCCTGGCTGCCGGCCCCGCTCAGTCCGCTGCCGGCCCGGGGTTCCATCCATCCAAAAGGCAGCAGTGCACATTGGTAGTGGGCAATCCTGACCACGAATCGTAGGAACTTTCTGTGTCCGTGAAATATCGATATGTGAAAGTAAGAATCTTTCAGATCAAGGACGGCGTACCAGTCTCCTGGATTCAGGGAAGGAATGATGGAGGCTAGGGAGACCATGCGGAACTTCAACTTCTTGAGATACCTGTTGAGGTTTCACAGGTCGAGAATGGGGCGTAGACCCCCCCCTTGGCCTTTGGAATAAAAAAATAGCGGGAGTAAAACCCTTTTCCCCTCAGGTGAAAAGGAACTTTCACCATGGCGCCCACCTGCAAGACGCCTTGCACCTACTGAGCGAGCAGATGCTCGTGAGAAGGCTCCCTGAAGAGGGAAGGGGAGGGAAGGTGGTGGGAGGGGATAGAAATAAACTGGAGGGTATACCCCTCTGCTACTGTGCTGAGGACGCATTGGTCTGATGTTAAGGGCCCAGGCGGGGAGGAAGGGGAACAAACGGTTGGAAAATAACAGGGGTTCTGGATCCAGGACACAGGCTGGAAGGTCGCTCTCAAGCGCACCTTCAAAATGTCTGCTTATTACCTGGTTGAGGAAGCCAGCTGTTGGCCTTGCCAGCGATTGTAGCCCTTGCCCTTCTTCCGGAAGGGCTCCGATCGGGAATGGACCCCAAACCTGTGGGACTGCTGTGGGTTGAACTGCTTTCTCACAGGCACTAGTGTGTAAAGGCCCAGAGAGTGCAAGGTAGCCCTAGAGTCTTTCAGGTCACGTAACTTGCTGTCTGTCTGTTCCGAGAACAGTGCCAGGCCATCGAATGGGAGGTCCTGGATGGACTGCTGAACCTCCATCAACAGGCCCGATAACTGTACCCAGGACACATGCCTCATGGAAATGGCCAAAGCCATAGGAGTCCATTGCATCTGAGGCCGCTTGGAGGGCTGCCCTGGCCACAGCCCTACCCTCATCAAGGATAGCCTGGAACTTTTTCCTGGGCGCCTCCAGCAGCAAGTCCACGAACGTGGCCATGGACTGCCAAATGTTAAAATCATAATGGCTGAGAAGGGCCTGATGGTTGGCCACTCTTAAGTGGAGGCTGGCCATAGAATAAATTTTTCTGCCAAAGAGATCAAGGCTCTTAGGGGTCGATCCCGGTTGGCCCTGTCTATCGTGCTCATTGGCTGCTGATACAACTAGGGAGTCAGAGGATTCTGCCAAATCCTCGTCCTCCAGCCCCAGGTTCAATGCCTTCTCTTTAGAAGCTCTTTGTGAGCCTTTACATCATCCTGGGGAACTGCGTGGGAAGGTCCCTCTATCCTCATTGGGCAAAGAGGTTGAGGAGGCAGGTATAGGCAGGTCGTCCAACTCTGTTCCCTCCGCCAGGGGAGCTTCCACTGAGGCAGGCTGTTCCTAGGGACCTTGCTCCGACTCTGCTTCCAAGTCAGGGGACAGGTGGGAGACTGTCACTGACTGTTTTCCAGATGCCCCTGAGACTGACCGGTGCCCCTGTGATGGTTGAGGAAACCCCCATGGGTTCCATAGCTGCCAGAGAGCTGGCCACTGGCCTTGGGGCATGTGTCTGCTGGTGGCACTGAGGGGAATGCCAATGCCCCCAGTGGTTGGCCTTATCCCATAGGCAGTTCTTCGACCTCACTCTCAGAGCCTGAGGAGGGGGACACTTGTCTGGGGGACCAGAATGGAACTGCTGCCATCTGTCTACCCCTTTCCCATCAGCCCTCTCCCCGGGTATCCACTGAGGACCTGTACCAGGATGACAGCTCTTGGTGCCATGTCTCCGGTGACCGGTGGTGGCGTTTGGCGGATTAGTGACAGTAACCTATCGATCGACGCCTCATGCTTTGAGAGCGGTGTCGCTCTGTTGACCAGGAATGAGAGCGGGAGCGAGAGGATCGACATCTCAGCTCGGGAGACTGTTGGCATGCCTCTGGAGACCCGTACCAGCAATCCGGAGACCAGTGACAAGACTCCGGGGACCAGCGTCTCAACTCTGGAGCGGTGCCGCGAGATTGGAGAGCGACATGGATGCTTCGGGGACCAGTGCCAGGACTCTGGGGACTGGCGTCGTGCCTCCGCAGGTCTGCACCAGACAGCCGGCGATTGGCGCCGGGATCCCGGGCAGCGCTGTCTAGAGTCCGGGGAGTGATGCTGGAAACTCTGACAGGTAAGCCGACCCGGATCTGGGGGCTGGCATTGCTCAGGTGAGCACTGGCGGGGCACGCTCTGCGGCAGGGAGTGGTGCCACACAGATGGGGACCGCTGAAAAGACCCCAGGGTAGGTTTACCCCTCGGATGGGGCACCTCGCTGGCTTGCGTGGGCAGCACTGGAAGGGACAATATGCCCTTAGCAGCCTGAAAGGCCTCTAGCATGGATGGCACTGCCAGGTGCCGAGTGACTCTGCCACTTCCCAGGGTGGCAGGCAGGTCTCGTAGGAGGCTCGACAGATCAATGGGCCCTGGAGCCTGGTCACCATCCTGAGGAGGAGGAGCTGCCCCGTGTGGGTCTTTGCTCTCCCCCGGCTCTCTCCTTCCCTTTATGGGACGTAGGAGAACGCCAGTTGGAGGTCAGTGCCCTTGGCGCACTCCGTACCGATGCTGCGGTGCTTGGAGCAGAGTCCAATCTAGCTGGCTCCGAGGCCGATGCGACTGCCGACTCCATAAGGAGCGCTCTAAGTCGAATGTCCCGCTCCTTTTTGGTTCGCGGCTTGAAGCTTTTACAAATGCCACACTTGTCACTCACGTGGGTTTCCCCCAAGCACTTCAGACAGCGTTGATGGGGATCACTGACTGGCATAGGTTTTTTTGCAGCAGTCACAAGGCTTGAAGCCCGGGGATCGGGGCATGCCCCGTCCCTAGGCTAAGTCCGGTACGGGACTAACAAACTATTTTTAATTTAGCACTAAGCGAACTAATACAACTATACAAACTTTCTATAAACTATCTACAGGACATTTGCAACTAGGTACAGTTGAGAAAGGTAAGCTTGCCGAGGCAAGGAGAGGTTCCAGCACCATCACCGGTGGTAAGAAGGAACTGAGGGAGGGGGAATCCTGATCATTGGGGACTTCAATCTAAGTGAATGCTGGAAGTCTCATGCTGCCAGTACCAAAACACCCTTGGATTTTCTAAATATTACAGATTTCCTAACTCAAGAAGTGTTGCATCCAGCATGCGGGAATTCGATATAAGACGTTGTCTTGATAGATAAAGAACCACCGATCACAGAACTAAAAATTAGTAGTAGCTTTGGTACAAGTGATCATGACTTTGTCACATTTACAATGTGCAAACAGAATAAAGGCCAGACCAATAATGTATATATATGCTGCTTTGAAGGGACCAATTTCACTAAGCTGAAAACAATTATGAGACAAATCAGCTGGGAGGAAGAATTCAATTATAAACATGAGAATGTAATTGGGAATTGTTTAAGAACACTTTACTAGATGTCCCAAAAGCTACAATTCCACAGTCTAGGAAGAAGGTTGTACGGGTTAAAAAAAAAAGACCTGGCTTGGAGGGAAAGTGAAGGCAGCTATAAAAAAGTAAAAAAAGGGACAGTTGATAATCATAAATATAAATCTGAAACTAGGAATTGTAGAAAATGTATAAGGAAAGCAAAGGAACAAGGAGAAAACAATGATCAGCAGCATTATGTTTTTTAAGTATATTAAGAACAAAGAGAATCCTAACAATGGTATTTGTCCATTACTAGATGGAAATGGTAAAATTATCAATACAGAAAATGCAGAAGTGTTCAATAAATATTTCTGTTCTGTATTTGGGAAAAAAGCCATATGGTGTAGTCTTATCATCTGATGATGATGATGATGACACTGTTTCCATTCCAACAGTAATTCATGAGGATGCTAAATAGCAGCTACTAAAGTTAGACATTTTAAAATCAGATAACTTGCAATCAAAAGTTTTAAATGAGCTGTCTGAGGAGCTTAGTGGACCTTTAATGTTGATTTTCAATAAGTCTTGGAATACCAGGGAAGTTCTAGAAGACTGGTAGAAAGTTAAGATTGTGTCGACACTTCAAAAGGGTAAATAGGATGACATGGGTAAATATAAACCTATAAGTCTGACATAGATCCTGGGCAAAATATGGATAAAAATAATGATAAAATAAAGGCTGAGAGCTTCCTAACAAGGCTCTAGCCTCCCATCCTTTGATTCCAAAATCCCTATAGGTTCCCTTGATAGGGAGAACAGGGCTTTAAAAAGCCAGCTCCTAAGCGACCAGAAAAGCCAGCAAACAGGAGCAGCAAAAAGGGGAGTTTTGCGAGGGAGTTTAGAGAATGTTTGTTAAGTGTACCTGGCGCTCAGACTCCCTCTCTAAACTTAACCCACCTCAAGATGGAATGCAGAGATAAGATTTCTAGATAACATAAATGATGGCTTCTTGGAGCAGCTAGTCTTGCAACCCACAAGAGGAGAGGCAATTCATGATTTAGTCCTAAGTAGGGCACAGGATCTGGTCCAAGAGGTAGATATAGCTGAACTGCTCAGTAATAGCAACCATAATGTAATTAAATTTAACATCCTGGGAAACATTTGGATGAATGGACTACAAGGTGGATAGAAAGCTGGCTAGATCTTTGGGCTCAACGGATAGTGATCAATGGCTCGATGTCCAGTTGGCAGCCGGTATCAAGCGGAGTGCCCCAGGGGTCAGTCCTGGAGCCTGTTTTGTTTAACATCTTCATTAATGATCTGGATGATGGGATGGATTGCACCCTCAGCAAGTTCGTGGATGACACTAAGATGGGGGGAGAGGTAGATATGCTGGAGGGTAGGGATAGGGTCCAGAGTGACCTAGACAAATTGGAGGATTGGGCCAAAAGAAATCTGATGAGGTTCAACAAGAACAAGTGCAGATTCCTGCACTTAGGACAGAAGAATCCCATGCACTGCTACAGGCTTTTTTTTTTTTCTGGGAGATATACCTATCTCATAGAGCTGGAAGGGACCCTGAAAGATCATTGAGTCCAGCCCCCTGCCTTCACTAGCAGGACCAATTTTGCCCCCTCAAGGATTGAACTCACAACCCTGGGTTTAGCAAGCCAATGCTCAAACCACTGAGCTATGCCTCCCTCCCCCCGCCCCCAGTTGGGTGGGGACCAACTGGCTAAGTGGAAGTTCTGCAGAAAAGGACCTGGGGATTACAGTGGACAAGAAGCTGGATATGAGTCAACATTGTGCCCTTGTTGCCAGGAAGGCTAACGGCATATTGGGCAGCATTACTAGGAGCATTGCCAGCAGATCGAGGGAAGTTATTATTTCCTCTATTTGGCACTGGTGAGGCCACATCTGGAGTATTACATCCAGTTTTGGGCTCCCCACTACAGAAAGGATGTGGACAAATTGGTGAGAGTCCAGCGGAGGGCAACGAAAATGAGGGCAACGAAAATAAGGGCTGCGGCACATGGCTTATGAGGAAAGGCTGAGGGAACTGGGCTTCTTTAGTCTGCAGAAGAGAAGAGTGAGGGGGGATTTGATAGCAGCCTTCAACTAGCTAAAGAGGGGTTCCAAAGAGAATGGAGCTAGGCTGTTCTCAGTGGTGGCAGATCACAGAACTTGGTCTCAAGTTGCAGTGGGGGAGGTCTAGGTTGGATATTAGGAAAAACTGTTTCACTAGGAGGGTGGTGAAACACTGGAATGGGTTACCTAGGGAGGTGGTGGAATCTCCATTCTTAGAGATTTTTAAGGCCCGGCTTGACAAAGTCCTGGCTGGGATGATTTAGTTGGGGTTGGTCCTGCTTTGAGCAGGGGGTTGGACTAGATCCTCCTGAGGTCTCTTCCAACCCTAATCTTCTATGATTCTATGATTCGAGAAAATACCAAAGAAACCCACCACAGTAGCATTTAACTTCAAAAAGGGAAACTACATAACATTGAGGAAGCTAGTTAAATGGAAATTAAAAGGAACAGGTACAAGAGTGAAATGCCTGAAAGCTGCATGGAAACTTTAAAAAACCCCTACCATAATTGAGGCTCAAACTAAACGTATATCCCAAATAAACTAAACTGCAAGAGGACCAAAAATGTGCCACCATGGCTAAACAGAGTAAAAGAGGTGATGAGAGACAAAAGGCATCCTTTAAAAATTGGAAGTCATATCCGAGTGAGGAAAACAAAAAGGAGCATAAACTCTGGTAAGTCAAGTGTAAAAGTATAATTAGGTAGGCCAAAAAAGAATGTGAAGAGAAGCTAGCAAAAAACACAAAAACTAACAGCAAAAATGGTGTTAAGTACATCAAAAGCAAAAAGCTTGCCAAACAAACTGGGGCCACTGGACGATTCAGGTGCTAAAAGGTGCACTTAAGGAAGACAAGGCCGTTTGCATCCATCTTCACTGAAGAGGATGTGAGGTCCCATGCTGCCCCCTGCCAGCAGCGACGGCGGCGGTCCTGTGCTGCCTCCCCCGCCAGCACCAGCGGGCGCNCGGGGCCCCCCGAGGGCCCCCCCCCCCCCCCCCAGCACCAGCAGGTACCCCAGAGCCCCTCTCCAGAGCAGCAGCTGCGCCCCCGGAGCCCCCCAGAACACCAAAAATTTAGTCAGGGGTATATACTACAAGTCATGGACAGGTCACAGGGCTGTCAATTTTTGTTTATTTCCCGTGACCTGCCCATGACTAAATCTTAACCTTAGTTATAAGTCTTTGAAAAACTGCAGTTTGCACATGCGCAGTACAGACTTGCTACAGTTTAACAGTCTGCAGAAGAGAAGTCTGCAGAAGAGAAGAATGAGGGGCGATTTGATAGCTGCTTTCAACTACCTGAAAGGGGGTTCCAAAGAAGATGGATCTAGACTGTTCTCAGTGATAGAAGATGACAGAACAAGGAGTAATGGTCTCAAGTTGCAGAGGGGGAGGTTTAGGTTGGACATTAGGAAAAACTTTTTCACTAGTAGGGTGGTGAAGAACTGGAATGGGTTACCTAGGGAGGTAGTGGAATCTCCTTCCTTAGAGGTTTTTAAGGTCAGGCTTGACAAAGCCCTGGCTGGGCTGATTTAGTTGGGTTTGGTCCTGCTTTGAGCAGGGGGTTGGACTAGATGACCTCCTGAGGTCCCTTCCAACCCTGAGATTCTATGATTCTATGATTCTATGAACAGCTAAGCTATCTGAAGATTTCATCCTCCATGAGCATGCTCAAGCCTCTCAGAGCTTCTGGTGCTGACCAGACTGTGCATGCACTGTCCCCCAGAGTAACTGAGTAAGCTCACCCCAGCAGGGCTGCACTAGCCAAGATGGACTTTCCCTGTAATAGTTGTTCCCACCTCCTTTTGACCGGGGCAGGGCTGGGCATTGAAGCGGAGAGCAAGGACCCTTTATCTCCTGGGCTCTCAGTGACCCCCTTCTGACTCTCAGGCGGTGTGGAGGAGGAGGAGGATGTCTGATTCAAATGCAGAGGGGACAAAAGCCAGACCGGGCTGGAGAGGGAAGGAGTAGCTTGGAGCAAGGAGTCTGGTGAGACTGGCATGTAAAGAGAGAGAGAGAAACTGTGACTGGCTGAGTAAGGAGATTGGGACTGACAGGGCAAGGAGACTAGGACAGGGAGCAAGGCGAGTGGCGGCAAATGCTGAGGCTGGGACTAGGATCCCGGGGGCGGGGGAGGGAGAGATGCTGGAACCGGTTGGGCAAGCAGAATTGGACTGGAAGCCAGTGAGGGAAATGTGGGGGATGACTGGGAGACAGTTCGTTGGTGAGACTGCTCAGATGATGACATGGGGGAGGGAGGGAGACTGGACAAGGAGATTGGGACTAGGAACCAGTGCGGGTGAACAAGGATATGGGAGAGGATAGACACATCTGACAGGAGGCTGAAGTGTGGGAGGAGAACTGGGACTGTGTGGCCGAGAGATGGGGACAAGGGAGAGGGTGGTGTGGAAGATTGAATTTGGATGAGGAGCCCAGGGAGGGGGACTAGGATTGGGAACAAGTTGGATAAGGAGCTGGGAATGGGGAACTGCGCCTGGCTATGAAGGAAACTGGAATGAGAAACCTGAGAGGAGACTGGGACTGGGCAGAGAAAGAGAATGTGACTGAAATCAGGAGCCAGGGTGGGAAAGAGACAGGACTGAGACAGGTTGGTGTGGACGAGACAGGAGCTTGGGAGCAAATGGGCAGAGCATGGAATGGACCCCAAAGTTCCTGAGTTTCACCATTCCTCTGAGGCCAGCAAATGTGTGTGACATCCACTAGCAAACTGTGTTTTATCCCCTTCTCGTACTTGTCCTCATAGAGGATCATAACTTTACTATTGCTATCAGTTATTTTGTTAGCTCAAGAAGTCTATGTGGTGAATCTAAAGTTTCCAACTCCACCGATGAACCATGTGGATGTCAATATGATTGTTTTTTTCAGTTTGCTTTCCTAAAAATCTAGGAAATTACACAAAAAAGTCAGTTAAACTAATATTACTAAGGTCACAAAGTTAAGCACTCAAAAGTTAATTAATTCCATACAATGCATATTTTAAAATCAGAATTTCATGTAGTATTAGATCAAATGCCTTGGAGAAATCCAAGTATACTATATCAACACAGTTAACTTTATCAACCAGACTTGCAATCCTGTCAAAAAAAGACAACAGGTATGTTTGACAAGAGCTAACTTCCAGGAAACCAAGCTCATGGGCATGAATTATATTTTTAGTCTCCAACACTTTACTGAGATTCCCAAATTAACCGATCCATTATTTCCCCCAGGATTAACATGAAGCTAAACAGTCTATACTTCCTTGGGTCATCCCTTTAAAAATATTGGAATTACACTGGCAGTCCTCCAGGTCTTGGAAATTTCCTAAGTTTTCCAAGATATATTAAAAATTAGCATTATTGGTGCTGAGAGCTTTTCAGCTAGTTCCTTTAAGATGCTTGTGTGTAAGTTATCCAGGACTGTTGATTTGAAAATATTTAATTTTAGCAGATACTGCCTCACATCCTCCTTTGTTACAGATGGTAAATCTTCTGTTCCATCCACAACATCTGGAATGAATATTTCCCTGCTTCATTCCACATACAGAACAGAAATATCTACTGAACTTTTTGCCTTTTCTACATTACTATTTACAATTTACCATCCACATCTAGCAATGGACCTATTTCATCTGTAGGTATTTTTAAAATTCCCAATAGGTTTAAAAAATGTCTTCTTATTGTCTTTAACACCATTGGCCATTGATTCCTTTGGCCTTAACAGTCACCTACATTTTTTAACATGTGACTTCTATTCATTACCATTTACGTTCCCATTTTTCCATCCTTTATATATTGATTTTGTTATGCTTTATCTCTACTTCTACTTCTCCTTGTATGTTCCGCATTTTCTGGGTTCCCAACTTGATTCGCTGGGGCCTAACTTGCTGAAGTGCAGAGCATTCACAACTGCAAATGAAATTAAGGAGAGCTGTGCTTGAATATATAAAAATGATATATAATGTTAAGTTCTCTGGAAAAAACAGGTCCTAGGCATCTCAAATTGGCTCCCAAAATTAGTGGATACTTTTGACCTTAATCTCTCTGTGCCCCAGCTCCTCATATTTAAAACTGGGATAATAATGCCCTCTAGCGTCACAAGGGTGTTGGGAAGATAAATGAATTAATGCTTGTGAAGCATATGGATACTAGAGTGATGAGTGCAACAGGAAAGCCAAGAGGATATTAATAATTCTGTCTTCAAAGCAGGGTTTGAACAGTTTGCAGTAAATACGGTGAACAACGAGGAGAAAACAAAATTTTCAATAGTGAGTCATTAACTGAACTGGGTCCATCCTGTGCACTGAAAGAGGCAGCAGTCTTGTGGAAATAATATGTGATAACATAATTAAAGATTGTATTATAATGCACATGCACAAGGGGGCTGAATTAAGGTTGCTCAGACAACCTTAATTTTGGCATTTCTTAACTTTGAATGCTTGGGTTTGCAATCTAATTTATGTTCTTTTAATGTAGTTTTTTGTGTGTAATATATTGTATGTGTGTGTATAGTAAAATCAACTATTTTCTATGGTGCGTGGGAGAATTTGCAATTTGTAAGTTACTACTTTGCTTTGCAACAGGAATAACTCCATTTGAAGTCAATGGGAGTTTTTATATTTACTTTAATGAGTACAGGAGAAGGCCCTTAATCACTTCTCATGGAAAAAGTAATGAAAAAAAATGTAGAGTGTGGTGTAAATAAATACAGCATGACGCACAGATTCATATCATAAAGAGCATCAGTAGAAGTGAGTCCTGTATTATATTTTCTTGAGGAGGAAGGGTCCAATTTAGACTCTCGAGACAAACAGTCCATTAGTCCACAGCAATGATACATTTCAGAGATAACAGTGCTGTACATATGTTCTGAATGCACTTAGTGACATTAAGGAACTATTTGAACAAGTCATGCTCCGCCTGATTTCCTTACTTCAATAGGAACTGTGGGTGCTCAGCCTCTCTGAAAATTCAGAATAGCTATGTCAGGTCTTTCTGCTGCTTATGTAACTTAGTCATAACCAAAGGGCATCAGACATGGAAAGATACATTGTAAGTTACCGGGTACCAAACATTCATATTACTTCAAATGTGTGTTATGTCTTGCATTAATTTCCTAGCTATGTGTGGGTACCTGCTTATGGCCTACAAATACACATCAAGCCCCACTCCCCATAATTCGTATGTATTGCTCTGTTTTATCTTAGGGTCAACCTACACCGCACACTCCCCTTACAGCAGTGTGTAGAGTACATACACAGCATGCCCCCCAGCAGTGGTATAAATAGCAGCATAGATGGTGAGGCACTGCTCAGGCGAGAAGAGTAAAGAGATGCCTGAACCCTCAGGGTATGTACCTGTCCCAGTTCTTTACGCACCCATGCAGGGCCTCCCCCATCCACTCTGCTATTTCCAGCAGTGCAGTGTCCTGCTCTCTCCCCACTGCTGGAGTTTTTCCCCACCACAGGGAGCTGCCAGAGGCTTTCCCCGCTACTGTGAAAGACTCTGGCAGTGGGGAAAGGCTCTGGCCATAGGAGGCAATAGGGAAAGGGTCCAGGGCAGCTCCCTGCTGCCGGAGCCTTTCTCCGCTGCCTCCCCCTGCCAGAGCCTTTTACTGCCACGTGTAGCTGCACACCAGAGTGTGGATGCAACCTGCTTTTCACTGCAGCGTGTAGCTACACACATCCTATACGCCACGGTCAGTGGTGTGCAGTGCAGACATATCTTTAGGCACAGCGGACTTGCCCAGTCTAGAAAAATGGGTCGCTCACTGACTTTTTCATTCATGCGGATGAATTTCAATGCCTTTTACCTTGACTGACCAGCTTGTGCTGTGCCCTATGGCAGGATCTTGGCACTATGTAAAACACCCTAAGAGGGAGCCTAGGGTACACCTCAACCTATTAAATCTAGATAAAAGTTACTACACTGAGACTCTTGAAGGCTGATAGCTCATATACTGTATGGAGATTAGAAACTAAATACTGGAATAAAGATTTAAATTAAGCTCTGACTGTTAGCAACATACATGGCCTGATTCTCCTATCTCATAGCTGCCAATCAAGAGTAACTCTCCTGAACTCGAGAGTTACAGCAGTGTAAACCCAATGCAAATGAGAGGAGAATCAAGTTGAGAGTATTTTCTTCAAAGCTACTATTGCGGGTAGGTTAGGAGAGAACTATACTTTAGCAAACATTCTCGCCAAAGCTTCTATTTCACGACTATGTGCACTCAGTATATTGGGTAATGAACATTTTTTAGATGTGCCTAACTTGATGGCTACTGAGTTACATACATTCTAAATAAGTGAGATAAACTGCAATTGTTAAATTTGTTATTTAATATATTTTTTTAAAATGAACATTGAAACTTAAAATTCCATATGTAGGGCCAAGTTCTGCAATCAGATGCCAAAAACCTGCAACTGAAGTGAATGAAGTTGCTTACATGCATTTGAGGGCCCTAAAGCTTCAAGCTGTGCACATTGGCCAGCTATGTAACCATGTGATCGTTACTCCAATCTCTTTACAAAAGAGAAAATATCATTGTAGAAATAACTCATATTATAGATATAATCAAATGTCTTGGTTTCTCCTGAGAGAAAACTAATCAGACTCCTTGTACCCTTTCTATGTACTTTAATATTTAATTATTTTCCAGGTATTCCATTGGTCATTTTATTTGGGATGTATGTGATAGAATAAAAGAGACAATCAACTTTAAAAATCGTATTCCTGTTCAAAAGATTCCTGGATCAAAGATTTCTGTAACTTAAAGAAGTTAGCAATAAAATGTTATGTGATGTCTGGTACTGTGTGAATTTAACAGCGCTTTGTGGGTAGAAAGTTTCATTGTTTCCCCTGTAAGGACAAGTTAGGCCACCATGCTGCAATCAGATTCACAGTTGCAGACCCCTGGCTCCGTGTGGAGCCCAACTGAAGCCAGTGGGCTTCCACTTGGGTGCAGGGGTTGGGCTAGCAGATCTAATGGCAAGATCAGGGCTTAACTCAATCAGTTTCTCCCTCACTAAGACAACCTTTACACTTAAAGACAGGAGAGCAGAAGAATCCTTGTTGATGTATTTAAAAAAAATTAAGGCCAGGCTATTTCAGGCATGCTGAATCAGAAAAGTTTATTTTCATTAGTTTAAAAAATTTAAGTTGATAGTTTCCTGATTAAGTACGATAACAATAAGATGATAATTAATTCAAATGATTTGAACCAAACTAATTCCCACTAAAGTCAATGCAAAAACTCCCACTGACTTCAATGGGAATTGGATCAAACCACTCAACATCTTAGCAAGCTGAGTGAATTTGTTCTTTTGGGGAAATTGGCAATGAAATATAATGGAAGCTTTAGGTGATTTATTTTTAAATGAACTCCTTCTGTTCCAGAACATTAATAACCTGAACAGTTTGTCACCTTCTTATTAAATACCTATTCAGTATTTCTTTACTAATCCCTTCTCTCTCATTTAAGTTTTTACTACAAATTAATAACCCTTCAAAGCAAATGTGCCTTTCCCCTTCTGGAGCATAAAAATAAGTTCTCACCCTAATTGAGAGTAACTGCTAAAGAAACAGAAATAAAGTATCATAGAATCATAGAAGTGTAGAACTGGAAGGGACCTCGAGAGGTCATCTAGTCCAGTCCCCTGCATTCAAGGCAAGACTACGTAATAACTAAACCACTCCTGACAGGTGTTTGTCTAATCTGTTCTTACAAACCTCCAGTGATGGAGAGTCCACAACTTCTTTAGGCAATTTGTTCCAGTGCTTAACTACCCTGACAGTTAGGAAGTTTTTCCTAATGTCCAACCTAAACCTCCCTTGCTGCAATTTAAGCCCATTGCCTATTCTGAGAGGTTAACGAGAACATTTTTTCTCCCTCCTCCTTGTAACAACCTTTTTATGTATTTGAAAACTTATCATGTCCCCTCCTCAGTCTTCTCTTCTCCAGAGTAAACAAATGCAATTTTCCCAATCTTTCCTTATAGGTCATGTTTTCTAGACCTTTAATCATTTTATTCTTGTCCTCTGGACTTTCTCCAATTTGTTCACATCTTTCCTGAAATATGGTGCCCCAGAACTGGACACAATACTCCAGTTGAGTCCTTATCAGCGTGGAGTAGAGCAGAAGAATTTCTTCTTGTGTATTGCTTACAACATCCCAGAATGAAGTTTGCTTTTTTTTGCTACAGTGTTACACTGTTGACTCATATTTAGCTATAAACCCCAGATCCCTTTCCACAGTACTCCTTCCTAGGCAGTCATTTCCCATTTTGTATGTATGCAACTGATTGTTCCATCCTAAATAGAGTACTTTGCATTTGTCTTTATTGAATTTTATCATATTTACTTCATACCATTTCTCCAGTTTGTCCAGATCATTTTGAATTTTAATCCTATCCTCCAAAGCACTTGCAACCCCTCCTAGTTTGGTATCATCCACAAACCTTGTAAGTATACTCTCTATGCCAGGGGTCTCAAACTCAAATGACCACGAGGGCCACATGAGGACTAGTACATTGGGCCGAGGGCCGCATTTACTGACACCTCCCCCCCGCCGCCCTCGGCCCGGCCCCCACTCCACCCCTTCCATGAGGCCCCGCCCCTGCCCCGCCTCTTCCCACCCCTTCTCTGCCCCCATTCCAACCCCTTCCCCGAAATCCCCACCCCAACTCTGCCCCCTACCTGCCCCCAGGGGGCACAGGAGGGGTGTGGGGTGTGGCGGGGGCTCAGGGCAGGGAGTTGGGGTGAGGGGTGCAGGAGGGGGTCAGGGTGCAGGGTGCGGCAGGGGGCTCAGAGCAGGGGGTCGGGGTGTGGCGGGGGTTCAGGGCAGGGGGTTGGGGTGCAGGAGGGGTGCAGCGGGGGGTTCAGGGCACGGGGTCAGGGTGCAGCAGGGGGCTCAGGGAAGG
>QXTE01000042.1:6730863-6814252 GCA_003942145.1 Platysternon megacephalum | reverse complement strand
TGCTTCAGGCACCGCCCCCAGCAGCTCCCATTGGCCACAGTTCCCCATTCCCGGCCAATGGGAACTGCTGGGGGCGGTGCCTGAAGCAACAGCCACACACACCCCTGCGCCCCTCCTCCCCCAGGTTCCAGCCGCTTCCCGGCGCGGGGGCAGGGCAGGCAGGCAGCCGCTCTAGGTAAACGTTGGGGGACGGCGGGGGGGCCGTGAGGAGCTCGCGGGCCGCATGCAATAACCCTGCGGGCCGCGTGTTTGAGACCCCTGTTCTATGCCATTATCTAAATCATTGATGAAAATATTGAACAGAACTAGACCCAGGACCGATCGCTGCAGAACCACACTCGATATGAACTGAATCTATGAGATAAACTCATTCAGCAGCAAAGATAAACTGCTATATCTGTAGGCAACAAATTAAGAACCAGATTTCACTAGCCTGGCACATACTGAACAACACTATCTTTAAGGGGACTGGTTGCAGAGGAAATGGCTATTCAATATGAATGAGGGTATCGGAATCTGGTCTAAAACATTAAATCTCCTGTTTCCATAATCCCAGTGGTAATACCTCACTACACCACCATGTATACCCTTAATAGACACCCAACGCAAACGCAGTTCCTTTCTTTTTACACACTGCTGGTGTACAAAGAAAAAGAAATGTGAAGATTTCATCACTGAGCCCTGTGAAGGGGAACACTTACCATCTCTGCTGCCTAGTGGTCAAGCTGCCTTCCCCTTGGGCATTCCCCTTTCTTCCCTACCATCCTGCCCTGTAATGGTGTGCCCTTTCAGCGACTCAGCCCTGAGCCAGGTCACGTTCTCAGGCTATATACGAAGAGTCCAATAACAAGGAAGTCTTCGGGATTAAGCAAGGGATTTAGGGCTTCCCCCTTGTTTGGGGTCTCATGGTCCAGACTCTTGTGTCTTCCCCCAACTAGGGATTCCCCACCAAGGGGTACAGTTCTGTAGCTGTCCCTCTTTAGGGACTGGTATGGGGGCCCAGGCCCAGGGCCACCCTTTCCAGTAGGCTCCAGTCCAGGGCCCAGTGGCAGGCAGCTAAGTCCTGCAGCCTAGGGTGCTATGCAGCTGCCTCCCTGGATCACTACCTAGCAGTCCCCTCTCTCCCCACAAGATAAAGTACTAACACACAGTGATAAAAGCTCTAACCTTTAGAGAGTTACAGGTCCTTCTTTGTAGGCTTGGATAGGTCGCTATAGTCAGGCCTCAAGCAGAAAGTGCTCCTGCCATGCTCCTTCCCAGGAGCTCAGAGGGCAGGTCAGCTTCCTCCCACTGTCTGCCTAATACTGAGCTACTCTGCTCCCCTTTTTAAGCTCCTCCTCCAGCCAGTTCAGGCTATGCAGGTACAGTGGGGTGGCGCCGCCTGGGCCCAGAGTAGTTCTTTAACCCCTTCCTTTCCAGTGTGGACTTTGTTACACCCCATCACAGGTCCTCTTCCCACTTTTTGCTGAAACTCGGGACCAGATCCAGCTAAACTATGCTGATTTCCACCAGCTAAGGATGTGACTCTTTGATAGTACTGTAACTCTGTACTGAGGCCTCATTTCAAGGACGCATCCCGATTCAGGAAAGCACTTCAAACACATAGCTAAGTCTCACTGACTTCAATGACACTGAAGTACATATTTAAGTGCTTTCCTGAACAGATCATGTGTTTTCCTGAAGTGGGCACTAACATCACAAAATTTCTAAGCAAGGCCTCAGCACAGAGACTTTCATATTTCTTCCTCTACTTTGAAAACTATAAATAAAATAAAATGTTAAGAATTAAAAGAACCAACTATTCTTGTTTGAATGTACTGTCTATTTGCACAGGAAATAGCTGCTTTCTACTGACCCAGAACTAGTACATTTAACTTTATTTTTGATACTAGGTAACATTGAACAGATTGTCCAATTTCTTGTCAGAAAGGAATTTTCTGTCATGTTACATTGGCATGGTCAATTTATTTTCTGGCAATGAAGTGCCCAGAACTGAACTCAATATTTCAGGGTCAGCCATGCCAGCGCTATAAGGAAAGAAGCACCTCAAATGCAGCCAAAACTTGCATTATCTCCATTTCCATAATACACTATCCACTCAGAGCCAGTTAGAAAGCAGTAACACCACAAAAGATCTTGTAGTAACAATGGGCTGCTAAGTATCTCCTTTCTACTTCCATCTTGTGGATTTTACCCTAGATCAGGGGTAGGCAACCTCTGGCACGCGTGCCAAAGGTGGCACGCAAGCTGATTTTCAGTGGCACTCACACTGCCCGGGTCCTGGCCACCAGTCCGGGGGGCTCTGCATTTTAATTTAATTTTAAATGAAGCTTCTTAAACATTTTAAAAACCTTATTTGCTTTACATACAACAATAATTTAGTTATATATTATAGACTTATAGAAAGAGACCTTCTAAAATCGTTAAAATGTATGACTGGCACGCGAAACCTTAAATTAGAGTGAATAAATGAAGACTCGGCACACCACTTCTGAAAGGTTGCCGACCCCTGCCCTAGATGCTTTATTATTGTTTGCCTTATTCCAGGTTGATTCACATTTGGTTACTTCTGCCCATATTTCCAGCCTCTCTAGTTTCTTCTGCACTATTATTTGCAAATTTAATTAACTTAAGTTTCACCCTCTTCACTCCAGATCATTAGCAACGATGTTAAATAAGAACAGGTCTATTCAAATACTAATTCCTTCATCTGCCATCAGGAATGTTACAATGTATCCCTTTTTATTTATAGTCTTTGGTTGGTTTTCAATTCAGGTGACAATGTTTGGGTACAGGATAGTTTGGTGGTTGTAAAAATGGTTCTCTGAAACAGTAAAGCACTTTCAATTTTCCAAATATTCAGATGATTCCAATATCTCAGAATACATACATACAAAATGGGAGAATAAAATGTTCCAGTCCATTTCTTTGTCAACTATTTTTTAGTTATTTACATGTCTGGACTTTTTAATGCATTATTAAGCCACACTAATTCATGATATTTGCAAAACTCTTCATATACATAAACTAATAAAAAAAAGTTCTTTAAAATGGAAAAAAAGCTTGGAGACTACAGATTGCAGCTATGTGCATATGTGAGATGTGGAACTGTTACGTACTCGCTGGGTTTTGACAGAGTCCTAATTGAGAAAGAGCAGAAGTGAACTAATTATAGTTTTCCAAACACATTGTATTTTCATGGAGCACAATGATTACTGTTAACACACATATGTATACGGAGTGGCATTGTTTTCTTTCTTTTAGTGTCTAAAAAGAATCTAGAATCCCTATATTATTTTGAAGGAAACTCAAGTTTTTAATATTTACAATAAGTTTGGTTCTCTGTTACAACACATGAAATGAGACAGGAAAAAGATCAGGAGGGAGTTTCTGGCACTCATTCTGTGTGTGTGTGTAAGCATACACATGGCGATGGGGAGGAGGGAATGGGCATAGGCTGGGATAATAGGCCTGCTGCTCTGGACAGGGTCCTGAAAGAGGTCAGCTAGAAATGTCATGCACTCTTTTGAGGATCAGGCTATTCATTGACTCCTCCAACCTATTTCACCCTGACTAGCTCCACCACTTAGACACTGACTATGACATCTTTAGCTTGGATTTCATCAGATCTGGCAGACAGGGCAATGAGTGATAACATGCATATCAGACATGCCTACAGTTGACGGCATGTGTTGCTGGCAATCCTGGCAGGAAGGAGCAAACTGCTGGCAGTGACAGCTAAGTCAAGGTGGGTATCTATCTATTTTACAGATTACTTTAGTGCCCACCACCAAAGTCATTAAGCACCTGGAAGAAGTGGGACATATTCCTTCTTGAAGAACAGGCATCTACTTTATCATTGCCTGGGAGGTACATAGGAGGAGCCCATCTCTCCATGTGCGAATGGGAATTTGACTGGTGGTGGAATCCTGCATTTGCAAGTGAAGTCTTGCTTTGGTGTGATACTACAGAACTACTAGAAAAACAGGAACATTTCTCACAAATAAACAAAGATTGTGAAAAATGTGTTCCCGTTTCTTGTTGAAAAATGTCCATGTTATCTAACAGTTCTAATCTGCAGATCATTCAGGAAGACCTAGTAGCTCTCCTCAAAAGACACATAAGGGCAAGAAATGGTAGAGGCAAACTGAGAGGATTACATTTTTACACTTGCTAGGATCATTTGTTCTATACCTGATAGCCTTTGGTCCACACTCTGATGTACATTATAAACTGATGTAAATCTGGAGTAATTCCAATGAAGACAATAGAGCTAAATGTTCATTCTACCTATTTACTGTATTTAAATGTACTGTACAGATTAAATAATGCATACATTCATATTAAACTAAAGGAATATTAGTATGTACACCTCTACCTCGATATAACGCTGTCCTCGGGAGCCAAAAAATCTTACAGCGTTATAGGTGAAACTTATATCGAAGTTATATCAAACTTGCTTTGATCCGCCGGAGCGCACAGCCCCGCCCCCCTGGAGCACTGCTTTACCGTGTTATATCCAAATTTGTGTTATATCGGGTCACGTTATATCGGGGAAGAGGTGTATTATAAAAACACAAAATGCTTAACCTGTTAGTAGTATGCAATAGTAGCAGAAATCTTATAGTACAGTCACTGATAATGGCATCATCACTGGGGTCCTGATCCACAACTGGGGCTACTAGGTATTACAGTAATACAAATAATAAATAATAATGATGATAAAAATCATCATTAGTTTTTGAGCATTATAGTTTATGAACCCTACACCTCTGCTCTTAGGGTATGTCTACACTTCGAGTGGAGATGTGATTCCCAGCTCAAGAAGACATTCTTGCACTAGCTCTCATCACGCTAGCATGCTAAAAATCGAGTGTAGTCACAGTGGTGGGATAGGCCCTGACTACATGCTGAGGGTCTCATACCGGTGTGTACCCAGGTGGCTAGCCCCTCCCACAGCCTGTGCTGTCATGGCTACATTCTATTTTTCATTGAGCTAGCACAAGTATGTTTTCTCAACCTGGGAATCAGACCCCCAGCTCAAAGTGTAGACATACCTTTAGCTTAGATGAGAATTTCAACTCAAATAAAAGATGATTTATACTCTCAAATGTGTACACAATTCCTGTAGATTTCACAGTAATATGCATGTATTTCGGAGCAGAATTTGGCCCTATAGTTTCAAGCAGAGAAAGGTATAACACAATCCAATGGTTGGAAGTTCAAGCTAGATAATTTCAGACTGGAAATAAGTTGTACATTTTTAATGGTGAATGTAATTAACCATTGGAACAGTTAACCAAGGGTTGTGCTGGATTCTCCATCACTGACAATTTTAAAATCAAGATTGGGATGTTTTTCTAAAAGATATGCTTGAGGTATTATTTTGGGGAAGCTCTATGGTATGTGGTATACAGGAGGTCAGACTAGATGATCACAATGGTCCCTTCTGGCCTTGGAATCTATTAAACTCTTTTGAACATCTGCATCTGAACGAACAGAATAATTGTTTTTCTTACCTTACTATCATCATCATTGTCATGATAACCACAAGCGCTTATGAAATCTGGAAATATCTCTGACCATCCGTCACTTGTACAATTTTTGCTAATATTTCCTGTAAAATAAAATTCACAAATTTATTCCACATAGATTTAAAAGTTTCCTAACCAACAGGCCTTAAAGCCAAGCTTCATAAAAACTGTGTCTTCTTGTGAAACCACTCCATTAACTTGCTTTTGTGCCCCAGCACTGTCATTAAGCAATCCCACATATTTCCATTCATGTGCACTTATTGTTTTAACATTTATTCTTGGCTCTGAGTCATACCAAATATCTTTGCTATGCTAAAGAAACACACATACAAAATTGCAATGCCATGCCTCCTACTTTCAATCACGGAGCGTTTCACAGAAACAGCCTGAAAGATTTTGTAGTTTTGTTAAAATTACTCTGAAGGGAGTTTATTATCTTCCACTTTTAGAGAATTATTTGTAGTTAAGCTGGTTTGATGGACAAGTAATTTGAATGAAAATGGCTCTATACAAACCTTGATTACGCTAAACTATTATTTAAGATCTTCTGAGCAGGTGATATTAAGTGTTCTACTGAAAAGTTATTGAAGTGCTTAGATGTAGACAGTAGTGAATGTCTACATCAGGGGTCAGCAACCTTTCAGAAGTGGTGTGCCGAGTCTTCATTTTTTCACTCTAATTTAAGGTTTCGCGTGCCAGTAATACATTTTAACATTTTTAGAAGGTCTCTTTCTATAAGTCTATAATATATAACTAAACTATTGTTGTATGTAAAGTGAATAAAGTTTTTTAAATGTTTAAGAAGCTTCATTTAAAATTAAATTAAAATGCAGAGCCCCCTGGACCAGTGGCCAGGACCCGGGCAGTCTGAGTGCCACTGAAAATCAGCTCACGTGCCGCCTTCGGCACCCGTGCCATAGGTTGCCTACCCCTGGTCTACATAGACAGATGAACATGCATCTGGATTATAACAAATTCTGATTCAGCATGTAATGCATTTTAAAGGCCCTCTTAAATTATGTGCATAGAGGCAGGGAGGAGGGAAAATACCACAATACAGGAAAACTCCAGGGACTTCCATCTATCCTCCACACCCATAATTCAATGGGGGGACCAAGGGAAATCATTTTGTTTTAACTGTGAATCAACAGCGTGCCCTTGTTGTCAAGAAAGCGAATGGCATATTGGGCTGCATTAGTACGAGCACTGCCAGCAGATCGAGGGAAGTGATTATTCCCTCTATTCGGCACTGGTGAGGCCACATCTGGAGTATTGCATCCAGTTTTGGGCCCCCCACTACAGAAAGGATGTGGACAAATTGGAGAGAGTCCAGCGGAGGGCAACGAAAATTATCAGCGGGGTGGGGCACATGACTTATGAGGAGAGGCTGAGGGAACTGGGGTTATTTAGTCTTCAGAAGAGAAGAGTGGAGGAGGGGGTTATAGCAGCCTTCAACTACATGAAGGAGGGTTCCAAAGAGGATGGAGCTCGGGTGTTCTCAGTGGTGGCAGATGACAGAACAAGGAGCAATGGTCTCAAGTTGCAGTGGAGGAGGTCTAGGTTGGATATTAGGAAAAACTTTTTCACTAGGAGGGTGGTGAAGCACTGGAATGGGTTGCCTATGGAGATGGTGGAATCTCCATCCTTAGAGGTTTTTAAGGCCCGGCTTCACAAAGCCCTGGATGGGATGACTTAGTTGGGGTTGGTCCTGCTTTGAGCAGGGGGTTGGACTAGAAGACCTCCTGAGGTCTCTTCCAACTCTAATCTTCTATGATTCTATGATAGTATGAATTTAAGCATGAAAGACATCTGGCCACTATCAACTATAAAGTGGTCAAAGTGGCCCTCTTATCTGTGATAAACTAGGAGCCCACACTCTGAAGCAATATGATCAATAGCATATGGGGGAGACTTACCAACTAAGAAGTTAAAGTTATTCATATAAGATGCATGCACATTATTAATGATGCAATACATTACATAGGTTCAGACAGGAGAGGTGAGGTCCAATTCAGATAAGCATACAGGCTTTTGGGACCGTATCTCAACTTTTGAGTCTGCAACACTGGGCAGGAATTTTGTGAGGACAGGCTTTCTTTTACAACTCCGATCAGTTTTAGGAGGCCCTGTGTCATGTGAAGTGCCATCTTTTGGGGAAAAAAATTCAAAATAGAGGTCGGGAGCAAGTGTAGTGATTAAAGATCTCATGGCACTTTTTGCAAAAGTAGAGGTGTTACAGTGACTTGTCCAAATTCATGTTTAGGAAATTACATTCTGACCCCTTAAATTCAGCCTCTAGTTTCAATTGTATACAGTATTTTCTTTACTCAGTGTTGTTTTGTATAGTGTTGCTGTGAGCTGTTGAGCAATAGTCACTCAAAAAAGAGGGTGCATTTCGCAGATGGAGAAAAGCATTACTGTTTATATGCAGTATACCAAATGATTTCCCATTTCCCGTCAACTGGATTTGTCTGAATGATAGATTTGAGCTAGATGATCTTGATCACCTTTTACACATTCTAGAACTCTTTGTTTCCTTTTGTGAGTTTGGGTAAGGAACAATATTATAACTGTTGCTTAGCACTATGAATGTAGCTGTGCTAGAAGAAATTGCCTCCTCGGAATTCTAAATTTATGCTTATTCTAATTTATACTTATTTTGTGCAACTGATGACCCATCTCTACTCCTCAATCCCACGGACAGGTGCCAGATAGATTAGGTTTTCCTACTACAAGTGGTTTCTTGGAAGAACCACAACGGAAGCCACTGAAAAGCTATTTTCAGAGTTGTGGAATTTTGGTACAATGACATCCTCTTGGAAGTTCTTGATATCCAACAGAAAAGCTTACAGTTACAGGGATATGCTGAAAATCTTTTCCCCACATATAGATTACAACCCACTTTCACATTTCCTGCCAAGTAGCATGTCCATGAGCCACCACCAGCTGAGGTTACACCAGTGAAATACTGTCAGAAGATCTGTTTTTTGACCCATTTTTTGACTTTCCTTCCTTTTACAAAGAGACACAGACCTATTTCCTTGCTGATTCTGCCATTCTCTAAAGCCTAATACTGGCTAATACGGTCCAGTGAATAGAGCACCAAATTAAGACACTGGGTTCCATTCCTGGCTCTGTGATTTACAATGTAAACTTGGGCCAGTTATATAACTTCTTCATGCCACAGATTCCCTACCGGGAAAATAATACTTACCCATCTTGCAAAGCACTTTGAGATCTACATGTGACAATCTAAATGTAAGCATTATGTAATATTATAAATTGCACTGACCAGATGTGCTGCAGAATTAAAGCACCCTGGATAGATGTGACACTGGATATTACCAGCTAAACTAGGCCCCCTAGCAACCTGGCTAAGAGATTAAGCTGGGTCTTTCAGGTTGTGGTAAAAAACAACATGAAGGTGATTATAATCCCATGTAATTCCCACTAGTGTTAATTTATCTAAATTATGTAGTATTGTTGCATGCATTTTTAAGTGCCCATCACCAGAGGATAGGGGAGCTCTTCCCACAAACAAATGGGAACTGCCCATAGGCACAGAGGCAGTGACTAGCTTCTAAAAGAGCTGCATCTAGGTGGCAATCATGACTGATGTAGTCAGGTCAAACACAGCAGGGCCCTCAGGTTTGATCAGCCTGTATGAGAACATCGACTGAAATCTGAAGTTCTGGAAACAATAAATGCCATTTGGGTAATTGGTACAATTCATTTAGTGATTTCATGATGGCATCTCATACTTTCTTATTGGCACCATTGAGAAGGCTCACTCTTCTCTCTCTAAAAATAAGACAATATCCTAAACTCCAAATACATGCTTTTACAATTTACTGCACATGAGCAAATTGGCAATAGACGCAGAATAGATTTCACCCAACTGAATGGTTTCATGTGAACCTTCCAGTGTGTGAGGTTTTTCTTTTAAAAAAAATAAGGCCACTTTAGTTACATAAAATAACTTAAAACAAAATACCTGGTTTGCTGAAAAAGTGGCTAAATACTTTTGGACAAGGGACACTGACAGTCTCTCCAATTTCAGCAGTGCGCCAGCAAGTAATGTTATCCCAAACTCCAACACATCCTGTAAATGAAAATGAAAGTTGCAGACCTGAATCCATCAAAGTGAAATAAACATCTGGAAATAGATCTTGGTCATCTTATTCCTACAAAAGGAGCGCTTAAAGACGATAAAGTCATTGCAGAGAAACTAAATGGATTCTTTGCTTCAGTCTTCACGGCTGAGGATGTTAGGGAGATTCCCAAACCTGAGCCGGCTTTTGTAGGTGACAAATCTGAGGAACTGTCACAGATTGAAGTGCCAATAGAGGAGGTTTTGGAATTAATTGATAAACTTAACATTAACAAGTCATCAGGACCAGATGGCATTCACCCAAGAGTTCTGAAAGAACTCAAATGTGAAGTTGCGGAACTATTAACTAAGGTTTCTAACCTGTCCTTTAAATCGGCTTCTGTACCCAATGACTGGAAGTTAGCTAATGTAACACCAATATTTAAAAAGGGCTCTAGAGGTGATCCCGGCAATTACAGACCTGTAAGTCTAACGTCGGTACCAGGCAAATTAGTCGAAACAATAGTTAAGAATAAAATTGTCAGACACATAGAAAAACAAACTGTTGAGCAATAGTCAACATGGTTTCTGTAAAGGGAAATCGTGTCTTACTAATCTATTAGAGTTCTTTGAAGGGGTCAACAAACATGTGGACAAGGGGGATCCAGTGGACATAGTGTACTTAGATTTCCAGAAAGCCTTTGACAAGGTCCCTCACCAAAGGCTCTTACGTAAATTAAGCTGTCATGGGATAAAAGGGAAGGTCCTTTCATGGATTGAGAACTGGTTAAAAGACAGGGAACAAAGGGTAGGAATTAATGGTAAATTCTCAGAATGGAGAGGGGTAACTAGTGGTGTTCCCCAAGGGTCAGTCCTCGGACCAATCCTATTCAACTTATTCATAAATGATCTGGAGAAAGGGGTAAACAGTGAGGTGGCAAAGTTTGCAGATGATACTAAACTGCTCAAGATAGTTAAGACCAAAGCAGACTGTGAAGAACTTCAAAAAGATCTCACAAAACTAAGTGATTGGGCAACAAAATGGCAAATGAAATTTAATGTGGATAAATGTAAAGTAATGCACATTGGAAAAAATAACCCCAACTATACATACAATATGATGGGGGCTAATTTAGCTACAACGAGTCAGGAAAAAGATCTTGGAGTCATCGTGGATAGTTCTCTGAAGATGTCCACGCAGTGTGCAGAGGCGGTCAAAAAAGCAAACAGGATGTTAGGAATCATTAAAAAGGGGATAGAGAATAAGACTGAGAATATATTATTGCCCTTATATAAATCGATGGTACGCCCACATCTCGAATACTGTGTACAGATGTGGTCTCCTCATCTCAAAAAAGATATACTGGCACTAGAAAAGGTTCAGAAAAGGGCAACTAAAATGATTAGGGGTTTGGAACGGGTCCCATATGAGGAGAGATTAAAGAGGCTAGGACTCTTCAGCTTGGAAAAGAGGAGACTAAGGGGGGATATGATAGAGGTATATAAAATCATGAGTGATGTGGAGAAAGTGGATAAGGAAAAGTTATTTACTTATTCCCATAATACAAGAACTAGGGGTCACCAAATGAAATTAATAGGCAGCAGGTTTAAAACAAATAAAAGGAAGTTCTTCTTCACGCAGCGCACAGTCAACTTGTGGAACTCCTTACCTGAGGAGGTTGTGAAGGCTAGGACTATAACAGCGTTTAAAAGAGAACTGGATAAATTCATGGTGGTTAAGTCCATTAATGGCTATTAGCCAGGATGGGTAAGGAATGGTGTCCCTAGCCTCTGTTTGTCAGAGGGTGGAGATGGATGGCAGGAAAGAGATCACTTGATCATTGCCTGTTAGGTTCACTCCCTCTGGGGCACCTGGCATTGGCCACTGTCGGTAGACAGGATACTGGGCTAGATGGACCTTTGGTATGACCCGGTACGGCCGTTCTTATGTACTTATGTTCTTATGTACTTAAACCAATGGGAGTTTTGCAGGAGTAATTAAAGAAGGATTTGGTCCTTTAAGGAAAATTGTTAAGACAATATTTACTAGGAGAATGGAAAAAGATTTTAAAATAAGAGTCCATTGATTAACCAGTTACTTTGCAAATCAGTGCCCTTGTTCTGGAAATGCATTTGTTTATGAAGTCTACCACACAAACAATGTCATCTTGATGTGATCATCCTGAAGGAATCATTTGTAGGTAATGAAGATAACAAAGATTAATGAGTAATTTCTGAGCGTTCATATGTATTAGTAGCAACACTAAATTTTAGAATTCCATTCACATTTGCTTAATTAAAGCTAA
The DNA here is from genome assembly GCA_003942145.1 of Platysternon megacephalum. Taxonomy (NCBI): domain Eukaryota; kingdom Metazoa; phylum Chordata; order Testudines; family Platysternidae; genus Platysternon; species Platysternon megacephalum. The sequence goes on along the minus strand of QXTE01000042.1, from coordinate 6,802,322 downwards.
ATAGGATGGGTGCTTCTATAGCAATACATACGACATCCAAAAAAGGAGTTCATTGCACTAAGCAATAGGATAATGAATTATTTGAGTCTGTTCTGATTAATGTATTTTGGAAGCAGTGTTCAGGAGTTACAAAATCAACTTTCCTTACTGAAAAAAATGGGTTTTGGGCAAAGAACTCCTCCTCCCACAGATGCATTACCAGGGCATTTGATTCTAACTTTCAGAACGACAGATAAAGTACAAGACCCTGATCCTGCAAAGACGTATGGGTGTGCTGAACTTTATGGAACGTGGGCACAATCCAATGCCTTGTCCTTTCAATGACCATATTGGGCACTGGATCAAGCCCTGTGAATATTCACTGGAACTAATCATAGTGCATAGAGCTAAACATGCACATAATTTCTTGCAGGATCAGGGCCCAAGTAAACAGCTGAAATAATTAAACATTATTTTTATCAGGATTTATAAAAACATCCATTGGTGTATGTGCAAGATTCTGGGCAGCTATATCGATAAAACATAAAAAAAAATGTATATTGTGTTGCCAACAACTGGCAGAAACAATAGACTACCTGCAAATTAAATGTACAGTAAATGTAATGGAGATAGCGTTAAAAAAAACACACCTATCTTACTCAATACTTTTTACATCTTTTGGTAAAGGATGATGGAAAATTAGTTCCTTTCAGCAGAGAGCATAAAAGATCAAGCTGATTCAGAAACTGCTCACATTTTCGGATTGCTCTGCTAAAATGTTGATGGTCTTAAAGACACACTGTAGATTTAATGTGTGTCAGTGGTGTTACACTTTTTAAATTCTAGAAAAAATATCAAAAAGAAAAATGGGATCAGTAGAAAATAATTATTTTATCCATTTCATTTCACCATGACACATCAAAGGCTAAGCGCCATCTTTTGTTAAACATGTCAGTTGTGCTACCTGTCACTGGTTTTACTCATTTGGAGATAACACCATCAACACAAGATAACATCAGTGTTCCAACATTGATTATTTTTTATTTAATGAAGAGATTGTGAGCAGATCTGTGGTACAAAAGGATACATTTAGTAATTTTCTATTTGATAAATCTACAGTACAAAATGACACAATATACATTCCAACAGGGGTGCTGGGAATAATTTGTATAGTGGGGGTGCTGAGAGACATTGAACCAGACTGTAAACCCTGTATATGATGGAAACCACTTCAAGCCAGGGGGTGCAGCAGCACCCCCAGCACTCCTAGTTCCAGCACCTATGCATTCCAAAATCTTCTCCTATAGCCAACCTACATTGCTTTACATTGTAAGGGCAAGCCAGCACTGGAATGGAAGAGCTTTACAAAAAATGGAAGAGCTGTATTAAAAAAGAGTTTCAAAGCGATTTCTTGGCATTTCTTTAAAGAAGTAAAAGGAGCTGGTGGGGCTGGTGACTCCCTAAAGCGATCTGCTGTCTGGTTAGTCCACCTTGAGCAAGAAAGCTGTGCTTCATATTCATTTTATATTGAACCCAGTAGTAGGGGATACATTATCATAATACATGTAGGGCTTTTAACTAAAACAGAGGATCTCAAAGCATTTTATAAATAAAATAATGAGACTTCGGCATCGCCCGTGTGAAATAGCTAGGTATTATCATACTCATTGGCAGCTGGTGAAAACAGACAGAGACAGGGTATGTGACTTCCTGGTAGAACAGAGAATATAAACAGAAGTCCTGACACTCAGTCCCCAGATCTAGTCAGTAAACAATACTTCCTCTACACTGTTGGGGATTCTAAAATATGTGTCTCTCGTTGACAATAACTGGAGTGATGTGGTTTAAAATTCCAGAAACTGGTTTGACTGACTATTATGGGATAAGAGTTTTGAGAGTAATACTATGTGACTGCCTAAGAAATAAATGTTTTATGAATAACTGCAGACAGAAAACTTTACAGGTTTTTTCTTCTATGCTGTAGAAATCATGGTAATAGAACAAAGTTAATTCTGTCTGTTTCACTGACTAGATGGACTACAACAGAAACAGTATTATGAGATTCTACCTTCAAAATCTGGCAAACTGAAGTTGGAAAAGTAATATTTTAATATTTTAGAAGTTGTATATTTAGATTAAACCATCAAGGTGCTATAAATCTTGAGCTAGCTTGTTGAGCACATTGAGCAGTACCTCACTTTACAAGTAGTACTGCACTTCGCTAGCCATTGATTTCAACTGGCCACACAAGGAGAAAGGTACTACTCAATCTAAGTAAGGTTGGCACAATCTAGCCCTTAAAAAAAGTGTGGGTTCATGTTTTCTGAGCTCAAAAAGTGTTAGGACAAGACATAAACCAAAACCATTTGTAATAGAACCAGGGCCGGCTCCAGGCACCAGCCCAGCAAGCAGGTGCTTGGGGCGGCCAACGGAGAGGGGCAGCACGTCCGGTTCTTCGGCGGCAATTCGGCGGTGGATCCCTCGCTCCCTCTCGGAGCGAAGGACCAGCTGCCGAATTGCCAAAGACTGAAGCAGCGGCGGTAGAGATCGCGATCGCGGCTTTTTTTTCTTCTTCTTTTTTTCTTTTTGCTGCTTGGGACGGCAAAAACCCTGGAGCCGGCCCTGAATAGAACCAATAGTAGATAATGTTTTCACCTCTCTGCTCATAGAGAGCCGAGACAAGCACCCTAATGCCATATAGACATTAGTTACCATATTCATGGTCATGAACATTTAAGGCAGTGGATTGGGTTTAGAGAGGAAAATGAAAGTTGGAGGTAAAATAACCCCATGGTGATTATGAGACAAATTCTGCTCTCAGTTACACTGTTAAACTCCAGAGTAACTCCTGCAGGAGTCCTGCCTGAAATTCTCTACACCTGTAATGGGGTTTACAAACCCCATACTGAGCATAGACAGTGGTGCAGGGAAGAGTCTCTCCTGTTTACAAGTAAGCAGCTTGATCACACCCACACTTAGCTGCTGGAACTGCCAATCACTACACCATTACCGGTGCAGAGCGTTTGAGGAAGGACTCCTGCACACTTTGTAAGGTGCCAGGAGGAAGCCCTGTTTTGCTGCACCTAAGGAACATCATATCTGGGGAAGGTACAAAGCTTTCCAGCATGCTCCATCCCTGGGTGGATAAGACCAATAACAAGGAGCTGAAATGTGTCATGAAAATGTGTGCGTACACCCCCCCGCCCCTCCTACAAGGTGCTCAAGGCTACAATGATTTTTCCAGCAGAACACTCAGTCAAATCCATATCATTATACCCTCAGATCTGTCAACATGAGACAACCGGACACCCTTTTCCCAATATACTCTGTGTATAACGGTGAAAGTACTGCAATGATTTGCAAATTCTTTAGGAGCCTTCACAATGTCTCAGTTCTTAAACATGCCATGGTGTTATTGTGGCTGTAGTCTGGGCTGCACTTAAAGTGATTCAGACAATATGGACTGAGGGATCATTCTGGATCTTCAGTGTAAAAAATAAATCTCAGATTCAAAACTTTATTTACAGAAAATGTCTGACAGAAACAGTCACACAGATCCAAACACTGAAGTCAGTGGGAGTTTTGCTACTGATGTCAATGGAATCAGGACTTGGTCACTAAACTGTAAAAGGCTAGTCAGAATTAACACAAATGCAGACACAGTATGTCTTACTACCAGAGGCATGTGTCTTTTCCTGTGGTGTAGTTTGTGAGAGTTAAACCTGACTGAGATGTTTAGAACAAGAAGTTTGAAAGCTGGTTTTTGGTAAATGAAAAATTTCTATAATGATTTCTATAACACATTTGATAAAAAATTATATTAACCTTTTGATTTAAAAAAATGACAAAAAAAATTAAAAGAACAATAATGGAAATGAAAAACAGAATCAGCCTTGAAATTTAGAATTCCACCCTCCCTGCATTTTTTAACCTGCTCTAGTGAGATGGGGAGTGGCCTTTTTATTTTTTTTTATTTTTAGTTTTTGCAAGAACTTATGGCTGTCGTCTAGAGCAGTGCTTCTCAAAGCCGGTCCGCCGCTTGTTCAGGGAAAGCCCCTGGCGGTCCGGGTCGGTTTGTTTACCTGCCGCGTCCGCAGGTTCGGCCGATCGCGGCTCCCACTGTCCACGGTTCGCCGCTCCGGGCCAATGGGGGCTGCGGGAAGCGGCGCGCACCGAGGGATGTGCTGGCCTCCCTTCCCGCAGCCCCCATTGGCCTGAAGCGGCGAACCGCGCCAGTGGGAGCCGCAATCGGCTGAACCTGCGGACGCGGCAGGTAAACAAACTGGCCCGGACCACCAGGGGCTTTCCCTGAACAAGCAGCGGCCCGACTTTGAGAAGCACTGATCTAGAGTTATCAGTGAACTACAATGCCTATTGCTGAGAGCTTCTCAGACATTGCAAGCTCTCAACCATAGATGAAGGGACTGTATCTTTTCTGAATTCATAGATCCAATGGATGTAATAATAAGAAATGCAATTTCATCAAAATGCCAAGCATGAGTGCAAGAAAAATCATGAGAATGAAGTTTGAATGTCTGTGATCAGAATTCCATGATGGATTTTCAGGCTTAATTTATGTATATTTTTAGGTTTATTTATTATGATACATGGAAATCTGATAGAGTTGCTGAAATGTCCTGGAGGCATATGTAGTCACTGAAAGGCTGTGGGTGCTCCTGAAAAATGCTGGAGTGCCAAAAACTATAATGCTGGAGTCAGTGAAAACTGTGAGAGCTGCTGAAAGTGATACAATCTAAAAATATATTATTTTCTGGGCTCTCAAATGATCTTCTCCCCTTTATTATGTACCGTTGGTGACGTGACATTTCAGTCACATATACATTTTTGTTGTTAGAAAAGCACTTCACCTAACAAATGTCATATAGCTAGGCAAAATATTTGCAACAAAATTTGAAAACTATGAAATAAGAGGTATAGACATCTTCCAATTTGGAAACATTTTTCCAATTTAGTTAAAAACCTGAAAAATCTCAATCTTGATAATTATTGAGTGACTATTGTTCTTTACCCAATTTTCAAGGGCAAAAACTTTGAGATAGTTAGACAAATATTAATTTTCACAAAATCATGCACAATTTCATGAAAAAATAAAGATTGTTTTTAACAGTCCTAGTAATCTTCCTAACAAGACCTACCATGTTTAATGTTGTACATACATTACAGACATTACACAGAATATTCATAAGGCTATTCACATACTGTAGGAGTTGTGACTCTAATAGATCCTCATTTCCAACTGGCAAAGCGTTCACTGTCATGTAACAGCAACTTCTATCACAACTGACAAACTCACTACACCTAACACATTACTGTCATAGTATTTATCTATAAAGAATGTCATGCATAGTAACAAATGAAAGCTTATATCACACTGGTCATCTGAAACATTGCAAGATGTATCTGGGGTTCTCATTCAAGAAGTTGTATGCACGTACTAAAAATATGTTTTAACTATGTAACCAGGCACAGTTGATAAACAAAATGCTCCCAGACAAAGGAATGTTGATTTACTGGTCTGCCTAGATCTGTGATGTGAATTAAGCAGGATAAGCCAAATATAAACTTATTTGCACCTGAGATAAACTGGAAGAACAAGTTAACAAGAGGATGAGAAAGCAGCATGGCGTCAGCACACTAGAGCATAGACAGCAGGGAAAAAGGATCTTAACTGGGGGTGCTCTTCAAAACTATACCTTTCAAAGGTTTGCTGGACTATAAAAGGATGTGAAAAGAATCCCTTTAGTTCTTTGCACTCATGAAAGTTGGATCCTGGTGCTGTGCTGAGAGGTTGCTTTAGGTCAGAGGTTCTCAACCTTTTTCTTTCTGAGCCCCCCCCCCCGGCAACATGCTATAAAAACTCCACGGCCCACCTGTGCCACAATAACTGGTTTTCTGCATATAAAGCCAGGGCCAGCATTAGGGGGTAACAAGCAGGGCAGTTGCCTGGGGTCCCATGCCACAGGGCCCCCCACAAACTACAATGCTCAAGCTTCAGCTTCAGCCCCAGGTGGCAGGGCACAGGGACCTGGGCTTTAGCCCCATGTGGTGGGGCTTTGGCTTTGTGCCCTGGGCCCCAGTGAATCTAATGCTGGCCCTGCTTGGAGGCCCCCTTGAAACCTGCTCGAGGCCCACTAGGGGGCCCCGGACCCCTGGTTGAGAACTACTGCTTTAGGTGAGAAACTGATCTTCGACAAAGATTTAGCCTGTTGAAAGTTATGATTTGTGTCTTAGAAGCTTGTTGTTATACTTTTGTTTTATTTGTAACATCGCTGTTTCCATTATTCTTACTCCACACTCACTTGAATCTGTGAATCTCTGTTCTTTGTTAATAAACTTATTCTCTTTTTACTATAAAGTCATCTCAGTGCTGTGGTATTAAGTAGCGTTTGCCTTCTCAGTTGACTCAAATAAGCTGGTGTGTACACTGTGGTCTCTGGAGGCAGCAGACTTGGTAATTACTGTGAGCGCCCAGTGACAGGGACTGGACACTACAGGGGAACACTTCTGGGAAGTTCAGGAACTGGGATACAGCAAGCGTTAATCTATAAGGCAAAGTAAGATCTGGCAGAGTTCTGAGAAGTTTGTCTGGGATGGCAAACAGACTGGTGTGACAAGGAGCCATCATCCAGGTTAGTACCAGCAAGTCTCTCTCTCTCTCTCTTGCAGAACAGGGGGGTAACACAGTGATCTATGGTTTTGAATGCCTCAAGAAAGTGTCACATGAGTATTAAAAAACAACAGCGGTATTCCACTTGCTGAAAAAGGGTTGGTCTCCTCCTGTGAGTCTATTGGATTTTTCCTTTTTTAAAATATCTAAGTATTTTTTAGGGGTGGGATACAGCGAGCAATTCAGGTGTTATACTTACATTGGTTAATCTCAGGGTAGATAAAAATCAATCTATTTTTTAAATCAGACTTTCTTATTCAAATTGGATTTTTTAATTTAAGGTTAGGATTTAATTTAAGGTTAATAAAGGTTTTCTTTTAAAAAATAAACCTATTTAAAATTTAATATGAAAATGACAACTTAGGTCAAGACCTAAATTTATTATAATATATTAAAGTCATTTTAATTAAGTACAAAAATAATATTAAGTAGCACGTTTGCTGCCATATTTTAAGGAAAGTCAAACCCCTGACTGGTAGAAATGGTAGATGGTGGCGTCAATATAGTGAGTGTCATACTCACAATGGTGGGAAAACTTTTCCCACAAGAATGTTTTGTGGAATTTCCAAAAAAATGTTCAGATTCTAGATTCACCCAATCTCCCCTGGAATCTTTACCACACCATCCCCATCTCTCTGTTCCCTACTATCCCCAAACAGAGCCCAGATTCAACCACATCTCATCAATTCCTCTTGGAAGAGAGTTACTCAGGGCTTTTGTTTTCTCATCTCAATAATTCCAATCCCTTATTTTACATAATCCCTGATATTCATTTCTCTGCATTTCAGCTTGTCCAAAACGCAGCAGCTTACCTTCTCCTGGGTGCCCCAGAAATGGGAGCACATTCCCACCATGCAGGGCCGGCGCAACCCATTAGGCGACCTAGGCAGTCGCCTAGGGCGCTGCTATTTTGGGGGCGCCGGCGCCGCGGCCGCCCGTAGAAATTTGGGGGCGGGATTTCGGGGGCGGGACCTTCCGCCGCCTAGGGCGCCGGCAAAGCTGGTGCCGCTACTGCCACCATGCATTTCCTCTCCATGTTAGCATCCTGTACAAATAAACTCTTAAGTCTTGATTATTCGCTGTGTACCTTCCCATCCTGACACACACATACACAGAGTGTACTGTGCCAGTAGTGTTATTTCTCTGACTTATCTCTTTCTTGTCTCCATGCCATTCCCCATACATCTCAAATACTATACTTCTCTTTACCTCCACCCACTACAGCTACCACACTCAGAGAACAGCTCCTTCTTCCATGCTACCCCACTGCCTGGGAGAGCTTCCCTGACCCTAACTGATTCTCTTTTCAAGTTTCCTCATAAGGACCCTTTCTTCTCCCTGGCCTATGACTCCCACCATGTAATAAAACAATCAACTCCAACCCCTCACAACCTAGCAGCTTCCCTTTGCTCAATAGGCTTCCCTGAAACCTGACCATGGAATCGCTGTTCCCTCCCCTATCACTATTATCTTCTACATTAGCCTATAGTACACATTTTATTTGCATGTTTGGACTGTAATGATTGTGATGCATTCAGCATGAAAGCCACAGTAAACTAAAGTGCATTTCTCATCTTTGTGTTTGTGTATGTACTGAGACTACATGCATCACCATGGTATCTCGGCTCCTATCTTCTTGAATGAACATTATTTAGGTATATATGATTCTATCCCCCTAAAAATATACAACACTAGGTTGGATAGGAATAAATATAATATAACATAATATAATTCATAATTAATAAACCACTAGGTGGCACTTAATAAACCACTAGGTGGCACTTGACAATTGGATTATAGCAGAGAGTGCCAATTCAAACAAAGTCTTGAAGAACTCTGGGAGGAGTGGTGTTTAATACTTTTTAGTAAAGGACTTGTGTACAATAAACAAGATAAAATGAAAGCCATCTGAAAATGAGCCAGTAGGTTGTCAGCTAGGCCATGGTTTGTTTTAAAGTTTGGGAAGCAGTTATATTTTGTACTTGATTTCCACTCACATGGTAATCAGACCATACATTGAAGAGGCCTCAGTTCCTATGGGCAATATTTTTCCAGTCCAAAGCTCTGAATGCAATACTATGCAGTACAGCATACATGGCAGTTTACAAACATATCGACAGAAATTCTTTCTGCATCTTTTGATATGTAACTGAGAATGAGAGGAAAAGAGAAAAGGGCAAAGAAATTACAGGCTTGGGAACAAAGCAAATTTAGAACAAGCTCACTTAATGCTAATGACAAGAAGGTGGCTACAGCCATAACAGTTCCATACTGGGTCAGACCAATGGTCCATCTAGCCAAGTATCCTCTCTACTGACAGTGGCTAATGCTAGATGCTTCAGAGGGAATAAACAATTATTAAGTGATGCGGCCCCTGGTGTCTAGTCCCAGCTTCTGGCAGTCAGAGGTTTAGGGACACCCAGAGCATGGGATTGACCATCCTGGCTAATAGCCATTGATGAACCTTTCCTGACAGATGCATATCATCTACATCAGTGGTCCCCAACCTGGATGGTGTATCCCCATAGAGGTGTGTGGAGGAACATTCGGGAAGGTGCAATGGGGCCAGCACCGCTCTGCCCCAGCTCCACCCCAGCCGCAGCTCCGGCTTCGGCCCTGGCTCCCAGCCACTGCCCCGCTCCTGGCCATGGCCCCAGCCCCAGCTCCCAGCTCCCAACCCCGGCTCCAGTCCCACTCCCAGCTCCCGGCCCTGGCTCCTGACCATGGCTTCGGGGGACCACAGACAGATTCCATTAAGGGTAAGGGGGGATGCGACAGAAAAAGTTGGGACCACTGATCTATATACTGCTGGTATTTCCAACCACAGACATTCACACTCTCTACTACTGATCTAAAAAAATTAATATTGAAGAGCCCATTCAAGAACACTATAGTGCATATAGTTCATAAACCAGTGAACTCCCAAATCAGATGTGTGCAAACCACCAGAATGTCCATCTCAGAAGTACAGACATAGTTCTGGTAGGCATTTTAATGCCAAGGTGAGCGAATCATGTAAGAAGCTGTAACATTTCTTAACTCAGCTTAGAGCACACTGTTGTTGCTTAACAAATAATAAGAATGAGAATTTTCCTACAAATAGTGCTCAAAAAGGTGCAAAGTTATTTCCTGCTATCCTGAACCTTTTTAGTCTGATCCTTAAGACCAAGAGCCTTAACAAAAGCGAAGGGACAAATATATAACCACAGATGGGAAATGCTTTTTGAGAAAGTAAGATCTGATCCATGGATCTGAATGATCCCTAAATATACATCTGCGGTATGTGTGTTCTGAATTGACACCTCAAAGAGAGAATTTACATGTTGCTCAGTGAAAAGGATGATGCTAGGTTCTATAAAGGAAACAGTTAGGAGCGAGAGTCAAAACCCCTCCCTCCTTTTCCAGTGTCCCCAACATAATTTAAACATAACTAGTAATGCATTTCTATTGACCTGCTTTTCTTCTTTGCCACAGGCTGATGTCACATTCTGTTTTTTTCCTACTAAAACGGCTTACTTATCGTTGCTCTTTCTTAATAACTTTTATGATCTGAGGTTTAGAGCAAGGCTGATCATGAGATTTTCTTAATGTAGGAAGGCATTCTTATATCTTATATCATCACCTTTACCTTAGATACCGGTGAAAAATGCCCCAGAAGTCTATTGTTTGAACTGTATATATGAAGTAAACTATTACAGAAGAAGAGGGCATAAAACAGGACTTTGGAAGTAGGAAAACCACAAGGAAGACAATGATAAAAATATAGCACAAGCCCTGTTCCAGATATAAAGGTGTCTGCACCCTTCAGCAGTCAACGCCACAACTGATTAAGTCCTGGAAAATTCTAGCCCTGTTATAGAGGAGCATTTTCTTAGAGCTCCCTTTGAAAGTACTGGGGCGTATTGTGCTATCTGGTCTTAAGTGGAAATGTGATCAGTGGAAAAACCTGCTTAAAGATGGATAATGCAAGAGGTTTCCAACTGCTAATTTTCCATCAGTCAGCTTTCAGTTTAAGACTAAATTTCCCAGGATGCCTTTCCTTTAAGCCTCATTTCCCACCAAAATCAGATAAAAGCCTCTTCAAAGGGTCATGTTTCTGACAGGGCCGGCTCTATAGTTTTTGCCGCCACAAGCAAAAAAAAAAAAAAAAAGCCGCGATCGCGATCGGGAACTCTTACGCCGCCGCTTCATTTTTCGGTGGCAATTTGGCTGTAGGTCCTCCCCTCCGACACGGACTGAGGGACCCGCCGCCGAATTGCCGCCGAAGAGCCGGAGGTGCCGCCCCCTTCCAGGGGCCGCCCCAGCACCTGCTTGCTGGGCTGGTGCCTGGAGCCGGCCCTGGTTTCTGATGTCCTATTCTGCCCTCAGATAACCATGCACAGCTCCCACAAGAGCTCTTACATATCGTGATGATGGGAAGAGCATGAGGAAGAAAACAGAATAAGACTAGCAGTGAATTAAGCCTCATAAAGAGACAAACTTTCTAAACAGGCGAGTATACTCAGACCCACAAACAATGCTTAAATATTAAAAAAAAATATGTACAACCAAACCATACAAAACCAACAAGCACCTGGATTTCCTTTCTAAAAAGTAGCAGACTCTCAGAGCCCAGCTCTTAAAGAAAAAGATAGAGAAAAAGAGTATGGTGGTACCATGCATTTCTAACTTTCCTGACCTGACAGGGCTACAAAATGAAGATTTATGATGTTCAGTGAATTTTGCCCATATTCATCCATTTCCTCCCACACGAGGCCCAATAAGGAAGCAGCCTATTTGGGTTTTATGCATTTGTGTCTCTCGTCTCAGGCAGTTGAGGAAGGACTGGAATGAGAATTGGCGTGGTTATGTGTATGGGCTGTCCCTTATTTTGTTCAGGCCCTCTCAGAGATCCAGAGAGGCCCAGGCCATTTCCAGCTCTTGAGGACCCTTGCCATAATAAAAATTAAAAATGACAAAACATGAAAACAAAATAAGGCACCAAAAAAAGAGTGAGACATAATTTGAATATTATGAATAATTTTATTTAACAAATGGTTTTCTAGCCTTTTTCTGTGCAAATGCACTAATTATTGAGGAAAAATCTAGCTTTCGTGCAATGTCACAGTTGATATTAAGCATGGCGAGCCCATTCAAACGTTCTTATCCCATAGTTGAACGGTGATAGTTCTTTACCTGCTTCAACACATTGAAGGTGCGTTCACCTGAAGCCACTGATTCAGGCAGACTCACAAAAATACGCAGTGCAATTGTGATATTAGGAAACACCCCAGAGAGTCCAAGTTCGAGTATTCCTTGAAGCAATTCCTTTGGGTTACAATACAATTTAAAGTTCGTGGAATATATTCATTTGAGGAAGATGACTTCGTCACTGAGATCTTTTGAGATTTCTTTGTTGTACTGTTGCTGAAATTGTTCAGCTGAAGGAAGTAGATCTTCATTACTCAGTCTGTTGAACTGCCAAAGAAACCCAAAAAGAGTACAGATTAGTCGCAGTGAGTCAAATCGACGTGTAAGACCTGATTGACTAGAGTCAATGATGACAAGGAAGACATTGACCCTATAACACTGCTTGGCATCGGATTCAGTAGGTAAGTTGCGATTGGTGGAGAACTCAGATGAAATGCCAATATTCTGTGCTACTAATTTGGATTCAGTCAGGATCGCATCCCATTGTTCATGAATCTGTTGAATGTCATTGATAAGACTTTCAATGTTATCTCTCTCAACATCAAATGTAGCATTGCATGCTTCAATTACCAGATTAGTTTGGTGGATCATTGTAAGTAGCTTCATCCACAACGATGACATCAGAATGCATTCAAATTTGGACATGTGCTTCTGAATAGACTGAAGTTCAGTTCGAGCCTGTGCAGTGAGACTGAGAGATTCTAGCTCATTTAAAGCCATTCTCACTGAATTCAAATGCTGTGCAACTGGTTGAACACCATCAATCCGTGCAGACCATCTAGTTTTGGACATCCCATGCAGTGAAACAGGAAGATATTGCTTCAGAATTTCCCACCTTTGTGGACTGCTACTAAAGAGATTGTACATTTGCTGAACAGTTCCAAAGTAAGTAATTGCCTCCTTGCATGATTCAGCACAGTCAACACCAACAAGGTTTAGTGTGTGGTTTCCACAGCTGGAGAAAATACAGTTTGACTTAAGCTCAAGCAGAACTGCTTGTACACCTTTGTGCTTCCCAGCCATATTAGATCCATTGTCATAGGCTTGATCAATGCAAACTTGAAAATCTAACTTAAAACCTTCTAGAATTGCTAGTACTCGAGCAGCAATTACTTTTCCAGTTTTTCTCGTGAAATTATCAAACAAAATAAACCTTTCTTCAATTGAAAATTTTGAGCTGTTTACAATCTTAACATATCGAATAACCATAGTAGTCTGTTCCTTGTGAGAACAATCTGGAGTGGCATCAACAATGATTGAAAAATACTTGGCATTTCAAATTACATCAAGAATTGTTGTTTGTACAAATGACCCACATAGCTCAATAAACTTGTTTTTTATGAATCTGGAGAGATAATGGACTTCCATGCACTTTTGACTCTCTTGCAATTCTTGAACATGTTTAACATGCTCTGATAAAAGTGGGTTATATTTGCTGAGGAGCTCAACTATGCCTAGAAAGTTTCCATTTGCACGATCACCAATACGTTGACTGGAATCAAAGAAAGCCAATCCCCGCTCAAAAAGAAAAAGGATGACATTCAGGATGTGCTCAAGAAGTTTTTTTTCCAGTTATTAGTTTCTGTAGAGTTCAGTCAAGAGTAAATTTTCAACTGAACTTTCAGCTGATGCTGCCCTATTGGCTGATTTCCATGAAACATAGTTTTCTTTGTGTGACGTTGAACTCTCATGTGATGGTATTCGGTCTTTCAACTTCCTCCAACCTCTGTTGATGTTCCATCCTGATTGATCAGAGAGAACTGATGCATTTGCAGCACTTTTGTTCAAAATGTATCAGGGTGCACAGTACAGAGATTGTTTTTCCATACTCCAGCATAACCAGTCTCTTGTGCAGGTCTCACCATTTGGAAGAGTTTTTGTCAGCAGACGAGTAGGGAAAGCATGATTTTCAGCATCTCATGGAATGTTACTTGGAAATTCAAAACAACTAATTGGAAGAAAAGATTGCATTTGGGCAGCATTGCTCTTGTCAATAATTCCAATGTCAGTCACAGTCAAACCTGTAGTACTCATGACTTGCTCTTGCTGCGTAAGATCTACATCTTCCTGTTGCTGCTGAGTTTCTTGATCATACACAGGATCTTCTGCTGCATCTGTTACTGTTGGCACATCTCCTTCTTGACTACTGTCCTCATGTTCAGGTATTGGCATTGAAATATCACTTGTTGCAATTGCGGAGTTTTCATTATCTGTAGCATTGTTTGTTGGGTAAGGTATGTTTTCCAGTGGTTTGAGAAATGAAGTTATTGGCTTTGAGCTCTTAGCTGCTGCTTCACTCAGTTATTTTCGCTATCTCTTGCTTGCACCACTTTCAAATCTCCTCTTCATAGTGATCTATCTGGTCAATATGTAGCCTATCCACACTTGAAATATTCTGCTGTAAATAAGTAGCTTATCTACACTTGAAATCTGCTACTGTAAACATGTACACAAATGCTGAATAGTACACAAATGCTGAAAAGACTTAAAATGAAGGACTACTAATTAAGAACACAAAATAAACAGTCAGGTTATTATCCTTATCACTGAATCAAAACTCAAGCATGCAAGGTATAATATAACAGGCTGAGCTGAAGACGAAGGGATGACATATATATAGTAAACACAGACATGGATACAGACAGAGGGATAATGTCCAAAAATTTCAAACAGGTGTCCTCACGAAACTCACTGTACAAGATCGTCCTCACAAATTTTCACCTTGAATCTCGGCCTATAGACTATGAAAGCCTATGATGATGGCCAAGCTACCAAGTTAGGGGTCAACCAAACAACCAGTCACCTCTTTTAGCTACCATATAAAGATAATAATGAGGCATTCTCACACATAAATAATTCCTTAGTCAACTAGACGTAAAACTATAAAGACACTAAAATGTAAGAATTCTCTACCTTTCAACACTCACTTGATCCAGCACCAACCACTAGTAGTGCTTTGTTTATATAATCAGCTGATCTGAGAGGATACGTTCATCACGGTCTAATCTTGTGCCATCAGAACCAATATATTTGTATTAATATTTATGAACATTTTTAACTCTTTAATATGACAAAATCTATATCAGTTAACAAAAAAATTATGTCTTTTACCAAATCACATCTCTCATTTGCTTAAATTTGCAGGTCTAAGCTGAGAGAATGTGTCACATTTTGGTCCGATAGGGATGTGCATAAAAACAAGTTGCGAAACTTATCAAATGCCAAAAAATTAACAAGTGTCTAAATTTGAGGCCCACTTTGAGCTTGAGGTCCAGGCCAAATGGCCCTCTGCCCCTCCTCCCCCGATTGGCCCTGATTTTGTGTGGTTTAACCCATGGCATGTGTGTCCAGAGTATAGGACAGGCAACTAAAACTATATTTTATAATGCAAATAATCAAAATGATAATTTTCATTTAGATAAATTAATCATTTGAACAATATGCCAAAGGATGTGGTGGAGTCTCTATCACTAGAAATCTTCAAATCAGTATCTTCGATACTTTCTAAAAGATATGCTCTAGTTATTAGCTCTAGTACAATTCTATGGCCAGTGTTATGTGGGAAGTCAAATAAGATGATCACAATGGTTCTTCTGGTCTTAAAATCTATGAATAAGTTAGAGCAAATTTTTGCTTGTCCTTTTGTTTTTCTATTACCCACTGCACTTTGAAATTTCTCTTTGAAATGTTTGTAAAAGTTCTCTCTGAAAATTCCTTCCAAAGCTGTTTTCTATCTTTGCATCTAGACACCTTCCTGGAGATTAGATGCCACATCAAAGATTAAAAATTTTAACTGGCATATGGGTTTCACAAAACACATTTGGGAAGCAACGTCTGAAACTATTGATTTAAAAGTGTCTAGCCACAAAGCCCAAAATCAAAGAGAAATTCAGACTTCAGGGTTTTTTTTTAAATAATTAAATCTTTATCAGGGTTTTTTTTGTACAGAAAACGATGATACACAGCCTAATTATCTAATATTTTTAACTTTTCTAATCTAGCTCTAACATCTTTGACCTTGACAGTCAATCTTTCTCTTTTACAAGGTTAATTAAAGATGCACAGATATGGATCTATTGCTTTAGAACTGTGTGAAATGTCAAACCCACAGCAACAACAGCAATTTGCTACTGGCTTGTTTTAAGATTTTTAAAAAGTAATTTTTTATTTGGTATAGGTTTTTTCCCCTGGGATTTTTGTATGAGGTCAAATAAGTGGGCAATAGGTGATAGACCAAACAAACTATCTACAAAATATCCTAAGTGGAACACAGGATCAGGCCTGCCGACAGGGGAGGGGAAGGGAAGGGAGTGGGATGGGGGCGCAGTCCCAGAAGTGATTAATTTGTCACTTCCACCCTCGGCCCCATCTCCCCTAGGGACGGCCCTGGTCCCGGGGCCCGGAATTTCTGTCGACAGGCCTGCACAGGATCCATGTTGTTAGCATAAACTGTGGATTTGTTCAAAGGTAGTATTTATAGTATTTATACAGCATTCGACTAACAGAGGGCATGGTCCACAATATTGATTTGTTGACCCATGAAGACCACAGGATCTTCCTGGACTCCACAACCAAAGATTATGGGTATAACGCAGAAATTACTGGCAGGTGCTATGGTTGGCCTGTGTTGTGCAGGCGGTCAGACTAGACAATTGTAATGGTCCTTTCTGACCTACCAAAAAAAAAAATCATGAATCTATATTTCTTCTCCCTCTCACTGCTGATACACTTCCAGGCAAAAGGAGAGGCTGCCTCTCCCAGAAGGAATGGAGGCCTACCCTAACCAATCTCATCACCATGTATGGCAATCAGATTCTGGAAAATTGTGCCCAGGGACTCAATCCTATGCCCATTTATGTCAGTGGGAAAATTCCCACTGACTTCAGTAGTGCAGGCTCAGTGAGTTTTTATTCCCCAAGTGAGAGTGAGTTCCTCCATTGCTGACTAAATTTCAGTCAATGGGGATACGCAGTGTTGTTGGAGCCATGTCAGTCCCAGGATATTAGAGACAAGGTGGGTGAGGTAATATTTTTTATTGGACCAGCTTCTCTCTCTCACCAACAGAAGCTGGTCCAATAAAAGATATTACCTCACCCAACTTGCCAGTCAATGGGGAAGAATTTTAACATTATTATGGCCTTGGTGTGACAGGTAGCAGATACCAAGGTCAGTCAGAAAGATGAAGCAAGGGCCATGTAGCCAGCCCTCCTGTTCAAAATAAGAGAAATATTTTTTATTAATTTGTTTTATTTAAATAAACTTTAGAAGTTTGATTCAAGTTTAGGGCAAAGGTTTCAGGCAGTTCTTATTTTAACAAAGCCGACTAGCCCATCTCTAATTAAAACCATTTGAATACATTGTTCTTATCAATTAAGTAAATTGCAATGATGTGTGTGTGTTGCCTTGCTGCTTATTGCTTCCTGTTCCTGTTTGTTTCTTGGTTCCTGCTTCCTGAACTCAGTGTTCCAATTTGTGTGCGTGCGCGCACATAGCGTTGGGGGCAGTGATGAGCTGCCAAAATCTTAACAACCGGTTCCCTATAAAAAAAATTCTGATTTAAGGGATGTGCCACAGTATGTATTTTTTGTACCTTTCTCCATAAGAAGTGGCAATGCATTGAGTCATTGGGAGTCATACTCAACAATAAAAAAAATAAAAAACATTTTTACATGTTTATTACAATAGAAACAAAGTATTGCTTTATTAAACGAATTTAAAATACATTTGAAAAGAAGAAAATATAAAGAAGAGATGTATGAGTAAGCAAACGATAATAATATTTAAGAATGAAATGCCTATTATTCTTGTATTTTAAAATATTACATGTGAACTACTTAAGTTATTAAAAATAAAAAGTGTAATATATTCATGTTGAAGTATACAATGCAACAAACAATATTTTAAAGAATATTTAAGTACATAATTTATTACTATTTAGGTAGTAATTTCCAAATGGCTTCTTGATCTTCTCCATAATCTTTGGTGTTGGATACACGAACTCTGGTATCTAATGCGGATCGATGACTTCTCATCCATGATTTAACATATGGTATTGGGTTCCAGGAACTTAGTGGTTTTCCCAACAAATTAATGGTCATAAAGCTTGAGATATGTTTAATTGTTAAATACGCCCTTTTAGCACTACAAATAATATTCATCAACGAAAAAGCTCTTTCTGCTTCTGCAGAACTAATTGCAATTGTGTTCATAATTTGCTTTCCTTTCCTTACTGTTTCCAGAACAGGAAGTTTTTTTGATTGAATGTTATTCTCTAAATAGTCACAAAAATAATTTAAATCGACTAAAAATTTTATGAATTTATTTAATTCATGCACTTTTTCTTCTCCTGATTTCCAAGGTAACCTGACTTCTTCAATATTCCATGAAGTGGGATCCATAACACTGAATAATTCAACTATTTTAGGTGTATTACTAGAATGACCTAAATTATCTTCTTTATATTTAATGTGATTTTCGTTTAATAATCTTGCCTTCATTTTTTCAATAATACGCTCTATTACTTTGTCTCGTGGCAGTGATTTAAACCTTACATTATCTTCAAACTATGCATTTAAAAGCATCACTTTCTATCATTTCATTAATTTTATTTTCATTAAAATTTTATTTTAAGTGTATACCAAAACTATCTTTTAATTGTATGAAAAAATCAATCGTTCGTTTGATTAGCTTATCTGCCTTTGTTAAACTCAATTGTCTCGCTTGCAGTGCATTTGATAATAATGCAGGTTCATCCAAAATGTCAATCATTAATGCCAAGTCTTTTAAAAATTCTTTGTTTTTCAATCTTTTTTCCATGACAGAAAATTTCTTATTTTTGGAAAAATAAATATAAAGACCTGGATAAGCTCTCCAGACCACTTTGACAGCTCTAAGGCTACAAGAAGCCCATTGTGGACCAAAAACATGGCCTATTTTGATGATTTCAATATATAGTTCTTCAGAAACTTGTTTAAGTTCAAACTGACTTTTATTTGACTGATGAAAAATTGCATAAATCTTGTCCAAAAAAATCTTGAAATGGCTTATTATATTGATATCATTTATAGCATCATCTAAAGCCAGTTGTAGCCGATGATTCAAATGATGCCAAATTATAATGTTTGGAAAATCTTTAATCAGTCTTGTAGCAACTCCAGATTTACGTCCAAGCATGGTGCTCACGCCATCAGAACAAAATCTGATTAAATTTTTCTTTAAATATTCTGTGTCAAATCCTGTATCGGTTAATGTATTTCTCAAAGCATTATAAATATTTTCTGCTTTTGTTGAGTCTAATTCCACTAAATCGAGAAAACTTGTTGGTGAAGAATCTTGTAATTCACATTTTATAAGAATTACAAGCACAGTTTTACTTGAAATTGTAGAAGCTTCATCAATAATAATACAAATCTTTGAATTGTTTTAGATGATTTTACTAAAAATTTGTTTTCTTATTAATTCAGCAATACGCTCTATGATTCTGATGGCCGAAAATCGAGAATGTAGGCAGTTCCCTAAATCAGTTTCATTCTTAATTTGTAGCTCTACTTCATCCTCCATATCTGACATTGGTCGGTTTCTTTTTACTAAGCTGTAAACTATGTTGAAAATTTTGCTGATTATTGCAATATTTTTTTCTGTAAGTTTATCAATCACTGTAGTGAGAGGTTCTTTTTTAGATTTATTTAAAATATTTATAATTCTCAAATGAGAGCTTGATTTGAAATGTTCCTTCATTTTTTTTCTTAATGAAGCTTGCTGAACTTTTTTATCAGTTCCAGATGCTTTAATAGTACACTTTTGCCATTCTGAAGAAATGTGTAAAGATTTTCCTCCAAGGACCCCCAAATGTGACGTATTTGCACAGTGGGAACAGCCAAGTTTTTTGCCTTCAATTATCAAACCATTATATTTCTTTAAAAAATATTATGTCTGCTCAGAAGTCCAACAATTGGGTACTAAATTTTCACAATCATGTAAATCCTCTTCTATTGCAGACACATTTTCAGATGATTCAACATTTAAGATATTTTCATCACCAAAATTATTGTCATCGGCATTTTCAGTATTTAAATAATTATTTTCACTACTAGAATTACTGACTAATGATTTTGTCATTTTATTGGAAAACCAATCACTAATGCTTTTCTGGCATTTCATTATGAAGGGTAAATAATATTGAATAGAAAACTTTAATCTTCGAATAACAGTCCAGTTAGTATTACACACCGAAATATCACATGCGATTTACTAGAAACAAACAGACCGACTATGACTCACTGGTTGTGTTGAATTGTATAGAAAACAGTTGAGCAAGTGCATGAACGAGGCAAGTGCGACCCCTGTTAATAAAATAATAAACTAGACGTTTGTCTTGCGTCAGGATGAACTTGGATGCAACCGAGTTGCAGCCTGCGACGACATTAGAGGCGCACGCGCATAGCAACATAAATCTTGACCTATCTGTTGTAGAAGTGGCTCTTTAACTGCTAGAATTTCACGTCCCTTTGCATTTGAAGTTTATTTTGTACACCGTATTATTTTCTACACTGTTTTATAAGATTAAGATTATTCGGTTTTAAGATCATTTTATAACATTTGTTTTCGTAAAAATTTTTAACAACCGGTTCTAAAACTGCTTCAAAATTTAACAACTGGTTCACGTGATGATCCCCTAAAAGCTTAAAACAGAAGAAAAAAATGGAACTGGTCTCCTCCTCACGAAATCTAATTATAGGTCACTTTCTTTCTCCTCTCTCCTCCACATAGGTACAGTAAGCTGCATGTGTATATTTTAAACGTTATTGTATCCAGAAAATTGGGGGGGGGAGGTGTTTCTTTTAATAAAACTGTGAGGTCCAAGTTCACCCGTGGCATAACTCCATAGATTTCAATGGAGATACATCAAGGATGAATTCGATCCTGTATCTGAATTGCCGTGTGCATCAGTACGTTAATTAGGTCTCATCCTTAGTTTTTACTTTCAATACGAAGTCAGCATGAATTATCTAATTCATAAAAAGTACAGTCACAGCACAAATAAATTCTGAAAATGTAATTTTAACTGTCAAAGAAGTTCAACAGTGCTGATGAATTGCTGTCTGTGCATTGCAGCACATCTTTTCCTTACCTTTAAACGCCACTGTTTTGACACTGTTTAGAAGTTCCATACATCTTATTTCCTCCTCATGAATCTCCAGCTGAAATCTGCATTCTGGGTGGATGCCATTCACCTGTTTAAAATGAACAAACAGGCCTGGGTCTTAAAACATTTTAATTAAAATGTTCCATGATGGATGCAACTACCAATCAAAGAATTCACAATTTGTATTCGTTATTTTAAGCCTTTAAGAGTGTGCTAGGCACAGTCCTTTCTCAAAGTCTATGCATTTTAGCTTTTCAAAATGAAACATTAAAATAATGCTCTTCCATAAAAAGAAGCCCTCCTCAACTCCTTTCTGAAGCATTCCAAAACCAACATTGCCATTTACAAAAAAGAGTCCTTGACAACATAGTGTATTTACCAACGTTCTTCTGAGAAACTTTCGCCCCGCGCTACAGAAAGACAGTGTGTCAATCTGCACTCCAATATAACATCCTTAATGAGGCGACAAGTACATTTTTGATTTTTTAAAGAAAACTGCTTCAGTTTAGAAAAGCTGAATTTGCATCAGTATGTGTGTCAAGCAATCAAACTGCACCATCTTTAATGTAATAACATTTGCTTTTCTTTGTCATGGTGTGACCATTACCTTCTGGGGGCCACAATTCTTCATTACCGATTCTTTGATTTAAGCAAGTAGTATGCAGTGGGAAACTCAGTTTAAAACAGAGCTGTGTTGTTATCATTATTCACCCTTTGCTTATAGTACTGCCCACAATACACCAGACACTTTCAAGACAGTCAAGAAGGGAGGGTCCCTGCCCATGAGCACAGACAGTTAGGTAGATTGAGGCTAGAGGAAGGGGAACAACAAATAGAATTTTTTTTTATTCAAGTCAATGAGATTCATGGCAGGCAGCACAGTAGGAGAACTGGAGGAATGAACTCAAGAAGCTCACACAATTCACAGGAGTCTGCACGGAACAGGTGACTGTGCAATACATTGACAAGCACGAGGAAATGTTGGCAGAGTTGAGGGGGTAAGGACAACAGAAAATATTTATAATACATTTCTAATAATAATAATACATTTTAGTCTTTAGGAATACAGCAGCGAGATTAAGCAAATGAAACAAAATTATAAGGCAGTAAGACTTCGCTGAACTGTTCAATCATCTGCACATTTTGTAATTCACACACAAAGTGATGATCTCTCTCTCCCCTTACCAGCAAAGATGTAATAAAAGAGTCCTGTAATGAGGTCTAATTTACAAAACACCATTACTTTTACATAATATTAGAACATCAGTTAGTACACTATGAAATATTATAAATAAGTGAGAGGCAGGATGGTCTTGGGTTTAAGGCAGTGGAGTGGGTCAGGAGATCTAGGTTCAAGTCCTGGTTGCGCTGCAGATTTCCTGTTTGACCTTGGGCAAGTAAATTAAAACCAGATTTTCAGGCGTCAGAGCATTGGATGTTCTATTCAATCTGGCCATAGCATCACAGTGGAAGTTCATGAGTGTTAAGCACTTCTGAAAACTTGACCCTTGTTCTCTGAGCACCTCATAGGCTTTGTCTATACAGCAATGTAAGCCTAGGGTTAGTGGGATTCGAGTCAGCTGACCCATGTCAGGAAATCCTGGGATTGAGCATCTACACTGCATTTTAACCCTAGGTTAAGGATTTTCTGACCCATACTGGAACCTAGGGCTCTGGCATCCACACTGCAGTGCAAAGACCCGAGTCAAAGTAACCCTATCCCAGAGTGCCTTCCTCCCCCCAGTGTTGACACTCTAGCACTATGAATATGTTGCACTGTGGGAAAACTCTCATTCCCATGTGCACCTATTCTGAGGATAATTAGGACATCAGGCTACAGGGCTGCCAAACTATTAAAATGAAACTGCGATTCTTAATTTTTTATAATGGGATGTTCAGTGAAGGTGGTTTTGTTTGGTTGTTTATTTATCTATTTATTTTTGTCTGTTTGTTTTGAAGTTTGACATAAAATGTGGGGTTCAGAGGAAAAACAGAGACACACCCCAGCCTGCCTGCTTCTGGCTGCAGAGCAGTGAAGTGCATCCCCCGGGGTTGGGGTGCAGTGTGCTCCAGCATCCTCTGGAATCTCTTATCCCTGCCCCTGCTGCACCCTGGGAGGCAGGGATAAGGGATCCCCCGGAGGCTGTGGGGAAGTTTTGGGGCTGGTTTGCACTCACCACCCTCACAGTGCACTCTGCCAGGGCACCTCTGCACACACAGCCCCGTTATCCATTATCTACACCTGTTTAAACCTGCAAGTGCCCATGCCCCATGCTGCAGAGGAAGGCGAAAAACCCCCAGTGTCTCTGCCAATTTGACCTGGTGGAAAATTCCTTCCCAACCCCAAATATGGCGATCAGTTAGACCCTGAGCATGTGGGCAAGACCCACCCGCCAGGCACCTGGGAAAGAATTCTCTGTAGTAACTCGGAGCCCTCCCCATCTAGTGTCCCATCCCCGGTCACTGGAGATATTTGCTGCTAGTGGTCACAGATCAGCTACGTGCCATTGTAGGCAGTCCCCTCGTACCATCCCCTCCATAAACTTATCAAACTCAGTCTTGAAGCCAGTTAGGTTTTTTGCCCCCATTACTCCCCTTGGAAGGCTGTTCCAGAACTTCATTCCTCTGATGGTTAGAAACCTTTATCTAATTTCAAGATAAACTTATTGATGGTCAGTTTATATCTATTTGTTCTTGTGTCTACATTGGTGCTTAATTTAAATAACTCCTCATACTCCCCGGTATTTATCCCTCTGATATATTTATAGAGAGCAATCATATCTCCCCTCAACTTCTTTTGGTTACGCTAAACTAGCAAAGGTCTTTGAGTCTCTTTGCATAAGGTAGGTTTTCCTGATCATCCTAGTAGCCCTTCTCTGCACCTGTTCTGGTTTGAATTCATCTGTCTTAAACATGGGAGACCAGAATTGCACACGGGATTCCAGATGAGGTCTCACCAGTGCCTTGTATAATGGTACTAATACTTACCTGTCTCTACTGGAAATACCTCGCCTGATGCATCCTAGGACTGCATTAGCCTCAGTTTCCCATTTGTAAAATGGAAATGTTACTTCCTTTCTCCCACCTTTTCTCTATATTGTCTATTAAAATCATAAGCTCTTCAGAGCAGGCACTGTCTCTTACTCTGTATTTGCACAGGGCCCAGCACAATGGAGCCCTGATATAGGTTAGAGTTTCTAAGTATAATAAATAAATAATAAAAACCTGCAAGTATTATTATTTTATTATTACTAATTATCTGCATTTTAGTAGCACTCAAATGCCCAATCAGGATCAGGGCCCTAATGTGCTAGATGATGTATAAACCAATAGGAAGATATAGTCCCTGCCCCAGTAGCCAAGAAACTGTCAAAATAAAGTGTATTTTGTGATGTGTTATCCTGTTCTATAATGTCTTGATTTGCCAATTTGCAAAAATTCAGTAATCTGCAATATGCATCCTACTCATTATTATTTATTATTAATGCTAGTGTGAATTGCAAATAACAATTTCCTGGAGAACCACCAATGCAGAGTGTAAATCATACTGTAAACATTTTGGCAAAGAAACTTGTGAAAAACCAACTTCAATCACAGGATTGAAAGGATTCCGCAAACTGAGATCTAATAGAGATGGTTACTCCTTTGAGAAAATACAATTCTGTAGTGCCCAAAGACTATAACTAATGCAATACTTTTGTTTCAAATGCCCACTGAATGTCAGATATGTAACAACATCCATTTTTTAATACAGGAACCAGTTTAATTCAGATGTACTTTATCAGAGTTAAAAAGTTTAGGGCTGATTGGTCTTTTAGGCTCTCTTTCCCTCTGTTCTACCAAAGAATAGTTTACATAAGTAGTCAATATAGACCTGTGCTGTCATACACACTTAGCTGGACTGCTATAGTTTAGTGTCTGTCAGCATTCCCATTAATAGATCAATTTTTCAGGCACCTGAGATACAATAATTTTACCACAAAAATTTGCTTCTGGCAGCCATTTTGCATTTACCATCAGTATGGCTTACCAAGTTTGGTGCACAATAGTCTGTGTTTTTAAATTTACAATGCAGAGAAGGTAACTGTTCTGTTGTCAGATGCTTTTGTGTGTCTCCATTTAAGCCATGAACTAGTTAATAAAATAGTCAATAAACAACATAATTTTAGATTCAATTAAAACAAGGAAGGTTTTACAGCAACTAATTTCATAAGGATTTTTAGTGTAATTATTATTACATGCACAGTATAGAAGTTAGTTAAACATCATTTTTACCCTAATACATCAACACACTCCAGTGAGTAAAACTCTTTAGCCATACATAATAACCACTTCCAAACTCTCCTCTGACAATACTCTAAGATCGTCTCAAACCTCTGCTGGGACCGTTTCCCGTTTTCATTTGAATCAGTTAAAAAAAAAGAAAAGACAAATACATACAAATAATATAAAGGGCCAAATTATGCTCTCATTATATTGATGTAAATAAAGGATAACTCCGTTTAAATAAATTACATTCTTCTGGATTTACTTCGGTGCAAATGAGAGCAGACTGAGGCTTATTGAAACCCACAAGGGGAAGAGCGTTCAGATTAAGGGTTTTCACTACTCCACTGTGCTAGATATTGCAGCACATAAGTCCCAAATGTCACTCACTGCCTTCTCTCCCTTGATGTGCACGAAGCGGCACGTTACAGATAAAAGGCTAGCCTTAACTTCCAGTGAGTGACCTTGACGAGTAAATACTCCGGCGGTGTAATTAATGCAGCATCAGCCCGATGATGGATCACTCTACATTTGGCCCCACTCCACATGTTCGCTAAGAGCTCGAGTCTCCTTCTCTGGAGTTAAGTGGGAGCAGGATCGGGACCCAGGTCTGTTTAATTTAACTACTGCGTGGGTTGAGCCATTTGCTTCTCAGTGAATAGCTTGGACATTTTCAGGAGACACCCAAGCAATGGGCTGCTGTAGCGCCTGCCCCGCGGTGCACCTGGCTGGGATGGGCACAGCCCCGTTCTAGTATCACCGCGTTCACACTGGGCTTACACCGCTCGATCCTGTACCAGCGGGCGAGTCCCTTCACTGCACGAACCAACCAATGCCCCACGCCTGCTCCTTTCGAGCTGAACCCAGACGCTTGTTCTCCGCAAGTCAGCGGGGTTACGAGAGCCCCCCGCTCTGTCCCGGCCGGCAGAGCCTGGGGTCCGCCCGTGCGGGTCACAAAGGAATCGCACCGCGCGGCCCATCGCAGGCGCGGGAGGAGCCCCCCGGGGACACGCGCTGCGGGCTGACTCTCAGCACGGGGATTGCGGGGCGAGGTCTCGCTCCGGCCCCGCGGCAGCAGCCCCCCGCCGGGGTGCCCGGCTGCAGCAGCCTCCCTTTGCCTCTGGCAGGGCCGGGCTGTGCCCTGAACCGGGCACCTCTCCCCGCAGCCAGGAGCGCAGGGCGCCCGGGGGAGGCGGAGGCGAGCGGCGGACTTACCGGCCCCACGCTCCAGCAGGCGGCGAAGAGAAGGAGCAGCAGGTTCCTCATCCCGAGGGCGCCCCGCGAAGCAGCACAGCGGGAGAGCGCTCCCGGGCGAGACACATGGGGTCCGCGGGAGAGCCGCCCGCACACGTGGGCAGCCGGCACCTGCCCCGGCTGCTGCCTCTCAGCCAGTCACTCCTCGGGTCCCGTCCGGCTGCTCCTGCGCTGCCAACTTCCAGCCCAGACTGACACCACCTGCCTGCCCCGCTGCTGCCGCTGCTGCTCCGGGCGGCTCCTCCTCTAGGCTCTGGCTGGCTTCCCGCCTTCCCTCCCCGCCTCTGCCCCTCCGGCCGCCGCTTCCTTCCCTTCCCTAGGAGGGGCAAGGCACCCGCCCCCTATGGGGAGCATGGGCCACCCGCTCCCCCCACAGCCCTGGGCCCCCTATGGGGAGCATGGGCCACCCGCTCCCCCCACAGCCCTGCGCCCCCTATGGGGAGCATGGGCCACCCGCTCCCCCCACAGCCCCGGGCCCCCTATGGGGAGCATGGGCCACCCGCCCCCCCCACAGCCCCGGGCCCCCTATGGGAGGCATGGGCAACCCGCTCCCCCCCCAGCCCTGGGCCCCCTATGGGAGGCATGGGCAACCCCCTCCCCCCACAGCCCTGGGCCCCCTATGGGAGGCATGGGCCACCCGCTCCCCCCACAGCCCTGGGCCCCCTATGGGAGGCATGGGCAACTACCTCCTCCCACAGCCCTGGGCCACCTATGGCGGGCGTGTGCAACTACCTCTCCTCACAGCCCCACCATGGGAGGTATGGGAAACCCCTCCTTCCACAGAGCCCTGGACCACCTATATGGAGGGGGGGAGGGGGACATGGGCAACCCTCCTGACCCCAGAGAGCCCTGGGCTGCCTATGGGGGACACAGAGCCATAGAAATGTAGGACTGGAAGGGACCTCAATAAGTTATCTAGTCCAGTCCCCTGCTCTCAAAGCAGGACTAAGTAATAACTAGACCATTCCTGAAAGGTGTTTGTCAGCCTGTTCTTAAAAACCTCCACTGTTGGAGATTCCATAACATCTCTAGCTTAGGAAGTTTTTCCTAATGTCCAATCTAAACCTCCCTTGCTGCAATTTAAGCCCATTGCTTCTTCTCCTTTCCTCTGAGGTTAAGAAGAACAATTTTTCACCCCCTCCTTGTAATAACCTTTTATGTACTTGAAAACTGCTATGTCCACCCTCAATCTTCTCTTCTCCAGACTAAACAAACCCAATTTTTTCAATCTTTCCTCATAGGTCATGTTTTCTAGACCTTTAATCATTTTTGTTACTTTTCTCTGGACTTTCTCCATTTGTCCACATCTTTATGAAATGTGGTGCCCAGAACAGGACACAATACTCCAGCTGAGGCCTTACCCGAGTGAAAGAATTACTTCTCCTGTCTTGCTTACAACATTCCTGCTGATACATCCCAGAATGATGTTTACTTTTTTTGCAACAGTGTTACACCGTTGACTCATATTTAGCTTGTGATCGACTATAACCCCCAGATCCCTTTCCACAGTACTCCTTCCTAGGCAGTCCTTTCTCATTTTGTAGTGTGCAGTTGATGGTTCCTTCCTAAGTGGAGTACTTTACATCTGTCCTTATTGAATTTCAGCCCGTTACTTCTGACCACTTTTGTCCAGGTCATTTTGAATTTTAATCCTATCCTACCAAACATTTGCAACTCCTCCCAGATTCATATCATCTGCAGACTTTATAAGTGTACTCTCTATGCCATTATCTAAATCATTGATGAAGATATTGAACAGAACTGGACCCAGGACTGATCTCTGCAGGACCCCACTCGATATGCCCTTCCAGCTTGACTGTGAACCACTGATAACTACTCTCTGTGAACGTTTTTCCAACCTGCTATGCACCCATCTTATATTAGCTCCATCTAGATTGTATTTCCCTAGTTTGTTTATGAGAAGGTCATGCAAGACAGTATCAAAAGCCTTACTAAAGTCAATATATACCACATCTACCATTTCCCCCCCATTCAGAAGGTTTGTTATCCTTCTCCCCTCCCCCCCGAGTCCTGTGCCACTGCTGGGATGCATGGGTGTGACATGATCCCTGGGGTACAACCTGGAAGTGTGGGACCACTGTGTTCCCTGCGCTTTAGCCTGGGCTGTCTCTCAGGAAGCTATGCCAGTGACAAGCAGCAACCCCCCTCCAGGTGCTGTGATCACTCAGCTATCAGCATGTGGAGCCCCACGGCCAGCTGCATTACATGAATGCTCCCTGAGCTACTCATGAATAATACACAAAGAGGCACCAGCCAATCACCCTAGCCTTGCACCCCAGAAATATGCCATCTTACACTGCTCAAGACTTCCTTGGGCAGTGCAAGCTCATTAATTAGCTAGGCACTCCAATAAAAGGGTAGTGGACGTGCAACAGCCCTTGTTAAGCTGAGCTGAGATTCCCCAACCACTTCAACCAAAAACACACTGTTTTAGGTAAAATATAAAACAGATTTATTAACTACAGAAAGACGGATTTTAAGTAATTATAAGTAACAGGCATGGAGATCAAAATTGGTTACCCTCAGAAATAAAAATAGAAACACAGTCTAAATTCTCACTTCAACAGACTAAGCAAGATTTGAATCAAGCAGTCTCTCACCCTAACAGACGTTACAGGCAGCTCACAGTTCCAGGTTGTACCGTGGGATCCCATCACAATGGGGAATCCCCTATCTTTCCAGAGCTCTATGCTACTACTATGGTGCATGGGCTGCCTTCCCTCCCTCCATCGTCAGCAATCTAGGGAAACTTATAAAGCAAACTAGGGAAATGTGGTCTAGAGGAAATTACTATAAGGTGATTTCACATCTGGTTGAAAAGAGTAGTTACCAATGGTTCACTGTCTGACTGGAAGGATGTGTCAAGGAGGGTCTTGCAGGGGTTAGTCCTGGGTTCGGTACTATTCAATATTTTCATTAATGACTTGGATAATGGAGTGGAGAGTATGCAGATGAGACCAAGATGGGAGGATATGCTAGCATTTTGGGGAACAGGATTAGAAAGGAACTTGATAAATTGGAGAATCAATCTGAAATAAACAAAATGAAATTTGATAAAGACAACTGCAAAGTACTACAGCTAGAAAGGAAAAATCAAATGCACAAATACAAAATGGGGAATAACTGGCCCAGGCAGTAGTATTGCTGAAAGGAAGCTGAGGATAGTGGATCACAAATTGAATATGAATAAACAATGTGATGCAGTTGCAAAAAAGACTCATACCATTCTGCGGTGTATTAACAGGAGTGATATATATAAGACACAGGGGGTACTAGTTTTGCTCTACTCGGCACTGATGAGGCTTCTATTGGAGTACTGAGTTCAGCTTTAAGTGCCTCACTAAGGATAAATCTACACTACAAAATTAAGATTAAGTCAACCAAAGTTATGTTGACATTCAGCCACCACAGTAATTGAATCAGTTTTGCATGTCTTCACTGTCATCCTTGTGTTGGGAGTGTGTTTCCTCACCAGGAGCCCTTGCACCAATTTAACTGCCAGTGTGGGGCATTGTGGGACAGTTTCTGAAAGGCAGCAACAGTCAATGTTAGCAACGCAGTGTCTACACTGACACCGTGTCAACCTAACTACATCGATTTAAGGGCTCAATCAGGGCAAACCACAAAGAATGAGGCAGACGATCTCCAAAACTGTGGGTTATTCTAATAATTAGATTCACCAAGCCAGCAACAAAACAGCTTCTACTGGTTATGCAGAAGTCAAAAACACAGCTCCCTTAAAGCAATCCAGCTCCGGGCTCCCACCCAGATAGCCAAGTCAAATATGGTGAGGGTTACTTAAAATCTTGTTCATCATATATAAAGTTCTACCAATCCTAAGGGATCGGACACATACTCACCAGGTCAATGAATATTTCAGATCTTACCCAAATACATTCTTACAACCAATTCTTATTAACTAAACTAATATTTATTAAAAAAGAAAGAGAGTTATTGTGGTTAAAAGCAGGAGCGCCGCCAGCTTTTTTGCCGCATTAGGCGGCAGAAGGTCCCGCCCCCGAAATGCGACCCCCCGACAGAGGCGGCGGAAGGTCCCGCCCCCAAAATACCGACGACGACTGGGGCGGCCGGCGCCCCCCAAATGTTAGTGCCCTGGCCTAGGCGACCACCTAGGTTGCCTAATGGGTTGCGCCGGCCCTGGTTAAAAGATCATTATACAGGCAAATATGGATAAAGTTCTTGAGTCAGTTTCATAGTAGAGATGGTGAGCTGCTGATTTATAGAAAGTTTTTCCAGAATCAGTTCCATACCTTATAATCCAATAGGCAGTCCATGTGCAGAGTCTGTTTAAATTCTTCCATGAGGAATAGCAGGGTAATTTCATCCAGAGGGAGGCTGGGAACTATGATAAATATAAGGAAGCTGTGTTGCTAGAATCATACTGTTTTAAGTTCAGAGACCTAAAGAAGCATGACGATATTGGTCATGAGGAGTTTATGCACAAAATGAATGATTATATGAGAAAACGGGTAAAAGGAAAAGGGGAAGAAGGGGATTATAAGAAATTGTTTTTGTTTGTTCAAGAACACTTCTTTCATGCTATTTACATATTATTTATTTATGTAAAATTAACAAGTTAATTCTACTCTCACTACACTCAATTCTTCAAACAGATACTTCTGAGTAAGAGGTAACACAAGGGATGCTACACTGTCCTTCTCTTCCTCCGAGGTAGTGGAGTGCTCATCTGTATGAGGATGAACACTGCAACATTCCCTATCATGCTCACCTCTTTCAACCTTGTGCTTCTACCCTCAGCTCTCCACATGGCACAATGCAAAGCCAAGCCCTGCAGGTGTTTCCCACAAGCTATGGACTCTATACCACATACCCTATCTTGCTCTGACTGCAGTCTGGGAGGCAGTCAGCTTTTATTATGTAAAAGAAAATCACTCAGGTGTAAAATCCACTGAAGTAGAGGAAGTAATAGTGGGAAAATTTCATTGGGTGGAATTGTATTTTAGGCTGTCTTGCTCTGAAAGCTGCCTCCCAGCGTTGCATTGGCTGAGGACAATGAATTACTGTTTTCACATTGAACCCAAATATTATTTGTGGGATGATGCCCAGTTTGTATAGTTAATCTCATGATTCACCACATCAGGCCATTCTGTCTCCAAGGTCTTTCACAATTAGAATAATAGAATAGAATCATAGGACTGGAAGGGACCTCAAGAGGTCATCTTGTCTGGTCCCTGTGTGATGGGTTTGGGCCCTTTGGGGTGTCACCAGATATGCTGGGGTGCCACTGACTCAGCCTATTCTGCCAGCCTTGGTCCCCTTTACCTGGCCTTGCTGGGCTGGGCTCACAAGCCTCTTCCAGTCAAGCACACAGGCAGGGCCACACTCTGCTGCACAGAGAGACACAGATCCGCTCTGGAAAGATTCAGCCTTAGGGACTTGCCCCAACACTCTGGTGCCCACTCCCTTTAAGGGGTACCAACCCAAAGGTTTTATGAAATTCACTCCTTCCTTCAATGTGGAGGGAGATATGCACAACTCTCCCCCCCCCCTCCCCGTTATGCTTATAAGAAGTGCACAGGATCTTTTTCAGGGAAAAAGGCAATACGCCGCCTTTATTGAAAATACAACAGTTAGCATATGCATTCAATTACACAACACCCACACAGACACACAGACAAGTCCTGAAGATGGTCTTTATAGTTACCAGTCTGCCGTAGCTTGAGTCAATCTAATGGCCAGTTAGATTGAGCACGAGTGAGGAGCTGGGCTCTGTCGGTTGCGATCCGATGCGCCAAAGCTTTGTAGGACTGAACCCAGAGTTTCATGGCAAAACACCCCATCTTTATAGTTGTAAATTCCCATTTGAGTCCATGCATTTTGCAATGTCATCCTGTAATCATTAGTCCTTAAATGGTGTTAATCTTGGGGTTTTCTGCTGTTATCATTTGATGGTTATTGTCGGGCTTCCCATCGTTATCTCCTATTTGTTGTCTCGCCTTCGGGGGTGGCTGCCTCACCTCTGAGGTTATCAATGCTGCTAACATGGTTAGCATCGGATACAATGGATGTTTTCTGAGTGTCTCCTGGTGTTTCCTAGTCTCTCCCTTTTTCTTGCCCATCTGGACATTTGTGATGGCTTTCACACTCATCCTTAACCATGCACACATCCTTTACTCACATCAAACAATTTTACAGAAACTTTCAGACAGGATAACACTTTGGAAAGGACAATATGGTTACTAAAGGGATTACAAAAGAACCGTACACAATTTAGTTTGTAATGCATACAAGAAGCAAGACATAGCAAATACTGTAATGAAATCTTATCCTAAAACAAAAGGTGACCATAATCAACCATAAGGACTATTCTGGTCTATTCCTGCCTTGAAATCAAAAAGGGTGCCTGGCAGGATGAAATCAAATCATACATTAATACATTTAATACATACTACATTATTATAACCATCAATCATTATAACCTCTAATACGAATATAAAATCCTACTCCTACACTACCCCCCAGTCAGAAATTACATAAATTGGCTTGTGAGTTGCTTGTTGGCTAGTTTTTGGCTTGTATTAACTATGAAAGGTGAATTTTAAGTGAATATAAGAGATAACAGACAGAACAAAGCAGATTACTGATCAAATAAAGCAAAATATGCAAGCTAAGCTCAATATACTTAAGAAACAGGTTACAAAATATAAATTCTCACCCAAAATGTTATTTTAGGCAGGTTGCAAAGTTTCTGTGGTTAAGAGTTCCAGTTATATTTCTTTTCAGACTGGACCCCTGTCTCAGTCTGGACTCCCCCCTGCCTTCCTTTCAGGTGGCTTTTGCAGTCTTTCTTTTTGGGCAGACAGGCCATGGAAAGGAGGAGTCCCGTTTGCCTTCCTCCCCACCCTTAAATAGGATTTACATAAGGCAGGAATCCTTTTTTTCCTAAACTTGACCCCCCTTTCCTTCCAGTAGAAAGTTACAGGAAGTCCCGACTCCCAGGTAATGTTTAGTATCAGGTGACAAGACCACCAGACTCTGTAGTATCACAGTGTCCATGAGTCACTGGCAGTATGGAGCGTCCGCAAGAAGGCCAAGCTTTTCTCAGTCCATTGTCCTTGCTGGTGGGTCATCAGCTTTTCCATTGTTGTACCTGAAGTTACAGTACTAGCAGTGGGCATCACCCAAAGTAGCATCATTGAAACAGATACATAGTCAATATTCCTAACTTCGGATACAGAAATGATACAGGCATATAAACTGGGTAATCACATTCAGTAAATTATAACCTTTCCAATGATATCCTACAAGACCCATCTTGCATAAAGTACATCTCAGTTATATCATATTCATATCATAAGCATATTTTCATAAAGAATATGGAGTGAAACGTCACACCCTGCACTCATTGCAGGACTAAGTATTATCTATTCTAGAATATGTGATCAGCAGCTCTGACATGAGGTTTTTTAAGCATAAGTTTTGTGTGCGCCAGCCCCCTACGTTTTGCATTTGTTTGTTTTAAGCTTTCTGTAAGAAAAAGGTAACAGCTAGAAGGGACCCAGATCTTTAGATGGTTGCCCAGTCATAATATTTAGTACTTCTGTAATATGTTAGCTCTTCAGAATCACTCTACAAACATTAAACAAACTTAATCCTAAACCTTTCAGCTTTTGAATGGCTAGGAGTTGACAAAACAGAGCTATTCCCTCTTGTGTTCTCTGGCTGTGTACTACCTCCTCCTCCCCCCCAAACAAAAAGACTTCGCTGAAAATCAGCATCTTAAAAGAACCATTAATGATCTTTCAAAAGAACAGTCCAACTAAGGCAGCTGTATTGACACCCTTGTTACATCAGGTCTGGTGTTTGTTTAAGGCTGGTGTTCCTGTTTCATTTGCATGTGTAAATCAAGCAGAACTTGCTTATTTTTTTCCTTAAAGTGCTCAGAGTTTAGGGGATGAAAGTGAATGAGATTCTGCTTATATCAGGTGTGAAAAAGTAGAAGGGACCAAAATCTATTCTTGTGCAAAAATCTGTTCTCCCTGAGGTCAATAAGGCTACACCTGTGTAACTGTCAGCAGGAATTGTTCTCATTCCCTTCTTGAATCACATTCCATGCTTACTCAACATTTTCCATTTGGGAAAGAAGTTAGTTTGAGTTGGCGCAGAAAAATTAGGACTAACTTCAGGTTTATTTAACTTTAAGTTTTTGGAATGAAACTCAAAAGAAATCAAATGTGAGGTACCTTTATGATGGATTGAACTGCTAGGGAACCAGCAAATGGACAGAACCTGCCTTTAGTGCTGCTGTAGTGACACCCTTGTTACACATTGCATGTGTAAATCAAGCAGAGCTTGCTTATTTTTATTCAGCCAGTCTTTCTATCATAGCCTGCTAAGAAGTTGATTTAAAATCCTTGAGGGAGAGGGGAGGGAGAAACCTACAACATTGTGTGTTGAGCTTCCTCCAGTACTTTTGCAGCCCCTTAAAAGTACAAAGATGCGTTGGCCTGTGGAACTAGGCTGAGCATAAGGAAATAACTTGGCAGCCTGTTCATCCCAGTACAGAAAAATACATCAAAGAAAAAAAATGGGATTTCAGTGCATCATAAATCTGAAGCCCCTCAATGGAAGGTATTGTAAAAGTTAAAGTACTGGTATCCAGAATGGGATGTTTTGTTTTGTTTTTCCTACAAATGTGTGGAAATTCGTTCCTTATACATGGGAGGGGCAATAGTTCTGGCTGGAGCTGGATAGAGTGTGTGCACGTTCTGTGCAAGCTTCCCAACCTACCGCTCTGGTACTGCCTCTTCCCCCTGCCACCCCCCCAGGCACTCACCAGTTGTCCAGAAATGGGACCCAGCACACACAGAAGATGATGGTGACCAGGGCCAGCTCTACTGTTTTTGCCGCCCCAAGCAGCGCGCCGAATTGCCGCCCCAGACGGCGGGGGCAGTCCGTGTGCCGTTAGGGCGGCATGGGCGTTTCCGCTGCGGCGGCAATTCGGCGGCAGCTTCTGTCTTCAGCCGGAAGACAGAAGCCGCTGAATTGCCGCCACGGGCAGCTGAACATAGAAGCTGCCGCCGAATTGCCGCTGCGGCGGAAACGCGCGTGCCGCTCTAAAGGCACACGGACTGCCCCCGCTGTCCGGGGCGGCAATTCAGCACGCTGCTTGGGGGGCAAAAACACACGGACTGCCACCCCTTGCAGATTGCCGCCCCAAGCACCTGCTTGGAATGCTGGTGCCCGGAGCCAGCCATGATGGTGGTGGACACTAGGACTTGGGAGTCAGTGTCCTGGAGCTGCCTGCCAGCCTCAGCTGAGGAGAGGGTCAGAGGGAGCCTCTTCCCTCCCTGACAGCTAATCAGCGCTCCGGAGAAATTGGGGGTGAGGGGAGTGGGGGGGAGGAGACAATACCTGCTCAAACTACACCCACGACTGGCACGGGTTCCCATGGTAACAGGATTTTTAGTGTCCGGTCACCAGTGATAACCAGATACTTGGCAGTGTGTTCCTGCAGCATGGGGAGACGCAGTCGGGAGGGAGCGGAAGCAGCAGGCTACCGGCTGAGCTCCTTCCAAGCCACAGGGGGCTGCTTTGCCTTTCCTGCTGGCAGGAGCTATGGGAGCAAGCTCGCTCCCCTTCCCTCACCCGACCCCGGCCGCACCCCCTGCCTGACCAGTAGGGCCTAAAAAATAGGAGGGCCTAAGACTATACCCTTATTAGCCTAATGGTTAATCCGGACCTGCACATGGCTGTTCGGGCTGCTGATTTGCATGTGCAGCAGACATGCCAAACCACGAAAAAAACATAGAAATTGGGCTTGTTTTTGGCTTAATTGGCTTGTGAGTTGCTTGTTGGCTAGTTTTTGGCTTGTTTGGCTTGTAGCTTGTTGCTTGTTGTAGCTTGTTGCTTCTTCTTCTTCTTTTTTTTTATCAGCTCCTGGCAAGCAGGGGCAAGGGGGAGCAAGCAGGGGCAAGGGGGAGCAAGCAGGGGCAAGGGGGAGAGAGTCAGGGGTGCACAGTGGGCCCACCATTGTCCCAGACTGTGCACCGGGAGGATCTAGTCCCATAGAGTGTTGGGGTTCTTAGGGATTGGCTGGTTTTGACCTTGTTTTGAAATGGGATTAGCTTGATTTTTGGCTTATTGTGAAAGTCAGGGTGCTTATTTATTGTGTGAAAGTTCGCAACTGTGATGTGCAGGCCAGAATGGGTATTGAATAAAAGCCCCAAAGGGAAGGCCAGAGGCCTGGTGTAAAAGTGGGTCCCAGATTTGTTCATGGAACGAAGGAGGGAGGAGGGGAGGCCAAATATACCCTTAACAGGTACCCTGCAAGTAACCCCAATTACAAACCTCCAGCCTAGCATGAGGGCCCACGAAAATGCTGTATATGTGATTCTGTTGAACACATAAAGAGGTATTGCCCCAAACTCAAGCCCTGTCTTGCCCAGGTTAACACAGCTATTGTGAGCTCAGGACACACAAAGGTCCCCGTGAGGGTGTTAATAAACTTTGTAAGGTCTGAACCCCTGGAGGCAGACAAGATATTAAACAAAAATGCCAAGGTTAATGGCAGGGTATGCCAGGCATCGCAAGATACTGCCATGCAGATTTTACTGGTTAAAAGGGAGATGGGCAGAGTCTGACATGCTCCTAGGGGAAAATGTAAAGCTTCTTGCTTTGGGAACTTTTGAAATCACAGCACCCTTATCCCACATGCCATTGGAGTGCGAGTGGGTGAACTGTGATCTGAAATTGGGAATATGAGACAGTATTCCATCAGACATTTTAATTGGAAATGATATAATATCTGCGTATAAAGTTATTAATGTGGTAACCCATGGGGAGAAAGTGTGAACCCCAAAAAAGTCTTTGTCTGGTCCAGGGGAGAAAGAGACAGAGGGAAGGCTACTTTGCCTGCATCATAGGGTGGGGACACATTGTCAGAGAGGAGGGAAGGGGGTTAGCTTCTCTCACTGAGGCAGCCCTCCAAGTCAGCCAGAGGCAAGTGGCCCTGGTTAAAGATTAGGATGTTTCCCTGGAGAGCATTAAGGACGCGGTTCATAGTAATTGCCCCTATAGAGGATTATAGGGGGAGATTTTTTATGGAAGAGGGCAGGATATACAGGGGAGCCCCAATGGGAAAGAGCAAGGGCTCTGGGGAACCCCAAAAATAGTTCCTAGTGCCCAAAAAGCACAGGGCAGAATTATTATGTTTAGCCCATGACTGTCCATTCACTGGACAAATACGAGTACAGAGGACATTTAAAAGGCTTCAGAAAAATTTTATTGGTCTATTACCAATATAGAAGAAAAGGATTACTGTAAATCCTGTGACTTGTGCCAAAAGTGGAAAAAGACTATAGGTCTCCACAAAGCCCCCTTGCAACCATTGACTGTAATTAGAGAAGTATTTCACTGAGTTGTCATAGACATTACTGGTCCATTCCCTAAGCCATCCAAAATGGTGAAAAATATATATCGGTGGTAACTGACTTCACCATCAGATACCCAGAGACAATGGCCCTAGCTAATATAGAAGCAGAAACAGTGTCAACTGCACTCCTCTTCATATTTACTAGGGTGGGTTTTCCCAAATAAATCATGTCGGATTGTGGGTCAAATTTCATATCCCACATATTCTTTGAATTATGGAAAACGTGCAGGGTAAAACAATTAAAGTCTGCCTCATATTATCAAGAAATAAATGGGCTAATTGAAAGATTTAGCGGGACACATAAATCCATGCTAACAATGCATGTAGGTAGGAAGGGAAGGGACTGGGATATGCTACTGCCTTTCCTATTGTTTGCTTACAGAGCAACAGGGTTTTCCCTGTTCAACCTCCTATATGGAAGGAAGGTCAGATCCCCTTAGATCCAGTCAGACATTTGTGGGAAGGTAACATTGACTCTGATGGGGAACTAATGACTAAATGTGTATCTAAGTTTACGGGAGAGCTAAAATCCATTATGGAAATGGTACTGCATAATCTTAAGAAAAGGCAAGCTGTACAAAAAGCATGGTATGACAAAAAGTCATGTGAAAGAGCCTTTGATATAGGTGATTTTGTTATGGTATTAGCCCCCATAAAAAAACATAAAATGCAGAACTCATGGGAGGCTCCCTTTGAGGTGATAGAGACTAAATTAAGTCACCTATCAATTACAGAAACCTTATGGTCAGGGATTACACCATATTAACAGATTGAAAGTTTACCATAACAAGGATGCTATAGTAAATATGATCTGCTATGCAAACGAGGACCTCAAAGTATTACCTCGTCTAGATTTGCTGTCTGAGAGTTAGGGAGAGGCCCTTTTAGAGAGCGAAGTGAAGGGCTAACCCCATTAGAAAAGAAAGAAATCATGACTGTGTTACTGTGACATTCTATACCTTGGGGGAGGTATAGAACCCCCATATTCCTCATTTTCATATAATCTTGATCTTACATATAAAACATGCCTTGTAAGATATCAGGGGAAAGGTTATGATCTGCTGAAAGTCATTTCTCTATCCATATATGTGTATCATTAATGCATATGAAGTTATGAGAATTGTGTTGTATGGTGGTCACTAAAGCATGCTGTAAATTGGGGAATCAGCCAGATATTAGCTCCTCAGAAGCAACAGCAAGGAATGTAACCAACGCCTGGGCGGGGTGCTGTCAAACAACCCATCAACAGCCATTGTCCAGCAAGGGAGCTACAATGCAATGACTTACCTGCATGAGGCCACACCAGGGGAATTGCTCAACCTTGCTTGGAGAGACTCGGCAATGCCCTTCAGACATGCCTGGACTTGTGCTCCCCAAGCACATGGACTGAGAGTATAAAACAGACAGAGTGGCCACATATTGGGCCCTTCTCCTGCTCCCACCTATGCTACAAGCAACCAAGACCCTGAGAAGAAGACAAGACTCCAACGCAGGAGATTGGCCCAGGTTTAAGTCCTGTATACTAAGGACTGCAATATCCAGTGGGGTGAGAAAAACTGCTTAATCTAGTTGCTGCCCAGTCTAATAGGGTTGAGAGTTTAGACTGCGTGCTTATATTTTCTTTTCTTTTGGTAACCACTCTGACTTGTTATGCTTTGACTTATAATCACTTAAAATCTATCTGTATAGTTAATAAATCTGTTTGTTTATTCTACCTGAAGCAGTGTGTTTGGTTTGAGGCATGTCAGAGGCTCCCCTTGGGATAACAAGCCTGGTACATATCAATTTCTTTGTTAAATTGACCAACTCATATAAGCTTGCAGCGTCCAGCAGGCATAACTGATAGGAACAGATGGAGGTTCTTAGGGTTTTGTCTGGGACCGGAGATATTGGCTAGTGTCATTCGGTTGCAAGTAGCTGGGAGCAGCTTACATGCCAGAGGCTGTGCATGAACAGCCCAGAAATGGGGGTTCTCACAGCAGAGCACGGTAAGGCTGGCTCCCAGAGTCGAGGATTGGAGTGACCTAGCAGATCATTGGTCCAGACAACACCAGAGGGGAACGTCACAGTTACAAAGCCAAAAAAGGGGGGCTTTTTAACAAACCTGGTCTAATTCACCTGGGAGAACATCACATTAACACCAATGAAGCACACCCAGTAAGTAGAAGGGCTCCCAGGACAACAGAGAAAAAGAGGGAATAGATCAAGGGGGAGGTGCAAAGCATGCTTGGCACAGGAATCATAGCAGACCCAAACTGTTCCTGGGCTTTCCAAAGAAAGACTGTACAGTAAGGTTTTGTGGATTATAGAAAACAATGTGGTTACAGTGCCAGATGCTTACCCTATGCCTCATGTGAATATGTTACATATACTTAGCAGAGCTAAATATTTAACTACCTTGGATTTAACCAAGGGATACTGGCAAATTCCCTTGAATACTGAGTGACAGAAAAAAAGTTTGCATTCATGCCCAATTTTGGGCTTCTTGAGTTTAAGATACTACCCTTGGATTAAATAATGTGGGAGCCATGTTCCAGGGGCTGGTCAATCAGGTATTACATGGGTTCCAGGACTTTGCTTTGAGCTATAGAGATGATATTGCTATATTCAGTGATACCTGGGAGGAACACAGAATGCCTGTGGGGAAGGGGTTGGAAAGCCTCAGAGAGGAAGGCCTCACAGTCAAGGTATCAAAGTGTACAGTAGGGGCAGAAAATATCCTTTACCTGGGTCATTGGGTGGGTGGAGGCCAAATCCCCTCAGATCCTCTGAAAGTGGAAGCTATTGTGAATTGGCCTGTCCCCAAAACTAAAAAACAGGCCCAATCTTTTATAGGTCTGGCTAACTATTATTGAAAATATGTGGGTGGTTTCAGTGACATTGTTGCTCCTACCACAGGTGTATGGCAGAAAACAATGCCAGAAAAAGTGGTTTGGTCAGATGCCTGTCAAAAGGGCTTTGATACAATGAAGTACATTTTATCAGCGATAAAATCTTGACTGGCCATAATGGGTAAGAAAATGTTTGAAGTGTGTACTGATGCACCCAGCACTGATCTCAGAGCTGTATTGATACAAACTGGAAGAAAACAGGAAATACCCCATTGCATTTCTGAGCAAAAAATTGTTTCTCACTGAGCAGAATTACTCTGTGATAGAAAAACAGTGTTACGCTATTGCGTAGGCTGTAAAACCACTCAGTTCCTACCTATTCAATAGACCATTCAGGGTGTTAACAGACCACTCACCATTAGTATGGCTGCATAGAATAAAAGGAACCAACTCCAGATTGCTACACTGGAATATAGCTTTGCAGGAGTATATGGAGATTACACATATTGAGAGGTTGGAAAACAAGGTAGCCAGGGGCCAAAACTTCATCATCAAACTCAGAAGAGGAGAGTGATAATCAGGGTCTAGACGCCACAAGGGGAAAAGAGAAGTTTTAACACCCTTCCCCGGCCCCACAACAAACAGCTAAACCAACTGATTGCATACTGTATTATTGTACTATAAAAATATCAAGAAAGGTATTTTATGAAAGCTTGTAATGTTCAGAACTTGATGGTCATTATAAGATATGCATTCAGACAGTGGTTATGTTTCTGTATACAGAAAATTATGCTCATAATCTATATTACAACTTCAGCTATACCTCACAGCAGGGTGGCGAGCAGTTAAGCAGTGAGAGGTACCTCCCAAGCTAGGTATTAGCAGCTTTAGGTAACAATACATTGTCCAGCCCAGTAAAAGACAATGATGGACTGTTAGAGTTAATGGAAAGACATTGAGGGCCAGTCTACACTACAAAATTAGGTCGACCTAAATTACGTCACCATACAGCCACCGCAGTAATTGCATGTCCACACTATGCTCTTTGTGTCAGCACAGCAGTACACATCCTCACCAGAAGCACTTGCACCAATTTAACTATCAGTGTGGGGCATTGTGGGGTGGCTTCTGAAAGGCAGTAACAGTCAATCGAAGCAATGTAGTGTCTACACTGATACTGCGTCAACCTAACTACATCAACCTAAGGGCTTGGCTACACTTGCAGCTGTATAGCGCTGTGAGTTAAACCTGTCTTCGTACAGCTGAGTAGGGAAAGCGCTGCAGTCTGTCCACACTGACAGCTACCAGCGCACTGTCGTGGCCACATTTGCAGCAGCATTGGGAGCGGTGCATTATGGGCAGCTATCCCAGGGTTCAAGTGGCTGCAATGTGCTTTTCAAAAGGTGGGGTGGGGTGGAGTGTGACAGGGAGCATGGGGGGAGAGAGAGTGGATTTTTGGAGTGCCGACACTGTGTCAGCACCCTGCCTTGCAAGTTCCGACACCCCTCCCTCCTCCACCCTTTCCTCACTCACTGAAAGCAAACAGCAGCTGTTTGTTTTTTTCTCACAGACCAGATAAGCAGCCGCTCGCCGAAACGGACCCCTCCCTCCCCCGTGGGCCGCCTCTCTCTTCAAGCAAACATTCCAAAGGGAGCCCCCCTGCCTGCCTCTACTCATTCACAGCAACCAGTAGCTGTGTTTGTTTTTTGGATAAGCAGCTCTCGGAGCCTCCGGAGTTCACAACAAAACAAGGAGAGGAACAAGAGAGGAAGCTTTACTTAAAAGGATTATGGGGAGTTTCCGGAGGTCAATCACTGCGTAATAAGATTACTCCCTGTTTACACTGGAGCACCAGCGTCTCACCCAGTCTGCAACAAGTGTTAATCCTCTCGGGAAGGTGGAGTACCTGCAGCGCTGTAGCCACGGAGATACAGCGCTGTAAGTGCCTTGCCAGTGTGGATGGGGAGTGAGTTACATCGCTGTGGGCAGCTTTATTGCGCTGTAACTCTCAAGTGTAGCCAAGCCCTAAGCATTACGCCTCTCATGGAGGTGGAGTTATTGCTGGTGTAGTGGGTGAGTTAGATTGGTGGGAGCTACATTTTAGTGTAGATGCTTACAGAATTAAGTTGATGAAAACTGCAACATCCCCTGACATCAAGTCAAGATGGAATTTCCTCAATTTGAATAACTATGAGTCACCATGGTCAGAGAAAGAAAAAAGGAAAAACTTTTTAATAGGTAGTGTGGAAGTGAGGATTTTTATCCAAAACCGAGGGATAACATTGAGGCAGGAGACTGTCGGTAAATGCTGGATTCCTCCTTTAGCTATGGGGTACTCTAGCAAACTGTTTTAAGGCAGGTAACTTGTATTAGAAAAGGGATTTTATCTAATTTGAAAGTATAAAGTCTGAGGTTGTATCTTCATGTTTATTTCTGTGTAACTTGTATATGTTTGCTTTCCCTTACTCTTTCACCTTTGAATTTGTGGTTTTTCTATTAAATAAACGGTTTGTTTATTTTTATCCTAAGCAGGTCTCTGGTGTGCAAACAGTGTGGCATGTCTGTGCCAAAGTAAGCTGGTATCTGGGGTGCAGGTCTCCCACTTTGGGGGTGATGAACCAGAGGGGAAAGGTTCAAGTGTCTGGTAGATAAGAACTGGGGGAGGATATATATAGGGTGACTCAGAACTGGAAGGGATGTTCATGTCACCCTGCAAGGATTAATTAGTCTGGTAGAATCCAGGGTGAGACCTTGCACTTGTGGGTGGGCTACTGGTGGCAGGGAATTGAAGCATAGATGCACAGCATTAAGGCACCTAAAGTTTACAGGGCAGGTGGTGACAGAACCCCTTACTGGACTGGGTGGATCCCAGAATGTCACACCACCTGATTGGGCACTCTGGTTTCTAATTAACTCCTTTGTGGACAATGTGACAGGAAAGCAAGGCAGGAAATATATGCTTAGCAAAGGAATTTCTTAACCACAGTCACTTTACTCTTAAAATAACCAGTCCTGAGATGCATCCTTCTGTCTAGTGTGATCTCACCCCTCCAGTGAATCCAAGGCTGGGAAGAGTCCCTCCTGCCTTTTATCTCTTGAGATTCTAGCCTATTTTACTTGCATGCAGTGATGGATGGTCCCTTTTTCCAGAGAGCACCCCCTTCACAGTCTCTTTCATATTAGCTCAGACAGAGAAGCTTCAAATCCACCAGCCATGCTGGCACCCCTGTGTAGAAGAACCACTATTCCATAGGGTTAGGCCAGCAGCTGAGAGACAGTCCTAATCAATGGCCCTATATTGCTCTGTGATGGCTTCTCACTTATAGTTCTTCAACTAGGTGTCAAGCATGTTTCCTGTGGAAAGTAGCTGCCTAGAATACATCATAACCTTGCAATGGGAAAGCTAGACATGAGTTCAGCACACAAACGTGATTTCCTGATACAAAATGGAGGTTACAATATTAAATGGAGTTCAAAATTTGACCTGCACGTATCCCACTGTGCCACAACCCTCCACACTATAAAATATACATCTTCTGCAGGCTTTTAAATGTGTAAATTACACCAAATTAGACTCCCTTAAAACATTGGTAACTGGGTGTAAGTGGGTATGTAGGAATCTAAGCTAGTATGAGTCTAAATTATACCCCCTAAGGAATTTGGGTCAAATTAGCTGGGGAGAGCAATATATACCCTCTGCTGAAAAAATGGTTCTGGATGGCCAGAGGCAGAGGCAAAGGGTTGATTTCACTGCAGTTACTCCTCAAGGGGCACTGTTCACTACATAAAATCTCATTAAATGCATTGAAAGCCCATAAGGGAAAACTGAGGCAGGGATGCATTCATGTTCCTGTGCTGGGCTGCTAGGAGGTATGGAGGGGTGACATGCCAGCATGACACAAGGGATGCTCCTGGGGTGAGTGCCCACCAGAACATGCTTGACTGTGTAAAGGCTTGTTTACCTGGTGTGTTAGTTGCCTAGTGCACAGTGTGTAGCTTTTAGTGCATGACAGAAGGATCCACACAGACAGCTCATGTGCAGCACACTAGTGCGTTGTAGATTTACAACCAACTTACTGTGCACTAACATACCATCTAGACAAGCCCAAAGAGACACAGAGGAAGATAGAGTGCATGGACTGAACATTA
The DNA here is from genome assembly GCA_003942145.1 of Platysternon megacephalum. Lineage (NCBI taxonomy): Eukaryota > Metazoa > Chordata > Testudines > Platysternidae > Platysternon > Platysternon megacephalum. The sequence continues at coordinate 6,757,383 of QXTE01000042.1, read as the reverse complement.
AAAGTGTTTTTTTTGGACATTAATTTTTTCCTGTTTATGAATTATCTGCAAACTGTAATCTTAACAATGATTGTCCTGTGTAAGCAAACTTCAGCCTATATATTGCACACCACAAGTACATGAATATTGAATTTGCAATTCAATATTCAAGTTGGGCAATTGGCCAATTAAGTCATATGATATTTCTTGCCTTCCTTGACTGGCTGACCCCACCATTATCATCTACTTCCATCCAACACTAAGTTTGTTTAATTGTAAAATTTTGTATTCTCTGCTATTAGCCCAGCATTTGCTCTCTGTGTATCTTCATATGAACCAAACTGTTTGCATTGAATGTTCACAAAAAGCAAATAAAAAGGGGTGAAATTAATGGATGAAATTAAATACTACTGAGAAGTCACTGAAATGTCTGTCAATATTTCCTCAGTCCTATCAGTGATACAACAGATTATTCCCAATGGTCAGCATCCCTCTACTTCAATGGTTCTCAAACTAGGGCCACCGCTTGTTCAGGGAAAGCCCGTGACTGGCTGGGGCGGTTTGTTTACCTGCTGCGTCCGCAGGTTCGGCTGATCGTGGCTCTCACTGGCCGCGGTTCGCCGCTCCAGGCCAATGGGGGCTGCAGGAAGTGGCGCGGGCCGAGGGACGTGCTGGCCGCCCTTCCCGCAGCCCACATTGGCCTGGAGTGGCGAACCACGGCCAGTGGGAGCCGTGATCGTTCGAACCTGCGGACGCAGCAGGTAAACAAACCGGCCCGGACCGCCAGGGGCTTTCCCTGAACAAGCGGCAGCTCTAGTTTGAGAATCACTGCTCTACTTGATTTTTAAAAGTCAATGTAATGACTAACCAAGAACTGGTAACCAAAACAAAAGAAACAACATGAAGTATTATGTAGGAGGAATTTAGCGCTATGCTACCCCTCTGACTGCAGCCAAAGGAATTTTTTTTCTGTCTGTGAAGAATTTACACGCTGACTGAAAAGACCTGTTACTCCAGCCTCGTCAACACAGCTCTGTAACAGAGCTTGGTCCCATCTACACAGGCAAGACTAAACTAGGTAACTGTTGGAGACTTACTGTGTTATAATTCTGTCATCTGACATAATAAAAGTTGCTGTGGAGGCAGGTCCAAAGAGTCAGGAGATGTAATGAAAATACTACCTATAATATTTGTGGAGAACTATCAGAGTCTATCTATACTACTCATTGTGGCTCAAATTGTGCTAGCAACGTCTGTGTCACCACAGTTGTGCAGACAAACCGTTTTCCTAGCCAAAGTGGGCAATCTTTTAACACCATGCTATGGGTAACACAGAACTGGTAGATAGCATGATTTGATTAGTGAGATCTTCTGAAAGAAAATCCTGCTCATTGGGGCTAGATATGTCCTACCAACTATTACAACATGGCTATTGCTAATACCATTTCAAATGTAGTGTGGACTGGTTCTTCAGGACAATGGAAGAACTTCCCTCTGCAACCACTTTGTGATTCCCGTCCCCCCCACACATGCCAAACATACTCCAGTTTTGCTGTTTCCATTTCAAGACAGATCTAACATTAAGAAAATTAAGTGATGGGTGTTATACTGCACTCCCAAGGGCTGAGCGAAATAGGGTTTGATCTTTTATATTTGTTAAAGAAAAACAATCTTTAAAATCAATCTAGACATTAGTTTTGCCAGCTATTATCTGTTATATATGTATTAATTTTTTTCTGGTCTGCTTACCTTGCCACGCTCAAACTTAAATTCTCCATTAACTCTCCTCCCTAGGCTTGCAAGCTTAATACATTGTTTGTTTTAAGTAAAAGAAACCAGGATCAATCCCCTAACCTGCATACATATAAGTCAGTGGTAAAACTCTCACTGAGTTCAGTGGGGGCAAGATCAGGCTCTGGATGTGTTTCCATGAGGTCCCTCAGCTTGACTTCTGGTAGAACATTAACTCTAAGAGGTGCAGCAGGAAAATAAATATGTGGGTGGCTAATATAGTCAGATGGCTTCTGTGTCAAGCTTTGCACTTGGCACCAAAATGCCTGATTCTAATGATGCACCATTCTTTATAAAGTAATCTGGGTATCTGATACATATTGGAACATAGTTGGCTAATGTCTTGTCAGCTGCTGATTAGAAAGCTTTAGGATTGCACAGTAATCGGAGTCTATTAATGGGCATGGAAAACCAAGTCAAACCTTTTTATTTTTAAAAGCAGGTGTGTGTGTGTGTGCATGTGTGTGTGCGCGCGCGCTGATGTGTTGATTGAAACTTTATTCCTTACTTTGTCAGTTCATATTACAATGCTGCCTCCTTGACAGAATTCATTTTGATGGATACAGTTCTTGCACCAAAAACTAGTGGGAAGAAAAAAATGTATTCCATTTAGGTGCATATTTTAAGGATAAACAGAAACTTTATAGAAAAAGCTGAAAAATCTGCCATTTGGAAACACTTTTATTTCTGATGTATTTTCTGTTTGTTTTTTCTTCCTTCCTTTGTGATTTTTTAAAATTATTAGAAACAGGAATAAAACAGACCTCAGTGCCTTAGTATTTTTTTAATCTGCTACTGCAATTTATTCCTCATCTGAAGTCAGAGGACAGAATCTTTGCTGCACCCAGCTTCTGCTTTTTGTCAGAGGCAACAGCTCCCTGACTATCTGCCTCAGTCCTGGGGCAGGATAGAGCAGCCTTAAGTATTGTCTTAACTTGCACCAGGTAGCTATGGTCTCCTAAAGACCATACACAAGCTGGCCAATCCTGTCCTAGCCCCCTGTACAGACCTCCTGTGGGGAAGGAGGATTAGGATCCAGCTCCTCAAGTTCCATGCCCCTGGGAACTCCTCCATGCTGGAGGATCACCTAATACGGGACTAACCAGAGGTTTCCCATCCCTTTGTGTCACCTGACCTGCACAAAAGGAGCAGAATGGGGTGGCAGATCTGCCTCAGAGTCTCCTTCAAAACTAGAGATTTGTCCTTCATAGGTCTCTAAAACAGCTGGTTGAAAATGTTTAGACAAAGCTGTTTTTCTGCGGAAACTTTGGTTTTTGGACAAAAAGAAATTCTCTGTGGAAAGCATCTACCACTTCCATAGAAAATGTTGACTTACAAAAAAATTTAAACATGAAAACCAAAAACTTTTTGGCTGAAAACTGAAAATGTTTGGGTTTTACCTGCACATTTTCAGATTTTGGGGTTTTGATGAAAAAAAAATGAAACTTTCCACGGGAGGGGGAAAAAAAACCCCGAACCATTTTCCAACCAGCTCTAGTCTCTAAGGAGATATTCTCAGTGAAAACTCTGTTCTTGATACAAAGCAGAGCTGGGGCCAAGTTGTGAAATTTGGATCCCTGTTTTCACATTCCTAACATCTGGGCATATTCACATCTGGAGTTTTGGTTTGGGTCCCATCTCAAAGAAAACAAACAAACATACATAAGTAATAACGCTAGGCAGCAATATGAGAAAAGACAAAATGTCCTAATCCCAGCAGATGAGAAGGAAGGAGAAAGTGTCTTGGGATGTCATGATGTTAAGTACTAACATTTGCACAATTACATACCTTTGAGTATATTAGCAGATACTATATGTGAATATACATAGTGTATGTTTATCTACACCAGTGGGTTTCAACCTTTTTTCATTTGCGGATCCCTAAAACATTTCAAATGGAGGTGCGGACCCCTTTAGAAATTCAACCCCCATCATAGAAGTCTTAGAGTGAAAATTGACTGAACAGAATTCAACTATAAATGTTACATGTGCTCAGCACATCATTTGATGCAACATGAGAAAGGGCACTAAACTGTGGGCTTCTATAGTAACAACAACACTTCCTGGTTTTTACTTGTAGGTGAGGGGATTCACATACTTTTTATTGATCAGAAAAACAGAATGCCTTTTCTGAGATCTGAAACTTTATTTTCATAGTCACCCTTAGACATAGTCTGTGGACCCCCAGGGGTCTGCAGACATAGGTTGAAAACACTGATCTACAGTATTTGCAATGTGGTGCCATAATTTCTGAGGCTGCTCTGTGCCAGCTATTTAACCATTAGGGTGGATTATTTTTAGTACTGGTTTTTATTTCATCCAGGTCAGGAAAGAAAGATAAGAGCTAAGGACATTATGGGGGTTCAATATATCATTTTCTCCAAATGTTCCTTACTTCAGAGGGCCCCTGAGGCAACTAGGCTGTGCAGAGGGCAAAGGATTTAGGGAGAAACCAGAGATACAAGATTTCACTGTAGCAGCCAAAATAAGTCTTGGTTTCTATTGTTTATCTCAAATCCACCTACAAGACTTCAAAGGATAATTTCACCTTTATTGTAATCAAAACTTTTAAGCACCCTAATATTGCTGTCTCCTTTAAGAGAAAAATTCAACTGGCAAAAAAGTAGCAATTGGAGACTAAGGTCTGTTTATACAGCATTTTGGAGCTTGTAGGAGTGAGCCTCCCAGCCTGGGTTGATGGACTTGGGCTTGAGCTAGTGCTCTAAAACTAGCTGTAGACAGAGCTTTGAAGTTGCAGCTTGGGCCGGAGTTTGGGCTCTGAAGCCTAAGGAAGGGGATAGGTGTCAGAGCCCAAACTCCCACCTGAATACAACTTCAAAGTGCTGACTACAAAGCTATTTTTAAAGCACTAGCATGAGCCCTGCTAGCCGGTCTGTTGACACAAGCTGGGAGGTTTGCTTCTGCTCGCTCCAATATTCTGTGTAGATATACCCAAACAGTCCAGTGGAATAGGAACTGAAGGACCCTGGAATCATGATATGGGCTTCTGTAAGTTGTACAAATAATTTTCTCAAGTAGTAAAAGGATAAAAACAAGTACAATTTGAAACACACAAGCAGCAGCAAAGTGAAATTTGTGGGAAAACTCTATGTTCCTTAGATATTTATTTTATCGAGTGTTGAGCAAGCCTTTTGTGCTAAGAACTTAACCTAGAAGTCTTTGGGTCTGATTATACAAAGTCCTCGGAGATTCTTGAGGTACCCTCAAGTATCACTGACTTCATTGGGAGTTCAAGATGCTCAGCATCTAGAAAGATCAGACCCTAACTCAGGAATAACTGAATTCTTACTCAGGATTGCTGGATTTGGGGCCTGATCCTATTCCATTGAAGTCAATGGCAACATTCCCATTGGCTTAAATGGAAACAGGTTCAAGCACTTGGCTCTTAAACAACATAAATATTGCTCAGACCTAAAATTTCATAAATCATGTTGCCCTTTTCGAGCTGAGCATGTAGCTGGCCGGATTTAGTATTAGTCAAACAAATGGTGATGCAGTCGCCTCCTAATTTAAATACCTTTTAGCAGCCACTAATATAATGCAGGGCACCTCATATATCAAGTAACGATGTGCACTAAATAAATATGCCAGCAATTAACTAACCAAATCTCCAGCACTTAAATGCCAATTCAGTTTTGCCCCTGACTTAATGCTATTTTGGTTTTGAAAGCTGAGAAAATTAATCTTGAGATGCTTTTCCCCTGGCTTTAGTACACAGAGTTTTTAACTAAATCACATGACTGACGAGTGGGAGACAAGTGTCAGAACACCAGACAAACAGTGACTCATCAGCTTCAGGATTCAAAATGAAGACCAGGTTTATTGAAACATAAATGGTCCTGATTTTCCACTGCTTTGCCCCTTGTGTAGCATTTCCATCTGAGCAAAGTGAGTGCAGCTTGGGTAAAATGCTCTACCTTTCTGGTTTGACAGTGTTTTATACTTTCTTCATATAGGTGCAAATGACTATACCAGGTGCAAGACAGCAGATAGAACAGGGCCAGTGAATCCTAACAGGTGACTTTTGACAATAGATTCTTTAAGGTGGGATTGAAATGCTACAGTTCTGCCCAAGTAAAGGGCAGCACATAGTTGTGCTAACTCAGGAGCAGGACAGAAACCAGACTGTGATTTCCTCTCCCATTCATTCTCCGCCTTTCCCCTTTTTATTAATTTATTTGCATGCCACATTTGCTAAAAATGCCTTAATTATTAACATTTTCTCATTTGAAAGAATCTTTGATTCAAAAAAACTTTGCTTGCATATGCAGCTCCCTAACAATGTGACCCGTACAACATTACATTTGAACAAATTGCATCCAAAGAGTAAAAGGAGATCAGTGCAGACCTGTACAGGCAGAGGAACATTCGGAGATTAAACGATAACAATAGTACTGAGGCAATGCTAAGGTTACAGATTCTAAACGTGCAAAATCAAGTGCTCAAAAATGAGAAAATTCCAACAGCTAAGTTTTTACCTGTACCGTTAACTTGCCCATCCTGGCCCATAATTCCTCTATGTTTATGTGGGCACATGTGCTAGGCCTAACTAAGCAAAATGTGAAAAAAAAATTACAAATTTTGAAATTTAGTTGATGTTTCCCCCAATTTTTTCAGTAAAAATTCTAAATTTCAACAAGGAAATTTTCTAGTGAGCATGTTCAGTACTTTATTTAAAACAAAAATCTTGGTTTATTTTCCTAATCAAGCAAAGACTCTACTCCTCAATGAAGGCTACATCTAAACCATTTTTCAAACTTCAGCTGTTTTAACCCTGGCTAAAATAAAGTGGTTAGATTTTTTTAAAGTGAGAATTCTTTTTTTTTTTTTTACCTTCATCAGACTCAGAATGGCTGACAGGGATTTGCTCCCTCTTTTTAAGTGGATTTCCTTTAACCTTTACCCAAATCTCCCCCAAATTATTATTTTTTATAAAAACACCTCTGGCTGAATCTAAGCTTGAGAAATTTCAGCTCTAAAAGAAATGTTTGGAAGAGTCCAGAATGGCTGAAAAGCAGTTCCTAGCGGAGAAAGGAGAACATATTTTGAAAAAGTAATGCCCAGTCCTGGGAGATGCAGACTGCTTCCTGAAGAGTGCTGATGTACTTTATCTCCCATTGGTGTCACTGGGAGATCCACAGCAGCTCTAAGGATTTGGTTCCTAAAACTCCCATGGATACTGTTTTGTCATTTTAAGGTCTAATCCTGCAAGGTGTTGAGCACCTCTTTTGTGAAGCGTTAAGCACCCTTAACAGGGGCTTAGGGGACTCCTCAGCATTTTGTAGGCAATACTCAGCGCCTTGCAGGATTGGGTCCCCAAAATGGAATGTTCAAGTAGTTTTGCTAACTCCAAATATTTATATTTATAAAATGTATTTCAGTAACAAGTTCTGTACCATTTTGTTATGTTTTCCCTAGAATTACTCAGAAACAGAAATATAAATTCATTTCCTGCAAGGTTTAGTGTTGCTACACTGGTCTACACACCCTTGTTTATTATTTTTGTTCTAAACTGTTCTATTCCCTCTATAACAACCTTTTCAGACAGATAAATCTAATTTCCAGATCCTTCCTATCAAATTGTAAACAACCCAGAAAAACAACCATCAACTAATTCAACCAACAAACAGAAGATAAATCCTCTATCTTCCAGATATCAATATGTATAATTGGACAGCTAGTCAAACAAAAAACAAATACATGCCCTGTCCTTCACCATAAGTCTCCATTTCCATTTCCCACTTTAGACTAAGTGAAATAACCCAAATGTCCTACTCAAGTTTTTTGGGCCTGCAACTGATTACAGGCACAAATATTAAGGGTTGGATAACTGCCTCATTTGTGCCCATTCACTCACTTGCACTTGTAACACCGACAGACACCGGTTGTCAGCAGGCAGAATTGAACCTGGAGCCTTAGTTCATGAGCTAAAAGCTATATGCCTGTTAGTTAAGGCTGTAGAGCAGACTCATTAATATTTCTCTCTAAGTGGCCTTGGTGCTACTAGATGGGACAGAGCACCACACGCAGGAAATGTCCATTTGACTTCAATGGGAGTTATGGAGAAAGTATTATAACATTTACCTCTTAGTGGTTATCTTTGTGGTGGTGCAACAATCCAACTTATAAATAAGGACAGATCCACTGAAACATTTAGTTTACTGAATCACAAGCCCAACAATAGATAGCACAGGTTAAAGGTTTGTTTTTGTGCTCCCATACCCAAAATTTTTTATACCACTGCTTAAGGGCCCCTTGACTCCAAATGAGCACGTCACAGAAGGTGCTCAACTCTATAAAACCACAAACTCCCTGTGTCGGGGCACCTATTAGATAGAGAGGAAGGCAGCAGCTGCTTTCATTGAAAAATAGCCACTCCATTTATACCTATAATTGACCACTGCAATATCCACCTTGCTAGCCTCCTTGACTCTCGGTATGCCCTTGCCCCAGTCCATACAAAATTTCCCCATGAAAGACACCCTCCTTGGCCATCATAGTTATCCGTGGTTCACAGTCATGCTGGAAGGGCATAATGAGTGGGGTCCTCCAGGGATCAGTTCTGGGTCCTGTTCTTTTCAATATCTTCATCAGTGATTTAGGGGAGGGGGAGGAAGTGGGGGGGAGAGAGAGAAGGGGGCAGCCAGGGCTTCCTTCAGTGGGGCGCTCACCACGCGGCCCCTCCTGCCGTGCCGCCTGCCGGAAGGGCTCCACGCCACTTCGGTCGGCAGGCAGGGAAGGACGCGGGCTTGCTGCAGACCTGGCACCGTCTGGGGCAGACGGAGCGCGCAGCCTGCTCCCAGAAGGGCGCTCCCCTCCTCCGCGCCGCCGCCCTCTACAGGGCGGCCGGAGCAGCGAACCAAAAAGAAAAAATACCTGCGGGGCAGCCGGAGCAGCAAAGCAAAAAAAAAAACCAAACAAAAAAAAAACCTGCGGTGCGGCCGAAGTGGCAAAGCAAAAAAAAAAAAAAGGATTGGAGGGAATGCCGCCCCTTAGAATCTGCCGCCCCAAGCACAAGCTTGCTCGGCTGGTGCCTGGAGCTGGCCCTGTCGGGATTAGTCTGCAGACTGAGATCTGGGACCCTCCCATGTGGCAGGGTCCTAGAGCCCAGTCTCCAGCCTGAGCCCAGAAGTCTACACTGCAATTAAACAGCCCTGCAGCCCAAGCTTCAGTTAGCTGGCACAGGCCAGCCGTGGGTATCTAACTGTAGTGTAGACATACCCTCTTAGACTAGGCCCTGGGCTGCAGGACCTGATGTGTCAACCATTCTGACTCTGTAGGTCTGACAGGTTCAGACACGTGTGGTTCTTCCTTTTGGAGGGTGTGACCAGTGGTCTACAGTGACCAAGAGTCTTCTTAAAACCAAGCTATTGTTATTTAGCAGTAGGAACAAAGCATTAGAGGAGAAATAACTTTAAAACAATCTACACACATGCCTGTCTGACCTGAAGGTTTACCAGCTCCTGATGGTAGCCTAGGTAGGCCTAACTTCTTCAGACACCCAGCAGGTGCCTGTATCCCAGCCACCATCTATCCATGGAGAGAGAGTGTGTGTTCCTTTTTAAACCTACTACAGTTCTTTTGATCTCTGGTTCCCAGGCCTTTTCCTGTTCCGGCATTGCCTCTTAACGCCTTGCTGAGACATGGCTTAGCTTGAGCCCTTCTCTTCCCCTTCCTGCTTGTTTTTCCTTACAATCTCCTGTTAGATGAAACCAAGATATTAATATAGAAAAAAATCTCAATAACCAGGTGTAATAGTCCTCACTTGGGATCTGCTTGGGGAGCATGGCCTAGTGTCACAGCCAGAACCCCTGACTGCCAAGGGGGGTTGTGGGGAGGGGAGCCTGGGCCCTCCCACTCCACTGGGCTCTGACCCAGGGCCCTTTGGCCCCAGGGCTGCTTAAAGGTGTTCTCCCTGGGCCACTTTCTTTCATCCTCCCCCTTGAGTCAGCTTAGTCCAAGGCTTTCCCCTGCTAGGGAAATCCAAACCAAATAAGTAAGAAGGGTTATCAATGTCCAGGGTCCACAGGCAGGGGGGACGAGGATCCTTCCCCCTCTGATTGTTTCTGGGGTGGGCCTCAGGGAGGCCCTTTAGGCAGCTGTGTCAGAGCCATGCCGCTCTGCTCGGCTCTGCTCTGCTCTGCTACCCAAATGAGCCATTTCCCTCTCTTTTAATTCCTCCAGCAGATGGATCATTTCCTGCAGTTGTGGTGGGGCAGGGCTGGCTGAGCCCAAAATAATCCCTTAACCCCTTGTTTCCCAGTGTGGGGTTTGTACATCACACCAAGTCAACACACAGTATAACTTATTGCAGAGCAGCTCCAATTCCATCACACCAAGGCCCCCTAAATCCCAGGCTAGCACCCTAGCCACTGGACCTAGCTCTTATATAGCACCTTTCATCTGTAGATTTCAAAGCATTTTACAAAGGTCAATATATCACCCCCATTTTACAAATGAGAAACTGAAACACAGAGAGGTGAAGTGACTTGTCCAAGATTATGCAGCAGGCCAGTTGCAGAACTGGGACTAGAGCCTAGGTCTCCTGAGTTCTGCTGGGCTACAGACACTAGGCACTATTTGCTAAGCCAGAGGTGGACAAACTATGGCCCGCAGGCCGCATCCAGCCTGCCAGCCATTTTAATCCGGCCCTCGAGCTCCTGCTGGGGAGTGAGGTCTGGGGCTTGCCCTGCTCCAGCCGGGGACTAGGGTTGGGGGCTGCTCTGTGTGGCTCCCGGAAGCAGCGGCATGTCCCCCTCTGGCTCCTATGCGTAGGGGCAGCCAGGTCGCTCCGCTCCGCATGCTGCCCCCGCCCCAACCGCCACCCCCGCAGCTCCCATTGGCCAGGAACTGTGGCAGTGCGCAGCAGAGCCACCTGGCTGCGCCTCTACGCAGGAGCTGGAGGGGGGACATGCCACTGCTTCCAGGAGTGATTTGAGGTAAACGCCGCCCTGAGCCTGCACCCCTGAGCCACCCCCCCCCGCACCTCAGCCCCCTTCTCCAGTCCTGATCCCCATCCTGCCCTCCGAACCCCTCAATCCCAGCCTGCAGCACCCTCCTTCACCTCAAACCTCTCATCCCCAGCCCCACCCCAGAGCCTGCACCCCCAGTCGGAGCCTGCACCCCTTCCCCCACCCCAATCCCCTGCCCCAGCCCTGATCCCCATCCTGCCCGCCGAAACCCTCGGTCCCAGCCTGGAGCACACTCCTACATCCCAAACTCCTCATCCCCAACCCCACCCCAGAGCCCCACCCCCAGCCCCATCCCAGAGCCCTCACTCCCTGCCACATCCCATACCTCCTGCCCCAGCCTGGAGCCCCCTCCCACACCCTAAACGCCTCATTTCTGGTTCCACCCCAGAGCCCGCATCCCCAGCCAGAGCCCTCACCCCCCATCCCCCACACCCCTACCCCAATTTCGTGAGCATTCATGGCCCGCCATACAATTTCCATACCCAGATGTGGCCCTTGGGCCAAAAAGTTTGCCCATCCTTGTGCTAGGCTACAGGAAAAAAAAGAAATAATGCTTTCCTAAAAATTCTCTCCGAGATTAAATGGAGGCACCTGTCCAACATGCTGAAGAAAAACTGACCAGAGATAGTTATTATATTTCAACAACAAATCTGTAGTGCAGGAAATATAACATTCTTATCTGGTATGTATGTTTCACTTGCTAATTTAAACAAGAAGCAAATCCTTTTAAAGCTGTTTTAACAGGAAGCAAAACTGCAGTATCTCCAGCTCAGTGCCAGTTACTTCATTATGAAGGTACATAAGTACCAAATGGATGAACTGGTTTGGAAAATATACTCCACCCTCCATATCAAGTTATAAACCTGAGGTAAATTGAAAAGACTAGACTAAGCAGATGGCACAAGCCCATTAAAATATCATGTCAACCTGACCTTGATTTAAGTGATTTCACTGTTTCACATGAACTTCTCTCCAAATAAAAAAAAGCATTAGTTTTCATGTTTCCATTTCCTTGGAGTTCCACTTATAAAATGTCATTTTTGATAGATATTCTATATGAGTCACCTGAACTACAATTCCTATGAAACACTGAGCTGGGGTTTCCAAACTGAAGTATTTTGGTTTTAGGCTTTTTGGCAAAAAGTCCAATTTCCATGAGAAAGAAAAAAAAATTGATCAGCTCTAATAATTAAACATTGGAACAACTTACTTAAGGATGTGGTGGATTCTCTAGCATTTGAAGTTTTTAAAATCAACATTGGACGTCTTTCTAAAATAAGTACTCTAGCTAAACTGGAAGTTATGGATTTGGTGCAGGAATCGGTTAGTGAAATTCTATGGCCTGTGTTATAGAATCATAGAATCATAGAACTTAAGATCAGAAGGGACCATTATGATCATCTAGTCTGACCTCCTGCATGATGCAGGCCACAAGAGTTGACCCACCCACTCCTGAAATAACTCTCACCCTTGACTCAGCTGTTGAAGTCCCCAAATCATGATTTGACAACTTCAAGCAGCAGATAATCCTCTAGCAAGCGACCCCTGCCCCATGCTGCGGAGGAAGGCGAAAAACCTCCAGGGCCTCTGCCAATCTACCCTGGAGGAAAATTCCTTCCCGACCCCAAATATGGCGATCAGCTGAACCCCGAGCATGCGGCCAAGATTCTCCATCCAGACACTTAGGAAAAGACTTTCAATATCCCAACATTTATCATCGGTACTAACTACCAGCGGTGGCACATTATTGACCTATTGAGTAAATCAAGTTATCCTATCAAACCATTCCCTCCATAAACTTATCAAGCTTAGTCTTAAAGCCGGAGAGGTCTTTCGCCCCCACTATGTCCCTCGGCAGGCCATTCCAGTATTTCACTCCTCTGACGGTTAGAAACCTTCGCCTAATTTCAAGCCTAAACTTCCCAACTGCCAATTTATATCCATTTGTTCTCGTATCCACATTAGCACTGAGCCGAAATAATTCCTCTCCCTCCCTGATATTGATCCCTCTGATATATTTAAAGAGAGCAATCATATCTCCCCTCAACCTTCTTTTGGTTAAGGAAAACAAACCGAGCTCCTCAAGTCGCCTTTCATACGACAGGCTTTCCATTCCTCGGATCATCCTAGTGGCCCTTCTCTGTACCCTTTCCAGTTTAAATTCATCCTTCTTAAACATGGGAGACCAGAACTGCACACAGTACTCCAAATGAGGTCTCACCAGCGCCTTGTATAACGGGACTAGCACCTCCTTATCTCTACTAGAAATACCTCGCCTAATGCATCCCAAGACCGCATTAGCCTTTTTAACGGCCACATCACATTGCCGACTCATAGTCATCCTGCGATCAACCAGGACTCCGAGGTCCTTCTCCTCGTCCGTTACTTCCAACTGGTGCGTCCCCAGCCTATAACTATAATTCTTGTTAGTCATCCCTAGATGCATAACCTTACACTTCTCACTATTAAATTTCATCCTATTACTAATACTCCAGTTTACAAGGTCATCCAAATCTCCCTGGAGGATATCCCTATCCTTCTCCGAATTGGCAATACCTCCCAACTTCGTGTCATCCGCAAACTTTATCAGCCCACTCCTACTTTTGGTTCCGAGGTCAGCGATAAATAGATTGAATAACATCGGACCCAAAACCGAACCCTGAGGAACTCCACTGGTAACCTCCCTCCAACCCGACAGCTCCCCTTTCAGTACGACCCGCTGCAGTCTCCCCTTTAACCAGTTCTTTATCCACCTCCGGAATTTCATTTCGATCCCCATCCTTTCCAATTTACCCAGTAATTCTTCATGCGGTACCGTATCGAACGCCTTACTGAAATCAAGATATATCAGATCCACCGCATTTCCCTTATCTAAAAAATCTGTTACTTTCTCAAAGAAGGAGATCAGGTTGGTTTGGCACGATCTACCTTTCGTAAAACCATGTTGTAATTTGTCCCAATTGCCATTGACCTCAAGGTCCGTAACTACTCTCTCCTTCAATATTTTTTCCATGACTTTGCACACTACAGATGTTAAACTAACAGGCCTGTAGTTACCCGGGTCACTTTTTTTCCCCTTCTTGAATATAGGAACTACATTAGCTAATCTCCAGTCAAACGGTACAACACCCGAGTTTAGGGATTCATTAAAAATTATCGCTAACGGGCTCGCAATTTCACTCGCCAATTCTTTTAATATTCTAGGATGAAGGTCATCCGGGCCGCCCGATTTACTGCCGTTAAGCTGTTCAAGTTTGGCTCGTACCTCGGATACTGTAATGTCTACCCCCCCCCCTTTATTCCCATCAGTCACGCCGCCACTATTCCCAAGCCCTTCATTAGCCTCATTAAATACCGAGGCAAAATATTGGTTTAGATATTGTGCCATGCCTAGATGATCCTTAATCTCCACCCCGTCTCCATTCTTAAGCGGTCCCACTTCTTCTTTCTTGGATTTCTTCCTATTTATATGGCTAAAAAACCTTTTACTATTGTTTTTAATTCCCTTCGCAAGATCTATCTCCACCCGGCTTTTGGCCTTTCTAACCGCATCCCGACACCCTCTGACCTCCATAAGGTAGGTTTCTTTGCTGATCCCTCCCATCTTCCACTGTTTATACGCCTTCTGTTTTTTCTTAATCACCCCTCTGAGACGCTTGCTCATCCAGTTCGGTCTAAAACCGCTACCTACAACCCTTTTTCCCTTTCTCGGGATACAGGCCTCAGACAGTTCCTGCAACCTCAACCTAAAATAATCCCACGCCTCTTCCGCCTTTAGATCTCTAAATACGTTTGCCCAATCCACTTTCTTAACTAGCTGCCTTAATTTAGTAAAGTTAGCCCTCTTGAAATCATAAACCTTAGTCTCAGATGCATTTTTGTTTATCCTTCCATTTAGTTTGAACCGAATTAGCTCATGATCACTCGAGCCAAGGTTGTCCCCTACAACCATTTCCTCAACGAGGTCCTCACTACTCACCAAAACCAAATCTAAAATGGCATCCCCCCTCGTCGGTTCAGCAACCACTTGATGAAGGAATTCATCAGCTATCACATCTAGGAAAAGCTGAGCCCTATGATTATTACTAGCGTTTATTCCCCAATCTATATCCGGGAAGTTAAAGTCTCCCATGATCATACAGTTCCTACCAGTATTGACCTCCTTAAAAACATTAAAGAGTTCTCTATCCATCTCCAGGCTAGATCCCGGCGGTCTATAGCACACCCCGATCACTATCCCAGGGGAGGCTCTAGTATTTTTCTTCCCCAACGTGACCATTGCCCAAACAGACTCCGTATTATCTATTCCATTACTAGTTATTTCGTTACAGTTTACCTCTTTATTGACATACAAGGCTACCCCCCCCCCCTTTACCTTTGTTCCGGTCTTTCCTAAAGAGAACATACCCTTCCATACCTGCACTCCAGTCGTGATTACCGTTCCACCACGTCTCAGTTATTCCCACGATATCCGGTTTCAATTCTCGGACCAGGAGCTCCAGTTCCTCCATTTTGTTACCTAGGCTTCTAGCATTAGTGAACAAACATCCTAATTTTTGCCCTTTGGCTTCTCTCACTTTTGTTACCCACTTCGGTAGGGACACCGTACCGTCAGTATGGCGTATCGGTCTAGTATCCCTCCCCCCCCTCTTCCTTATGTCCAAACCCTTCCCTCTGTCAATATCAGTTTTTATCCCTTCGTCCACCCTCTCAATGTTAAAGTCTGGCGTGGAGAGTGCCCGGACATCTCCCAACCGTCTCCCCGCAATTCCTAGTTTAAAGCTCTCTCGATCAGATGCGCCAGCCTCCCTCCTAGAAGTCTATTTCCTTCCCTACTCAGGTGGAGCCCATCCCGCGAGAACAGTTCTCTGTTCCCGAAAGCCTCCCAGTGGCCATACATCCCAAAGCCCTCCTTATAACACCATTCTCTGAGCCAACTATTTAACATCACAATCCTGTCCCCCCTTGGCCGCCCTTCTCTAGGGACAGGCAAAATCCCACTAAAGATTACCTGAGCCTCGATTTCCTTAAGCGTCTTACCCAGCCTGGCATAATCTCCCTTGATTCTCTCCAGCGAGAATCTAGCCGTGTCATTCGTTCCTACATGAAGGATGATCAACGGGTTCTTACCTGCCCCTTTTAGGATCCTTTTCAACCGCAGGTCCACATCACGAATCTTAGCGCCCGGTAAACAGCACACCCTTCTGTTCTCCGGATCGGCCCTGGTCACCGGCCTGTCCAACCTTCTCAGTAAGGAATCTCCAATTACATAGACCTGCCTTTGCCTGGTGACAGTGCGCTCTGCTAGTCTATCTCCCGTTCCCCCTGGTTGTACGCTCCTCCCATTCCTATCATCCCTTACAGTCCCCCTTAAGCCACTCTGTATCCTCCCCGGGCCCAAAGTCGGTGCTGTCTCCATCGACTCCTCCCCTCTTAGTATCGGACTACACGCTCTTCTCTTTTTCCTCGCCCTCCCACCATCAGCTAGCACCCGCTGTACCCCTCCTCATTCTCCAAACCTTCAAACCTGTTTCGTAGCTCTATTTCCCCCTCACTAGCCCTCCTCTTTCCCTGTCTGCTTCTCACGGTCACATGCTTCCACTGACCATGGTCCCCCCCCAGCATTCTTCCCTCACAGGCCTTTGCCCCTGCTCCCACCTGTACGCCTGAGCATTCCCCTTCAGCCACACCTAGCCTTTGCTCTATCAGCTCCTCGAACCCCCTTCTATGCTGTATCAGGGTTTCTACCTGCATCTCCAAACCTCGGATCTTAGGTCAGACTAGATGATCAGAATGGTCCAGTCTAAACTTAAAATCTATGATTTTGGCTAACTCCATTTTGCTGCCAGTAACTTTTCTACACTTTTCCCCCCCCCCCCCCCCTACATTGTTTTACAAGTCTAACACCTCAGGAGAAGGAAGGTCTTATCTGTGGTTAAGGCACTGCACTGGCACTGCACTGGGACTCAGAAAATCAGGGTTGAATTTCTGGCTTTGGCACAGACTTTCTGCATGCCCTGGGGCCAGCTAGGAGTTCAGCTCCCACTTAGGCACCTGGATAAAAGTAGACACATTTTCAAAAGTGCTCAGTACCCAGCAGCTCCCACTGAGTACATCTACACTGCAATTAGACAGCCACAGCTGGCCCATGCCATCTGACTCAGGCTCGGGCTAAGGGACTGTTTAACTGCAGTGTAGAAGTTTGGGCTTCCAGAGTCCTAGAGCCCGGGCACCAGCCCAAGCCTGGATGTCTGCATCGCAATTAAACAGGCTCCAGCCCAAGCCTGAACATCTACATGCAATTAAACAGGCAATTAGCCTGAGCCCTAGTCAGCTGGCACGGGCCAGCCGTGGTGTCTAATTGGAGTGTAGAGATACACACTAAGTGCAGTGTTTTAGTCAAGGTGCCTTTAAATCACAAGGTAGCCTTAAATGTTCAGCACGTATTACAGCTCCTTTGTAAATGTTCCCAAATGTGTGTAGAAATTAGGGCTGTCAATTAATCACAGTTAACTCACGCGATTAACTCAAAAAAAATTAATCCTGATTAATCGCAGTTTTAATTGCACTGTTAAACAATAGAATACCAATTGAAATTTATTCAATATTTTGGATGTTTTTCTACATTTTCATACTTATTTTATTCTGTGTTATAATTGAAATCAAAGTGTATATTATTTTTATTACAAATATTTGCACTGTAAAAATGCTAAACAAAAGAAATAGTATTTTTCAATTTGCCTCATACAAGTACTGTAGTGCAGTCCCTTTATTGTGAAAGTGAAACTTACAAATGAAGATTTATTTTTTTTGCATGGCACTTTTGTAGCCGGCATTGCAAGGTACCTACATGCCAGATATGCTAAACATTCGCATGCCCCTTTATGCTTCAGCCACCATTCCAGAGGACATGCTTCCATGCTGATGACGCTCGTTAAAAAAATAATGCGTTAATTAAATTTGTGACTGAACTGCTTGGGGGAGAATTGTATTTCCCCTGCTGTGTTTTATCTGCATTCTGCCATATATTTCATGTTATAGCAGTCTCAGATAATAACCCAACACATGTTGTTCATTTTAAGAACACTTTCACTGCAGATTTGACAAAATGCAAAGAAGGTACCAATATGAGATTTCTAAAGATAGCTACAGCACGCGACCCAAGGTTTAAGAATCTGAAGTGCCTTCCAAAATCTGAGAGGGGTGAGGTATGGAGCATGCTTTCAGAAGTCTTAAAAGAGCAACACTGCAATGTGGAAACTACAGAACACAAACCACCAAAAAAGAAAATCAACCTTCTGATGGTGGCATCTGACTCAGATAATGAAAATGAACATGTGTCAGTCCACACTGCTTTGGATTGTTATCAAGCAGAACCCGTCATCAGCATGGACACATGTCCCCTGGAATGGTGGTTGAAGCATGAAGGGACATATGAATCTTTAGTGCATCTGGCACGTAAATATCTTATGATGCCGGCTACAACAGTGCCATGANTTTATTGTGAAAGTGAAACTTACAAATGAAGATTTATTTTTTTTGCATGGCACTTTTGTAGCCGGCATTGCAAGGTACCTACATGCCAGATATGCTAAACATTCGCATGCCCCTTTATGCTTCAGCCACCATTCCAGAGGACATGCTTCCATGCTGATGACGCTCGTTAAAAAAATAATGCGTTAATTAAATTTGTGACTGAACTGCTTGGGGGAGAATTGTATTTCCCCTGCTGTGTTTTATCTGCATTCTGCCATATATTTCATGTTATAGCAGTCTCAGATAATAACCCAACACATGTTGTTCATTTTAAGAACACTTTCACTGCAGATTTGACAAAATGCAAAGAAGGTACCAATATGAGATTTCTAAAGATAGCTACAGCACGCGACCCAAGGTTTAAGAATCTGAAGTGCCTTCCAAAATCTGAGAGGGGTGAGGTATGGAGCATGCTTTCAGAAGTCTTAAAAGAGCAACACTGCAATGTGGAAACTACAGAACACAAACCACCAAAAAAGAAAATCAACCTTCTGATGGTGGCATCTGACTCAGATAATGAAAATGAACATGTGTCAGTCCACACTGCTTTGGATTGTTATCAAGCAGAACCCGTCATCAGCATGGACACATGTCCCCTGGAATGGTGGTTGAAGCATGAAGGGACATATGAATCTTTAGTGCATCTGGCACGTAAATATCTTATGATGCCGGCTACAACAGTGCCATGAGAACACCTGTTCTCACTTTCAAGTGACATTGTAAACAAGAAGCAGGCAGCATTATCTCCTGCAAATGTAAACAAACTTGTTTGTCTGAGCAATTGGCTGAACAAGAAGTAGGACTGAGTGGACTTGCAGGCTCTAAAATTTTACATTGTTTTATTTTTGAATGCAGGTTTTTTTTTACATAATTCTACATTTGTAAGTTCAACTTTCATGATAAAGAGATTGCACTACAGTACTTGTATTGGGTGAATTGAAAAATACTATTTATTTGTTTTTTTACAGTGCAAATACTTGTAATCAAAAATAAATATAAAGTGAGCACTGTACACCTTGTATTCTGTGTTGTAACTGAAATCAATATATTTGAAAATGTAGAACACATCCAAAATATTTAAATGGTATTCTATTATTGTTTAACAGTGCGATTAATCATGTGATTAATCGTGATTAATTTTTTTAATCGCTTGACAACCCTAGTAGAAATCTTTCAGTGCTGTGATGCTAATGTGAAAGTTGTTGTTAATATTTATATTATGGTAGAACCTAGATTGGGGCTCCATTGTGCTAGGCATTGTGCAAACACATAGTAAGAACCACTCCCGGCCCTGATGAGCTATGGGTATAAGCGGTATAGTGATGTGGCCAAGGTTACACAGCAGATGAGTGACAGGGCCAGGAATAGAAATCAGGTATCTTGACTCCCATGCCAGTGCCTCTGCCACTAGACCCCAGAGCCTCTCACAGTAGTACTATCGGTGGACATTAGACACAGTCTGGAGAACAGGCATGAACTCCTAGTCTCATTTTTCAAATCAGCCTATTCATGCAGCTGACACATCAGTGCCTAGATATTCCAGTGATGGTCACTGTTTAATATGATGAAGCCATTTATTAAAATAGTTTTACAAAAAGTTTTCAAACACAGTAAACTTAGTAATGTAAATGGAGACCTCAAAGTATCAGCCACCTTCTTGTTCCTGTAGGAAATTCACTGCTTTTTTAACATAAACCAGCAAACTTTTACTATAATTTTGGTTTGTTTTTGTCAAAGTCCATACTGCAAATCCTGTGTTGTTGGCTCCAGATACCATTATAAGATAGAAGTCATCTGGTTAGCACATGTTAGAACAAAAACGTCTGCATGTTTTTATTTTAAAATTTCACATTTTTAATACTCTGTGAAGATCTGGATGTCATCAATCTTCTAAAATCTGGGAGAAATCCAGAGTCAGTCTGTGTTTCTGGAATGTATTTGCTTTCTCAAAAGCTGTTAGTTGTGTGAGCAAAAAAAAGCACTCGTGTTAATGTAAAAATTATTAGATAACAAAAACTATGTTAAAAGAACATTAAGGCTGCAAAGTGAAGCACTCAAAAGGTTAGGAAATGCCAGAATTAAATTGGAGTGAGTAATTTTAGTTCAGCCTCCCTGTGCTTATGTATTATGATACAGTCTTTAATTATATGATCACATTTTTCTCCACAGTACTGTGACAGTTTGGACCCCTTTGGATGCCACCTGCTGTGCTGAGATACCACTGAGTCTACCTGTTCTGCCAGCATGGGCCCCCTTTAACCTGTTTTGCTAAGCCAGGCTATTAAAGCCTCCTCCAGCACACAGACAGGCAGGGCCACACCCAGCTGTAGTTCAGCTCTGAGAAGATTCAGTTTAAGGGACTTGCCCAAGCACACAGGTGTCCACCTCCCTTGGAGTGCAGACCCAAAGATATATTATGAAATCTGCCTCCTTCCTCAATGTGGAGGCAGGTATGCACAACTTCTCACGCCCCCCCGCCCCAGTTAGAAATTACAGAAACTGGGTTTAATAATAAACAAAACAAATTTTATTAACTACAAAAGGCAGGTTTTAAGTGGTAAAATAGGTAGCAAACAGAACAAAGCAGATTACCTTAGTAAATAAACAAAAGCTGCAGGCTGACCTTAACACACTAGATAGGTAGGATACAAATTAACAAATGTTCACCCTGTGATATAAACAGGAAAAATCCCCAAGTTTGACAGTCTCTTACATGGTATCACAGATGGTAATAACTGTCCTTTTGGGGGAAGAGAAGAAATTAGTTGAGAAAACTGGAGCTGCTGTTGTTGCTGTTGTTAAAGTTCAATCCCATTTCATCCCAGGTGGTGTTTAAGATTCAGCTGGAGCTGGTAGAAATGGCAATGTCATCTGTGTCCCTCTCTCTGCAACCTGGTTAGGACATCTCTCAGGATTAGGATGACAAAGGCCCAAGGTCCTAGGAGATGATGGGGGTGAAAGCCATGATAGTGAAACGTGCTTCAGTAGCCTCTGTCTGTTACTCCTCTGTCTGCTCTTTTCCCCCAAACATTTCTTTCTTTAAAGGACCCAAAAAAGGAAATGATGGGTGAAATAGACCATCCACTCACTATTTTATCCTCCAGTTAGGCCTAATGTGTGACCCACCAATTTTGGCTCATTAATTTCTAGTTCCAGATCTTTTGTTTTTACCAAGTATGATTTTAATATAGTCCTTGAGCAATATCAGTAGCCTTTTTTGGTTTAGACTAATTCAGTCTTTTCTGTCTTCCTTTCATACCTTTTCCCATTAACATTTATTATTATAGGTTATTGTGACATTTTATGAACTGTTACATATACTTCGCAAAAGTCCAACTCCTCCATCATGTGGTGGGATGGTAGAAATGGGGCAAAAGGGGATTGCCCAGTAGGCTGAAGTAGGATCATAGAATCATAGAAGATTAGGGTTGGAAGAGACCTCAGGAGGTCATCTAGTTCAACCCACTGCTCAAAGCAGAGCCAACCCTAACTAAATCATCCCAGCCAGAGCTTTGTCAAGCCGAGCCTTAAAAACCTCTAAGGATGGAGATTCCACCACCTCCCTAGGTAACCCATTCCACTGCTTTACCGCCCTGCTAGTAAAATAGTTTTTACTAATATCCAACCTACACCTCCCCCACTGCAACTTGAGAGCATTGCTCCTTGTTCTGTCATCTGCCACCACTGAGAACAGCCTAGCTCCATCCTCTTTGGAACCCCCCTTCAGATAGTTGAAGGCTGCTATCAAATCCCCCCTCACTCTTGTCTTCCGCAGCCCAGTTCTCTCAGCCTCTCCTCATAAGTCATGTGCCCCAGCCCCTAATCATTTTCATTGCCCTCCACTGAACTCTCTCCAATTTGTTCACATCCTTTCTGTAGTGGGGGGCCCCAAACTGGACGCAATACTCCAGTGCTGAATAGATGGGAATAATCACTTCCCTCAATCTGCTGGTAATGCTCATACTAATGCAGCCCCATATGCCATTAGCCTTCTTGGCAACAAGAGCACACTGTTGACTCATATCCAGCTTCTCATCCACTGTAATCCCCAGGTTATTTTCTGCAGAACTGCCACTTAGCCAGTCAGTCCTCAGCCTGTAGCAGTGCATGGGATTCTTCCATCCTAAGTGCAGGACTCTACACCTGTCCTTGTTGAACCTCATCAGATTTCTTTTAGCCCAATCCTCCAATTTGTCTAGGTCACTCTGGACCCTATCACTACCCTCCAACGTATCCACTTCTCCCCCCAGCTTAGTGTCATCCGCAAACTTGCTGAGGGTGCAATCCATCCCATTATCCAGATCATTAATGAAGATGTTGAACAAAACCGGCCCCAGGACAGACCCCTGGGGCATTCCGCTTGATACCGGCTGCCAACTAGACATTGAGCCATTGATCACTACCTGTTGAGCTTGATGATGTAGCCAGCTTTCTATCCACCTTATAGTCCATTCATCCAATCCATACTTTTTTAACTTGCTGGCAAGAATACTGTGGGAGACTGTATCAAAAGCTTTGCTTAAGTCAAGATATATCATGTCCACCACTTTCCCCGTATCCACAGAGCCAGTTATCTCATCATAGAAGGCAATCAGGTTGGTCAGGCATGACGTGCCCTTGGTGAATCCATGTTGACTGTTCCTGATCACCTTCCCCTCCTCCAAGTGCTTCAAAATGGATTCCTTGAGGACCTGCTCTATGATTTTTCCAGGGTCTGAGGTGAGGCTGACCAGTCTGTAGTTCCTGGATTCTCCTTCTTCCCTTTTTAAAAGATGGGCACTATATTTGACTTTTTTACAATCATCCGGGACCTCTCCTGATCGCCACGAGTTTTCAAAGATAATGGCCAATGGCTCTGCAATCACATCAGCCAACTCGCTCAGCACCCTCAGATGCATTAGATCCGGCCGCATGGACTTGTGCATGTCCAGCTTTTCTAAATAGTCCTTAAACTGTTCTTTCACCACTGAGGGATGCTCACCTCCTCCCCATACTGTGCTGCCCAGTGCAGCAGTCTGGGAGCTGACCTTGTCTGTGAAGACCGAGGCAAAAAAAGCATTGAGTACTTCAGCTTTTTCCACATCATCTGTCACTAGGATGCCTCCCCCATTCAGTAAGTGTCCCACACTTTCCCTGACCTTCTTCTTGTTGCTAACATACCTGTAGAAACCCTTCTTGTTACCCTTCACATTCCTTGCTAGCTGCAACTCCAATTGTGCTTTGGCCTTCCTGATTACACCCCTGCATGCTCGAGCAGTATTTTTATGCTCCTCCCCTAGTCATCTGTCCAAAGTTTCCACTTCTTGTAAACTTCCACTTCTTGGCAAGTTTTGCTCTCTGGGCCGCCACAGTAGCCATGAAAGTCTACAGAGATTCACTCCAAAACACCTGGCTAACAGGGCTCTGGCCAGGCGGACCAGGCTCATTAGCCTGGGTAATTGGGCAACTGGTCTAAGAGAAGGTTACTTCATAAATAAACCTCCAACCAGAAAGTCCTTCAATTGTTTCAGTTTAAATTGCCACTGGAAATGGTCTTGTTGCCCTAACCAGGCTGCAGAGAGAGGGACACAGATGACATTGCCATCTCTACCAGCTCCAGCTGATTCCTAAACACCACATGGGATGAAATGGGATTGGACTTTAACAACAGCAACAACAGCAGCTCCAGTTATCTCAGCTAATTTCTTCTCTTTCCCCCAAAAGGGCAGTTATTACCATCTGTGATACCATGTAAGAGACTGTCAAACTAGGGGATTTTTCCTTCTAAAACTCTCTCCAGCTAAAGGGTAAGGGAACAAGAAATGTTGTTAAAATAAAAACCTCACTTAATACTTTACATTTCAAATGCTTGAACCGTATTCCTTCTTTTCTGTATCTTTAATAAAAGATTTAAATGATTTTAATGGGGTGTTTTCTATGGCACTAACCAGGCTGAGGTCTCTGTATATCAAATCCTGGACTTAATTTAACACTGATGAAAGCTGGAGAGTGACTGGGCTATGATAACACCTTTGGCCCATTTATTCCATTCAGAGTAGTATAACAGCACTTATATACATCCAGCCAGCTTGCTGCGCTCTGTGTGTGCTGTGGAGTACGTGCCAATGTGTTGCACCATCTCTCCACAGCACAGCAGGGGGTGGTGGCTGGCAGGAGCAGGGCACACAGCCACTGCAGCACCGACGCATGGGCAGGAGGTGGGGGCACTGACTCAGGTTTGTGGGGGAAGGGTCAGGTCAGAAAACAATTCATCCTTCTAGGGCTTGGGTCCTAATTAGGCCCGAGCAGAACACTGCATGAGACTCTCCTTTTGCTTCTGCAATCTTCTGCCTCGTGTACCATACACCTTCCAACCTCTGTAGCAAATGAAGCAGGAACCGTACAGGAAACAGTCCCCTTTGCTGTGCAACCCTGATTCATCCCCACTAAATGAGCCAGGGTCCTGTGGAAAAACATAGTATGGGATCATGTGATTAAAGACTGTAACATAATGCAGTCACAAGGAGGCCGAATTAAGGTTGCATAGGCAACCTTAATTCTGGCATTTCCGAGCTTTTGAGTTCTTGACTTTGCAACCATTATTTTAGCTTTTGAATGTAATTTCCTAATTAAAATAAACACTGAAAAATACAAATCCCATTACATGGAGCCCTATTGACCCCCCATGTTGGTCATCAGCAGAGTTCACACCTTTAGATGCACAGCACACACTTCTACTGCTTTAACAATAGTAGGCTGTTATCCTCTAGGCAGACCAGGCACTAGAGAGGGATGAGAAACATGCTTTGCCAGTGGGTTTCACATTTATCTGCTGAAAGCAGAGGAATGTAGAGAACTCAGGACTCCCAGGTTCAGTTCCACTTCTGGAGAGGAGTGGTTATTCACTGTTTTACTGCTGAGCACCCAGCCTGTCTCTGTTCCCTTCTACTTCTATATATCCAACCCACTCTGGCTCCTATCCAGCCTCCCTACCCTTCTGCCTACTCTTTTCTGGTGCACCTATTCATCCCTTGGGATCCTGTATCTATCCCCCTCTGAGTCAAAATACCCCTCCTTCTCTCTTACTCTTGCAACCCCCCAGGGCTGGCTCTAGGTTTTTTGCTGCCCCAAGCAAAAATATTTTTGGCTGCCTCCTCCCCCCCCGCACTTTTTTTTTGGCTTTTACACGTTTGCACTTTGCAGTTTTGTTTTGACTGTTTAAAATTTAAAAAAAAAATGAAAACAGAGAATTTGTAGTTAGTGAAATAAAACAATTTCCTACTAGTGTAATTTTAACATTTAATTTTAACAAAAACACAATAACAAACAATTTGAGTTCAACTATACACTGTAATGAAAAACTTTAGTGTCTTCCAGTTTCTCATAAATTAAAAGAATTTATATGAACTGAATTTTTCTGGTTTTTATACTTGCGTAGTCTTTTAATAAGTCAGTGAAATCTAAATTTTTTGCAAAAGTACTTTCAATTGAAATTAATGCCAGTCCTGACATACAATTTTGAGACATGGTGGACCTCAAATAATTTTTTAGTAATTTCAATTTTGAGAAACTGCGCTCACCAGAAGCCACTGATACTGGTAATGTTAAAAGAATGCGTAACGCGAAACGGAAATTAGCGCGAATGGCACCGATAGGGCAGCACAGTACACACACGACATCGTGATTTGAGTGACCGTGTCACATGACATGATATTTTTCATGTCACACTCCTATTGCACTACTGTACTTGCCGTAGATAAGGCGCTAGTCATTGGGGCGAGAGAGCTCCCCACGAGCTCGGATACACACTGGACCCAGCCCTGCTGGCGTTTTCCCAGCGCTGAGGCCGCCCAGCTGGGAGCCCGAGGGGCATGCAATGGAGAGAGCTCTGTGAAGAGGTGCTGGGCTTGCTGGACAGATGCTGCCCCTCTCTGCCAGGGCGCTCGCCCCTGCAGGAGGGGAGGCAGAAGGAGACTCCAGGCACTGGAGTGCTGTGAGGGGCTGGGGAGGGAGGCAGCAGCCTCTGGGGCTCCAGCAGGCAGAAGCTCCCCAGGGGTCCTGGGGACCCTCCCGCCTGGCCCGACTCTTACCTTGCTGCGGATCTGGCCTGAGGTGGAGTCATCTCTGGTCACCGCCGCTCCCAGGGCCAGGGGTTGGGGCTGCTGCTGGATCCCAGCCCTGCTCATCCTTGGGCTTCGCCTTGGCCCTGGCACGAGCTGGGCTCAGCCCGGGCTGCCGCTCC
>QXTE01000042.1:6717263-6730616 GCA_003942145.1 Platysternon megacephalum | reverse complement strand
AAAGTTTCACAATGACCATGCAACTGACAAAATCTTTCTTCAATGGAAGTTATAGCTACATCCAAAATACAATAGAAACATTCAACTTTAAACCTTTCGTTTGGATCGAGAATAGGATCATCATGAGCCTCATAACAAAACTGTCTTGTTTTTTTCCGAGGACGAATGAATTTTTGAGGTGCAAACGTTGGTTCAAAATCAAGATCCTCTGCTATTGTTGTTGCTTCTTTGACAGTTTCTTCAAATCCTTCATCTGAACGGTATTTTTTTAAATATTCCAGCGTTTTATTCAAAATCATCTTTGCCTCGGATATGTCTATGGTTATGTTCTGCATAACTTTGCTGGTCAAATTAATTTGATTTAGAATATTGTGCCAAATAACCGTGCAACATGAAAATTGAAACTGCATCATTTTCTGAGCCAATGTTTCAGCTTCATGTCGAAATGAAGGATCATACGACAAGTCCTGGCTTATTTCGAATAGTGCATCGTAAATCTCTCCTGATGAATATCGGAATGGTCTAATAGCTTCTATCCTGCTTTCCCATCTAGTTTGACTCAGAGGTTTAAGTGTGAGTTTTTGTTCAAGATGCTTCTTCAAGACTGCCCAACGGTGTGTGGAAGCACTAACGGCATCTTTAGATGATTTGGCAGCATCACTGACAACCAGATTGAGCGACTGCGCATGGCAAGGAATGAAAAAAGCTCGATTGTTTAAATTCAATATTCTTTGCTGTACACCTGCATGTCGTCCTCGCATGTTTGAGCCGTTATCGTACCCTTGGCCGCGCACATCTTCTAATGGTATTCCATAGTGTTCCAATCTCTGTAGAATTACACCTGTGAGGGCTTTCCCAGTAGTTTCATTCACTGGTATAAATTCTAGAAAGTGTTCACAAATTTTCACTTCTGCATTTTCATCAATTTTCAGAAATCGTAAAACTATTGACATTTGCTCGGTTTTGCTCATATCTTGAGTACAATCAACTATAATTGAGTAATATTGGGCATGTTTCAAATTCGATAAAATTTCATTACGCACTCCATTAGAAATTAATTCTATTATCTCATTTTGTGTATTTTTACCCAAATAATGGGTGTGAATCTCTCCATCTTTCACTCTTCGTACATGCTCAGCCATAACATTATCAAATTTTGCCAATAACTCAACTAATTTTAAGGAATTTCCATTGTTATTCTCATATAAAATATCCGAGGATCCACGGAATGCGAGGCACTGTTCGGCTAGGAAATTAATGATTGCCAGTAAACGTTCCAACACTGCTTGCCAACGTAGAATTTCTGAATTTAGTTGACGTTGCTGTACCGCTTCGATTGTTGTACCGGTACGTAATCTGTTTGACAGCTCAATCGAATTTGTCAATGAGCGTAAATGATTTTTTGATGTTTCATGTTCTTTCAAATGCTGATGCAAATTTCGCCAGTCATTAAAACCTGCAGTTACCAGAAAAATGTCCGAGTTACAGAACAGTTTGCAGCAAAAACAAAAAACTACATCTTTGGTCTGTGAATACACTAACCACGATCTATTAATTTGTTCCCCATTTTTCATTTTTTTCTTCATACTGGATGGCATAAATCGATGATTTGACTCATTAAATGGATATTCAAATGTAGGATCTAGTTTTGAAGGACCTTTTTTCACAATAATAATTCGCATTGTATCAGTAATTATTGTCGGCCATGTACTTGGATCCGATCCTATGTCAGTCTCTCCACCTTCCAATAATTGTTCTTCAGTTTTAGATTTGGATAACAGTTCTTCATTTCTGGACTCTTCAGCTGAAGTAGTAAATCTTTGGATGGATTGTGATTGTTTGTCTTTATCAGTTAGTGAAGATAATCTTTGGTCAGATTGTTGTTCATCTTTATCAGTTGATAAAGGTAATCTTTGGTTCGATGGGTCTTCATCAGTTGATGAATAATCACCTTCGATGCATTGCTTAGAGCTTTCTCCTTGATTGTTGACTTTTTAAAAATACTTTTTTGAAGTACGAGATAGTTTTTCTAATTCTTTTTGCCGTTTCTCTCTTTGTTGCCAGTAAGCAGCACCAGAAAGTCGTTTTCGTTTTTGTCCTGGCATTTTAGCCCTATAACCATTGGCACCGACGCGAAACGGAAATTAGCGCGAATGGCGCCGATAGGGCAGCACAGTACACACACATAATCGTGATTTGAGTGACTGTGTCACAACATGACATGATATTTTTCATGTCACTCTCCTATTGCACTACTGTACTTGCCGTAGATAAGGTGCTAGTCATTGGGGCGAGAGAGCTCCCCATGAGCTCGGATACACACTGGACCCAGNAGTTCTCTGGAGTTTCCATCTATACTGAGCATGCTTCAGCCCAGGCCTACAGGGACTGAACAGCACTTTTTCTGCAATTGCTCCTCCATGTTAATAGGGGCCACTGTAGGGTTGGGCACAGGAACTGATGGCGGAGAGAATGTCTCTCCTGCACTCTGAATGGTCCCTCCCTCTGAGTGGAGGAAGAGTGACTAGAAGGCAGAGGGTGTCAGGAGGAGGTTGCAGGGGCGGCTCTAGGCACCAGCTAAACAAGCTGGTGCCTAGGGCGGCAAAATGTATGGGGCGGCAAAATGCTCCCGCCTGGGGGGGAAGTGACCACTGCCCGCAGGAGAGCGGCGCGAACAAGCCGAGGAGCGGCCCGTCCTCTGAAGCCGCGGCAGGGCCGTGCTACCGGCGCCTGCCTGGGGTGGCCGCTTCCCGCTGCCCGCGGGAGAGCGGCGTGAACAAGCCGAGGAGCGGCCCGTCCTCTGCAGCCGGGGCAGGGCCGCGCTACCAGTTCCGCCTGGGGGGTGGGCGCTGACAGCGGGAGAGCGGCGGGAGCCGGTAGCGCGGCCCTGCCCCGGCTGCAGAGGACGGGCCGCTCCTCGGCTTGTTCACGCCGCTCTCCCGCGGGCAGCGGGAAGCGGCCACCCCAGGCAGGCGCCGGTAGCACGGCCCTGCCGCGGCTTCAGAGGACGGGCCGCTCCTCGGCTTGTTCGCGCCGCTCTCCTGCGGGCAGTGGTCACTTCCCCCCCAGGCGGGAGCATTTTGCCGCCCCATACATTTTGCCGCCCTAGGCACCAGCTTGTTTAGCTGGTGCCTAGAGCCGCCCCTGCAACCTCCTCCTGACACCCTCTGCCTTCTAGTCACTCTTCCTCCACTCAGAGGGAGGGACCATTCAGAGTGCAGGAGAGACATTCTCTCCGCCATCAGTTCCTGTGCCCAACCCTACAGTGGCCCCTATTAACATGGAGGAGCAATTGCAGAAAAAGTGCTGTTCAGTCCCTGTAGGCCTGGGCTGAAGCATGCTCAGTATAGATGGAAACTCCAGAGAACTTAGTTGCTGAACTCCAAGTTTCTGCTGATCATGTGGAAACTGACTTTGCAGGAGCTTGTGACTTGGTCTAATGTGGGCACATTTTCACAGGAATGACAAAAGGCACTTCCATGCCTCCCATGCGGGAATGTTCTCTTTAACTGGGACAGTGGGTTGGGGTGGGGTGTCAAAGTGGAACAGTCCTGAAAAATCTGGGGCCATTGAAGGTCTGCACATCTCTGACACCAGGGTGATTTCAAGTTCCTTCTCCAAAGCATGGAGGCTCCAGAGCTTCTCAATGAAATGGTTGTAACATTCTTTTTTATCATGGGCAAAGAACATATTTTCCCTTAACCTCATTCCTGAAAACTGCTGAACTGTTTTAGCTGAAACTTAAAAATCAGCCTGAGGCAGACTTCTCCAGCAGGAAAATTTCAGTCCAAACCATTAAACTTTAGCAAACTTATAAGCAACTGTTAACAGGTTCGAAAATGGATAGCATTAGTCATCCTTAACTATAGGCTATTCTACCAACTCTGCCTATAATGAGACTTGCTAAAACAGCTAGATAGATAAAAATCAATCAGCAGTGCAATTTTAGCCTTAGCATGATTACATTGATGAGGCTTTTAACAAGTAATCTGGTAATTTACAAGTTACTAGCATTGGTTACTAAATAGTTAGTAATTGCAGAAGTACATCACATCAAAAGTGCAGGAATTACTTTCCTTGATTTTCACAAAACAGTACAGGGTTGGTTCAAGGTACTTTTCACATATGTTAATGTTTCAGCTGAGGCTGATACATTAGAAAGAACGGAAAGCAATGAGTGTCTTGCTGAGGAAATGCGAAATGTGACAATATTAAATTACAATCTAGTTTTTAAAGGAAATTTTATGGTATCCTGTAAATTCACTTGTTAAAAGGGTTTTATTGAAAGGTATTCAGCTCCTTGTGCAGATTTTTGTCAGCAGCTTCATAAACTTGAGGGGAGAGGCCTATACAATGCAAAAACGAACACAGGTTACAGCCCTCCTTTTGTTCTTAGTTAAGCCAATGGACAAAGTTATGTTTTCTT
The DNA here is from genome assembly GCA_003942145.1 of Platysternon megacephalum. Lineage (NCBI taxonomy): Eukaryota > Metazoa > Chordata > Testudines > Platysternidae > Platysternon > Platysternon megacephalum. Next base: position 6,726,190 of record QXTE01000042.1, on the reverse strand, counting down.
TAAAAAGAACAAGATTAGGACTTCTATGCAGAATCTGCAAATCCAACACTTCTGAAACCTCAGAGGCAGCTGGCATTTCCCTGATTATCTTAAGACCAAATACAGTATTTTCAAGTACTAAACAGAGTTCAGCTCTCCCTTGCGAACAGATTTAGGCTATGTCTTAGGTACTGTACAATATACTCTCGTGCTTATACTCAATGGGCTAAATTCAGTGTCACTTATGCCCTGTCCTGTGCCACTGAATGCAATGAGGATGCTCGTGGTGCAAGAATTTTTACAAACAGTAAGAACTGAATAGAGAAGACGTCCCCTGAATATTTCAAGGGACGAAGTGACCCATTAACAATCCTCCAGTCATAAGGGGGAAAGGAATGGGGGAAGGCAGCTGGGGGACGGTTTAGTGGGTTATAGATTGTTGTAATAAGCCACAAATCTAGTGTCTCTAACAGTCCGTGATTTTTCGTGTCTAGCGAAGTCATGAATTTAACCTCCCAGCCTCACCTTTTGAAAGTGTTGTGCAAGCTGCCTTTGAGGATGAGGACTGATAAGTCAGATATAGAGTGGTCACTTTGTGAAAAGTGTTCACCCACAGGTGATAAGGTGTTTTTGTCATTTATCCTTTTCCTACGTGAGTTCATTCGAGAGCATAGTGATTGAGTGTTTCACCCACATAGTTGTTATTGGGGCATTTAGTGCACTGGATGAGGTACACCACATGTTGTGATAGGCATGTGTAGGACCCATGGATCTTGAAAGGTGTGTTATGGGGGGTGTTGATCATGGTAGCAGAGGAGATATGTCTGCAGATTTTGCATCTGAAGGTTTTGTCCTGGCAAGGTCTGGTGCTGCTTTCAGCTGGTGTGTCCTGGTCTATGGGGAGCTTGCTTCTGACAATGAGCTTAGAGAGGCTGGGGGATTATTTGAAGACCAGATGAGGGGGTTCAGGAAAGATTTTTTTCAGAATGGGGTCCCCATCAAGTATAGATTGTACTAGTTTCATGAGATCCCTTATGGGTTCCATTGTGGGGTGGTAGGTGACAACTACGGGTGTGTGCTTGGAGGGGTTTTTATTTCTGTATCAAAGCAGGTTCTCTCAGGGTATTTGGGTGGCCCATTCCATGATGCAATCTACTTCTCTGGTGGAGTGTCCTTGTTTGGTGAAGGCAGTTTATAGCGTGTTAAGGTGTATATCTTGGATTTTTCCCTCAGAGCATATTCTGTGGTATCTGAGTGCTTGGCTGTAGATAATAGATTTCTTGGTGTGGGTTTCTCATATATAGTTGTCTATAGGATTCCATTGCTGAAGCTGAACATGGTGTTGCGGAAGCTGGTGCTAGTGTGGGAGTGTTCCTAAGAGAGTTTAATGGATGGGTGGCAGTTGTTGAAGTTGTGGTGGAAATCCACGAGGGAGTTTAAGTTGTCTGTCCAGAGGGTGAAAATAACATCAGTGTAGCTCAGATATATCATTGGTTTTGTGGTGCATTTGTCCAGAAATTCTTCTTCAAGGTGGCTCATGTAGAGGTTGGTATATTGGGGAGCCATCCTAGTACCCAGGGCTGTTCCCATGGTTTGGACAAAGTGTGTGTTTTGAATGTAAAATTGTTATGAGTGAGGATGAAATGGATGAGTTTGGTGATGTGTTTGGGGAGGATATCTAAGGGTTGTCCATTGTCTTATAAATATTTGAAGCAGGCAGCTATGCTGTCATTGTGAGGGATGTTGGTGTATAGGGAAGTGACATCCATGATGGCAAGGATGGTGTTCTGAGGGAGATTGTCAACTCTCCAACACAACCTACTATAAAGAACTCAAAGAAGTCCCCACACCACAATTTACCCAGGAATTTGGATATTAGGAAACACTATTTCACTAGGAAGGTGGTGAAGCACTGGAATGGGTTACCTAGGGAGGTGGTGGAATCTCCATCCTTAGAAGTTTTTAAGGCCCGGCTTGACAAAGCCTTGGCTGTGATAATTTAGTTAGTGTTGGTCCTACTTTGAGCAGGGGATTGGACTAGATGACCTCCTGAGGTCTCTTCAAACCCTAATATTCTATGACATCATCAAATCCTTCCCCAAACAACTCCAAATGAAATTCTACAAACTCATCCCTCGTGAACCCAACCCAGAGACCTTCTACATGCTTCCCAAGATACACAAACTAATATCCTGGGACTAACATGACTACAACAACACTGCATACAACTATAGAAAGGTTCTCATTCTCTGTTAGATTCTATATATTTTTAGAACAGTTTCTTTATAACCCTGTTTAATTTCTATAGGACCCCGTCAGTTTAAGTCCTGTTAAATCCTATAGAATATTTCCATAAGAATTATATTGTTTAATTGAACAAGATTGTCAATTATACTTTTAAAAAGTAAAACTGCTTTGGAAACCGTTTGTTTTTCCTAAAGGATGAAAGGTTTATAATTTTCACAGACTTGAAAATCTGCTACTCTGGCCCTCATAATTCCAGTTATCCTGTCAGTCTGGATTTAAAGTATAGTAAGAAGCACAGGCTGGCAAGAGAGGGACTAAGACCCCAAAGTGATATGACAAAGTGCTCTGTTGTGGAACTGATTTGAACAACTTCAGGCTATAGGAAGTCTTTCTTGTAAGATGGAGTAAGCTATAGTCTCATTTTGTCCCTGTGGTGGCAGTGTTTGCAGTAGTTACCCTGTTAGGAGTTGTCTACTATTCCATAAGTACCACTTTGCATGCAGAAAAATGACAAAACTCTCAGCCATTCTGAAATGTGTAGTTCAAGGCTATTGTGCTGTAAAAACTGCAGGTTGCTCCATTACTCTACAGACATCATGCATGTATCCCAGCTGTACTATCTTGTGCCAAAGTCCAAAGGAGGCTACGTGACATCAAAAACAAGTGGTGGCAAGAGAAGGCCTCTGAGATCCAGGGTTTTGTAGACCAGGATGAAATGAGAAGCTTCTTTCAAGCAACAAAAGCTATATATGGGCCAAGCTCCAAAGGCCCAACCCCCTTACATTCTCAGGATGGCTCCACCATCCTCAAGGACAATGCAGCCATTAAACTATGGTGGAAGGAGCACTTTGAGAGCCTACTAAACCGCGAATCCATGGTCTCTGAAGACACCATCGAGCTTATTCCACAACGCTCAGCAATGGAACACCTTACTGATCCCCCATCTTCTGAGGCAGTCCAGCATGCCATCATGCAGACAAAAAATCACAAGGCACCAGGCCCAGACAGCATCCCAGCTGAGGTTTTTAAGCTGGTGGAACAATACTCCAGCACAAACTTTGCCAATTCCTCGACAAAATCTGGACCTGCGAAGAAATTCCACCTGTCTTTAAGAACGCCAACATTGTTACAATATTCAAGCAAGGGACAAATCTTTGTGCGGGAACTTTGTGCTCTCCTCTCCATCGCAGGAAAGATTCTTGCCCAGATCCTACTAAACTGCCTCCTCCCCCTTGCCGAAGAACTCCTCCCCAAATCACAGTGTGGCTTCAGGCCATCCCGAGGCACAATTACATGATCTTCATGTCACAACAGATTCAGGAGAAATGCAGAGAGCAGCACCAGGAACTGTTCATGGCATTCATTGACCTAACCAAAGCCTTTGACTCTATCAGTCATGATGCCCTATGGAAGGTGCTGTGTAGATTTGGCTGTCCACAGAAATTCATTTCCATCATCAGACTACTCCATGATGGGATGACTGCCACCATTTTGTGCAATGGCTCAGAGACCAAACCCTTCACCATTTGCATCGGTGTCAAACAGGGCTGTGTCATTGCTCCAATACTCTTCTCCATTTACCTTGCCATGATCCTGATCCTCATTCGCGACCTCCTTCCTGATGGAATTGGGATTGAGTATCGTATGGATGGCCAACTCCTCAATCTTCGACGTCTCTAAACAAAATCTAAGATCACGAGAATTGGCATCACTGACCTTCAGTATGAAGATGACTGTGTCATTCTTTCACACACAGAGGCTGACCTGAAAAGCATCCTAAATGTTTTTGCAGATGCCTGGGTCTCTCTCTCAACATTGGGAAAACAAAGGTACTCTACCAGCACAAACTACTACACAAACTACTCTTCGTACTCCACAAATCGCCATCAGCGGAGAACCCCTATAAAATATGGACCATTTTCCGTACCTTGGCAGCCATCTCTCCCAAACAGCCAACATTGACACAGAAATTGAATATAGGATCTGCTATGCCAGCACATCTTTTGGAAGACTACTCAAATGAGTCTTCAGTGACAGGGATCTACAAACAGGTACCAAGATCTTGGTTTACAAGGCAGTTGTCATCCCCACCCTTCTCTATGGGTGTGAGACCTGGGTAACCTACAGATGACATCTCAAGTGGCTGGAGTGGTTCCAGCAGCGCTGCCTCAGGAGGATTCTCAGGATCAGCTGGGAAGACCGATGCACTAACATCAGTGTTCTCTCTGCAGCCAACATAGAAGCGCAGGTCATGAAATACCAACTCTGCTGGGCTGGCCACTGTGTACATATGCCTGACACTTGCCTCCCAAAGCAAGTACTCTTCTCTCAGTTATGTCAGGGAAGAGGGGCTCGTGGAAGGCAGCGGAAGTATTTCAAAGACATACTGAAAGTACATCTTAAAAAGTGAGGCATCAACCCAACAAACTGGGAGGACTTGGCCACACCATACATCAAGCCACAGCTCACTCTGAGGAGAGCAGATGTGCTCATGAGACAGAGAAGTGACAAAGGAGGAAAGAAAGGGCACAACAGTCCAGCCAACAATTATGTCTCCTCCAAGATTACACTTGTCACTTCTGTGGGAAAATCTGCAGGGCAAGAATTGGGCTCCTCGGCCACTTAAAAACTCACCAATGAACCCCCTTGGCAGACATCATCCTCACATTGATAGTCAAAGAAGAAGGAGAAGATCTTGTGCAGAAATTTTCTTGTTATAAATTATTGACTCTATGGGTAAGGCACTGGTTCCTGTTCAAACACTGTTCTGTAATGACTCTATGTGCTACTGTCACAGGGTACTCACTCACTGCAGACAGTGCCTCCCCCTGGCTGCTCTGGGGAATCGCTCTCTTCCAGGTCTAACACCTCCCCTTGAGGTCTCTCAACCCATTGTCCTCTCTCTCACTCTGTGGCCCCTCTCTCACTCCAGGAGCTGCAGCTTCCTAACTGTGACTTGGCCCACTGGCCAGGTCATTACGTGGTTTCCCTTTCCATGGTACAGAGTCTGAATGGACCTGCTGCCTAGGCATTGCCACTCCATCCATGGCTGATAGGGGAACCCAGGCCTGCCTGCTACTCCAGGTTCCAGCCCAGGGACCCTATAACATGCAACCAAGGTCTGTTCAGTCCCCAACCTTGCTGCTCTCTCCCAGGGCTGCTTCCTACCCATCTCCCATAGGCTTTCCTTCTATCCTTCTCTCTTCTGGGTATGCCCTTCCCTCAGGGCCAGGCTCCTACTCTTTCCTTGGGTTCCCGCCTTCCTTCTCCAATGCACACAGGGTGGCTACAGACTTCCTCACTGCCACCATTTCTGTTGCCAGCTGCCTGGCTTTATACTAGCCCAGTCCACACCTGCTCAGCTGAGCTTCATCTTCTAGTCAGGGGTTGCTTCTCCAGCTTAAACCCTTCATATGTGGCCTATCTCACTAATTGCCCCTTGTCAGCTTCCTTAACCCTTTTGGGACTGGTGTGGGATGAACACCATATCACACCTATATACAGATGAACACCGTGGTCATTAGCTGAGCAGCACATAGGCAACATCAATGATACAATCAAGGATTGTTGGGTCCTAAAACACAGACCTATCAACCACTGGAGCTAAATGAGAATCCTGTTCATCTAAATTTTGTATTAGGGTTAATATCATTTTTGTGTGGGCCAGCCACTAAAAGGAGACTTGATCACCAAACAACTTGAGCAGGCCCATCCAGGGAAAGGCAGTGCCTGATGTACACACTAGTCAATATATTAATATCAATTGTTTAAGCGTGTGGATGTTATTATTTGTATTACAATAGCACTTAAAGGCCCCAGTCAGAAAAAGAGCCCCTGGTCTTGTGTTCTGTACAGATACATCTTAAGAACCAGACTCTGGCCTGTAGAACAAATGAGTATAACAAATAAATGGAGGGAGTGGGAAAGGGCAGAGGGAGGAAACAGTGATCGCAAACGTGGTTATGTAGACTGACTGCATGCACAACTTCAGCTCTAGACTCTCTATTTCATAAGATATCATAAATAAGAGATGTTAATGATGTATAGCAATTAAAAAGGGGTGGAATTACCCTCTAAAGAGGATATTCCCACACCACGCTGATCTGATCATCTGCTGAAGGTGGTTGGGAGTAAGTGGCTAAAAGAAATCTGCTGGGGCTTGCTCAGTAGCCTAATGAACTACCAAGAAACCTGTCTGCGCTCTCTCTGGGTAAGCTGGTGCAAGGGCAGAGGAAGTATCTCCTATTACTCATGTATTCTCCGTCAGCTACTTTAACACTGACAAGTTCTGAGGGAATTTTGTCCCATCCCAGACACCAGAAGGAGGGTGACCTGGAGGTCAGAGAGTGCAACATGTTTCTGTGCCATTAACTGTTTATCCTCGTAATACTTCTGGCAGATGGGTATTATATCTTCTGGCAGATGGGTATATATCTTTTAAAGATGAGGAAAGACAGCGCCTTAAAGAATTTGTATTTTAATAATAAAAAGTTCTGTTTGTATCAGAATTAAATGCCTGCTTTTTTCACCCCCATGAAGCCTAATCCTGATTCAAAAGCCTAAAGTTGTTCATCTCTGCTTCAGGATTTGTCAACACTTCGCTGCCTTATTTCCCAGCTGGCCCAGGAGCCATATCTCTTGTTTTGTATGGTAGGTGGCTCACCACGATGTGCTGATGTCATCAGGATGGCTGTTGTATGCACAGTATGTAGAGTGATGTCTGGATATGGAGGTGATCTATGCTGACTGACTCTACTATGATAACCCTTAAAAGGAAATACAGGCAGTCCTGAAAATTGTGTCGTAAGTCAAAACGTCGTAACTCGGAACCGCAATACACTGCATTGCGGGACCGAGCGTCATAAAGTCGAAATCAATTGTCATAAGTCGAATCAGGGTGTCAATTCAGAAACATCGTAAGTGCCGTTCGTCATTAGTGGAACGTCGTAAAGTCGAGGACTGCCTGTACACATGTTTAAAAAAATGTCCTTCTGTATATGGACAGTGAACGCCAATTCTGGACCATAATACCTGCCTTTTTCTGGGTTGATAAATGGGACTGTTTCTAGGAGACTGACCTCTGCTTTTGCCTTCATTTGTACTCCATGCAAGTCAGGCCCATATACACTAGGAAATTACCTGTTGTTGACAATGGTTGTCAGTAATGGGTTCTCCCTACTCCTGTCAGTAAACTGGTGTTGAAAATGTTTTGTATGCTGGTGTAGAAGGGCTAAACTATTTTCAACACCCATTACTGATAGCATGCTAGAACCCTATTCTCCTCCTGTAGTGTACAAGTAATTCCTACTGAAAGCAATGGGAGTGACTTATATCCTGTGAGGAGAGCAGAGAGCAAGTGTTCCACCCGGTGTCTAGCTCACTAGCTAATTTATTTTCCTGTTTTTTCAGGCAGAAAGGATGTGCAGCATCTCTTTGCCCTGCATGCCCAGTTGATAATCCATTGTTGTTATACCCATCATCCCAGTTTCCTGTACTCGGTATGGGTAAAACCAATTCAGAGAAAATAAAGTGGCCCCATCTCCTGGCTTCCTCCCAACCGCACCTCTCCCTCCAACTGAACACACATTTTTTGGCTGATTTTTAAAAATAATTTTAATTTTTGTTTTTTTGGATCCTTTTGGGACCAGAATGGGAATAGCCTAAATGTTGTGAGAAATGCTCTTCTCTTGCTATTTACAGCCTATCCAGAAGCTGAAAGTACTGAAAATCTCACAACAAAGCCTGTTCTCACAAGACTGCCCAATTTTAGTGGGATAAATGTCCAGCCTTTTGGCTGCTTTTCTGTCCTGACCCTCTGACCCTTTTGTGACTTACTTATCTCAGGTCTGTTCTGACATATCACTGCAAGGATGTCAGAATTCATTCCTTGCTCAGGCTCTCTCAGGCCCCGTACAGACTACCCGCCCGGATCGGCGGGTAGCCATCGAAGTATCAGGGATCGATCTATCGCGTCTCGTCTGGACGCGATAGATCGGTCCCCGAACGCGCTACTTCGCACTCCGGCCCCCCTGCAGCGCGCGCCGAGTACCGGCGCTCGCAGTCGGAGCCGCGAACTTCGATCGCGGCGCCGCGCGGACGCGAGGTAAGTCGCGTTAGTGCGAACTAAGGTACTTCGACTTCAGCTACGCTCTTCGCGTAGCTGAAGCCGAAGTACCTTAGTTCGATCCCGCCCCTAGTGTGGACCAGCCCTCACAGGGTTACATTTTACCCTCAGGGAGCATGCTGAGTTTTTAGCCACTATAAATCAGGTGGAGTTCCACTGAAAGTGGAAAGTGGCATATTAATAAAATATCCACCTAGTTTTGTGTTCCAGTGAAGAGGTGAAAATTACTTTCCTGGCCACAACTGAGCTACACATCTTTCTTTCTTTCTTTGGCCCCGTCCAGACTACCCGCCCGGATCGGCGGGTAGCCATCGAAGTATCAGGGATCGATCTATCGCGTCTCGTCTGGACGCGATAGATCGATCCCCGAACGCGCTACTTCGAACTCCGGTACTCCTGCAGGGCGAGCGGAGTACCGGAGTTCGAAGTAGGAGCCGCGAACTTCGATCGCGGCGCCGCGCGGACGCGAGGTAAGTCGCGTTAGTTCGAACTAAGGTACTTCGACTTCAGCTACGCTATTCGCGTAGCTGAAGTCGAAGTACCTTAGTTCGATCCCGCCCCTAGTGTGGACCAGCCC
>QXTE01000042.1:6487488-6716478 GCA_003942145.1 Platysternon megacephalum | reverse complement strand
GGCCCCGTCCAGACTACCCGCCCGGATCGGCGGGTAGCCATCGAAGTATCGGGGATCGATCTATCGCGTCTCGTCTGGACGCGATAGATCGATCCCCGAACGCGCTACTTCGAACTCCGGTACTCCTGCAGGGCGAGCGGAGTACCGGAGTTCGAAGTAGGAGCCACGAACTTCGATCGCGGCGCCGCGCGGACGCGAGGTAAGTCGCGTTAGTTCGAACTAAGGTACTTCGACTTCAGCTACGCTATTCGCGTAGCTGAAGTCGAAGTACCTTAGTTCGATCCCGCCCCTAGTGTGGACCAGCCCTTTCTTTCTTTCTTTCTTTCTTTCTTTCTTTCTTTCTTTCTTTCTTTCTTTCTTTCTTTCTTTCTTTCTTTCTTTCTTTCTTTCTTTCTTAAAATATGTTATAGAATTCTATCGCAGGGATATGAATCCTTATGAAATTCTAGGAGTTGATCCAAAACTATAGAAAAGTTAGCATTTGCTATTAAATTCTACAGGAGTTTTCCATATGGCTTTCTGACTCAGATACTTTGATACTTTGACAACTTTCTAAATAATCTCATGCATAGGTGCAATCTGGAAGAAGAAAGGCTGACATCCTGAGTGAATAGCTTTTGGTTCAACTTTGGTACTCTATAGCAGCGGTTTTCAACCTGTGGTCTGCAGACCCCTGGATGTTCGCAGACTATGCGTAAGGGGTCTGTGAATGGTGACTATGAAAATGAAGTTTCAGATCTCAGAAAAGGCATTCCATGTTTCTGATTAATCAAAAGTATGTGAATACCCCCACCTACAGGTCAAACCCCAGAAGTGTTGTCGTTACCATAGAAGCCCACAGTTTAGTGCCCTCTCTCACGCTGTGTCAAATGCTGTGCCCAGCCCATGTAATATTTATAGTTGAATTCTGTTCAGTCAGTTTTCAGTCAAAGACGTCTATGGTAGGGGTCCATGGACCAGTGGTTGAATTTCCAAAGGGGTCCACACCTCCATTCAAAATTTTGTAAGGGTCCGCAAATGAAAAAAGATTGAAAACCACTCCTCTATAGGCATGCAACTCTCTCTATTGACACACAGGGACAGCCTCTATATAACCAGCAAAACACAATGAAATGGATACTAAAATCAATCCAAGCAAAGGGGCAAACCAAGGGTTCTGCATGAGTCAGCTTGTCTGTACATGCTGAGACTGTTTCAGATTCAAGTCTCTAAGTAAACAAAGAAGTTACTCATTTGGCATTAATCTTTGTTAAGAGTCCATCCATTACCAGAGTAGAAGAGGAGGCTTTTAAAGTCCTAAAAGTTCTGGAGTTATGATGCTAAGCTATGTACTCAATGTGAAACTGAGTTTTGACAGGTGTTAGCACATCAAGCACTAACTGGACTACTATTATTATGGGAGCAGGAACAGGCTTCTAACCTCTGAAGGCCCCACCCATGATTGGGTCCCATTGTGCTAGGTGTTATACAAACACATACTTAGAGACTGTCCATGCACTAAAGAGATTATTTAAATCAGAGATTCCCAGACTTCAGTGGTTCAGGAGCCAATCAGCATTACCCAAGAGAGCCACAATAGTGTGAATTCATTGTTTCATTTAATATAGTACTATTCATATTTAAACAGTATGTTGGGAAATATATATATATATGTGTAATTATTCTCACAGCAAAGAAGTTAATACCTTAGTGCAAATTGATAATTTAATTGGTTAATAACATCATAAAAGCATCCTGATTGGTTAATAACTTATATTGGTTAATAATTAAATCACACCGTGTTTTAATATCATGTGCTGCAAAGAGCTGCAGGAGACACATTAAAGAGCCACTCATGGCTTGCGAGCCATAGTCTGACTATCACTGATCTAAACCGACAAGACAAAGGATGGGCTGGGAAACAAAGGTGAGGTGACTTGCCCAATGCAGGGCCGGCTCCAGGCACCAGCTAAACAAGCAGGTGCTTGGGGCGGCCACTCGGGAGAGGGGCGGCACGTCCAGCTATTCGGCGGCAATTCGGCGGAGGGTCCCTCACTCCCGCTCGGAGCGAAGATCGCAATCGCAGATCGCAATCGCGGCTTTTTTTTTTTTTTTTTTTTTTTGCTGCCTGGGGCAGCAAAAACCCTGGAGCCGGCGCTGGCCCAATGTCACATAACAGTCCAGTGGTAGAGCTAGGAACAGAACCCAGGTTTCCCTGATTCCCAGTTCAATGCCCTCACTACAGGGCTACACTGCCTCTTGGGCCTGTATCTTAATTATTCACAGTAGCAACTACAGTTGTCAGGGAAGCTACAGTTAATGGTCTTCCGGGTGCAATTTGGGTTGCTGGGGAAAATATTATATGTAGAGAGCACCGTGGGATTCCTTACCACCAAAAATCAGGATTAGCCAGAATCTTGCTACTTTTAGGATATGATGCAAGACCCATCTCACTGCATGAATTTTTTTTACTAATAATGCAGCTTCAGAATGGCTCATTAGCATTCCACTGTCAGACAATCACCCAGGGCCAGTCTTTGGCCCTTGCAATGCCTTTAGCCTTAGACTTCTGTTATTATGGGGAACTAGAATGTATAGGAAACAGCTTTCATTTTCTTTAAAAATAGTAGTAAATGTCTAGTCCTTTTCCTTGCTAAGACTGCTTTACTGTAAAGTCATACAAACCAGTTACTGGGGCTGAAAGGAACAAACAGCTGAGCACTGGTTCTTTAGCAGGAGATCTGGGACGGTAAAGGTTCCTCTACTCAACTTGCATGTAAAATACATCCATTAAATGTAGAGTGTATCCAGAGAGCTGTATTACTATCTCACCCAACACTCATTAGCCTGACCTTTTACATATAGTATGAACATAATGGGCAGGAATGATCTATATCTGCACATGTAAAGGGAGACTGGTGGTGAAAAAAGAAACCAATTTTGCAGGCCTGCTGAATAACACTAAGGCTGGTTCTGCAATGATCTTCTGTGATCCCACTTAGGATATCAGCTAAAATGACTAAAGTTGAGTTAATCCTGATTTACAAGGATGTAAATGAGAGAAAAATATGTCTGTCAAAGGATACCCATTTAAAACTTATATTTAAAAGGGATTTCTGCTTTTGAGACAGTAGATCAGCCAGGGTAGAGATTATTGTCGAAAACTACTCCGCTGCATTAAACACTGACACTGGGATTTTCAAATGAAGCCTCAGGGACCAACTGCCACTGAAATTCATTGAGATTTGGGCACCTAACTCCTTTAGTCTTTGAAAATCCCAGTATGAGTTATTAAAGCCCCACTCTGAAGAGTAGGATCTAGTGTAGTAAATGTATTATATTCATATCTTTACCACTCTTCTTATTACCCAGTAGTCTGGGTAATAGTGTAGTTGGGGGGCATGGGCAGGTCACCTAAGGGGAGCAGTTTTGCTAAGAAGAGTGCCTTTTGCATGTTTTATTATATATATTTTCACAAACAGAGGAATTTTTATTGCAGTTTTAGTAGAACAAAAAATAGAAACATTTTATAGCACAGCTTTGTTTACTAATAAACCATCACATGAACACCCAGAACAAAGGGTCTAATCCAAAGTCCATTGAAGTCAATGTAAAGATACCCACTGGTCACGATCAGTTCATGAGCCTCTCTCTAATTAGGACAAGTTTGGAAAACAAACTGTGATTTATCAGGGAGCACATGCTGATGAGCTAGCCAAATCTGGAACTTGGTGCACACTCCAGCACTACATTCCCAAGATTCTTATTTACAAAAAGGAAGTCTGAATTTGGCCTAGAAGAATTAGATGAAATGTCAGCAGGTAGACAGATTAAACACTCTTCCAGACTTGATAGTCATTGAATGTTCTGTCCTCATACTGTTCAGAAACTTTCAAACAAAGATGTAACCTTTGTTATAGTCATGCCAAGAGGCATAAATCTGGTCTTTTGCAACAGTAAAAAGTTATATTCTTTCATGGAGGGGAAAGAGACACATATTACAATAAAATTTTCAAAGATTCACCCTATTACAAAACAGAACCCAACTGAGAAAAAAAGGTCCAAGTTTTAATCTTGGGACTAGCACTTAATTTGCTCCGCTTCTTAATGCACTTTTTACCAATGCAATGTAGCTAAAGAATGGTATGATATGGAGAGGCAGAAGCCTCTGCCATAGTGAAGGCTAAGGGAGTCATTATAATGCTGATTTTGATCCCTTTTTTGGAAATGGAAAAACTACTATCATGCTTTCAGTTTTTAGGGTTGAATCTCATTAACAACTACAGTGTTTTTTAAAAGTTTTGAATAATTAAAGTAGTTAATTTTTCAGATTAAAACTAAAAGGCTTTTAAATGGGTCCTTTCTACTTGATAAGAAAAATGAGCTAGAGTTTGTGTTGTGGACTTGACTCCAAGCCCATTAAAGTCAATGTGCAGTCGAGAAGGGATGAGGAGGGAAAGAGGTGGTTTTTAAGCTATCTTTGATCCTCCTGGGTTCTGATTGCTCCTGGGGCCAGCACAGCCCCTGGCCTCAGGTAGAGAAGCCTGGGAGCTGTACTTGTTTACAAAAGCCTCCACACAGAGGTTAATCTGCAGCCCAGGATAGACAGAGAGCAAAGTGCTGCAGTCACTCCCCTTTCTTTCCCTGCCATGCCCCCTCCAACCTCTGTCATGCCCCTGGTGTAGGGCTGCACAGTGGGCAGCGTAGAGCTATGTATACCAGCCCCATGTCACTTCGGTGCCAAGGGAATTCATTTCAAGGCCAGGGCGGCTCCTTTACAGCTGCGCTACATTGCTGGAATGGCATAATTATCTGGGTGTGTAACATTTATATGTCCTTGCTATTCATTTCCTCAATGTTACGTACTTGGGGTTTGTTACCGAGGTGATAGATATGGACACTGTCACTGAGCATACTTAATGGGTTTTTGAAATGAGGTTGTTTCACTTTTGGTATAAAATATTAATAATGAGGATAGTCTTCACTTCTGCATTCGTTTTTCTAGCATAACCATCAGTTAGATAGCGATAAGAGGGTTTGTTTAATTTTCTTCTATCGTTATTACATTTGGATGCCAGCTTAATTGTTTTAGCAAAATTAATAATAGTCCCCCATGGGGAATATAGTAACTGAACCATTTCTATGATCCCTGTGTCTAAATGGCATGATGTGTAGTTAAGTTAATAGCATAATGCATTGTGTGTTGCATTAGCAATTAGGCTCTCTTCAGTGCTGGCACATCTCGTCCCTTACATATAATTAATATATGAAATGCATTGCATTTTAGCTAGAAATTGGTCTTCAATTAAATTTCTGAACACTCCCGGAGTCTGGGATGCTGGATTCACACCTGCAGTTGTGTCTTGGATCCAACTAGATCCAAAAACCCTGGAACAGACTGATTTCTGCTTCATGGGCTTGGAAACAAAAATTAGGCCCTATCCTCAGCCTCTTGTAGCTCCTTCCACATGGAGCCTCCTGTTTATAATTTCTGTTATTCTGTTCCATCCCCCACCCATGTTTTTAGCCCACTTGGTGCTTATCACCCAGTCCCCGTATTGTGTGTGTGTGAATGCTCTTTTGTTGAGGTTCTGCAGGGATGAGGCATTGCTGTGCTTTGGGGTGGGGCTGGGGACAGGAAGTGGCAAAGATACAGACTGGCTGCATTGTACACCAGCATTGCATGAGAGCTGGCTGGATTCTTCTGCAAAAATTGGGCTCCCACCAATTTTCCAAGGTCTTCTCCAAACCAACTGCAATGGGAACCCAACCAGTGAAAGGTGGAACCAGAGAAGCAGTATGGAGACAGGAGCTGCCTGTGAGGATGGGAGGCACTGCTTACTGCAAACTGTGATCAAAAAGGCTAACAGTATGTTAGAAACTGTTAGGAAAGGGATATAAAATAAGTCAGAAAATATCATAATAGAACAGCCCACACCTTGAATACTGTGTCCATTTCTGGTTGACCTATCTCAAAAAGGATATTGTGGAACTGGAAAAGGTTTAAAGAAGGGCAACAAAGATGATCAAGGGTATGGAATGGCTTGCATATGAGGAAAGACTAAAAAGATTAGGGCTGTTCAGCTTAGAAAAGAGATGACCAAGGGAGAATATGATAGAGGTCTATAAAATCATAAATATTATGAAAAAAGCAAACAGAGAAGTATTATTTACCATTCACACAATACAAAAATCAGGGGTTACACCATGAAATTAGGTGTAGGCATCAGGTTTAATACAAACCAGAGGAAATACTTTTTCACACAACATACAACTAACCTGTGAAACTCATTGCCATGGGATGTTGTGATAGCCAAAAGTATAACTGGATTTAAAAAAAAAACCTTGGATAAGTTCATGGAGGTATGTATATCAATGGCTACTAGCCAGGATGGCCAGGGGTGTAACCCCATGCTCACACTACCCTGAACTTCTGACTATCAGAAGCTGGGAGTGGAAAACAGAGGTGGAGTACAGTAACTCCTCACTTAACGTTGTAGTTACGTTCCTGAAAAATGCAACTTTAAGTGAAACGATGTTAAGCGAATTCAATTTCCCCATAAGAATGAATGTAAATGGGGGGGTTAGGTTCCAGGGAATTTTTTTTTCCATACAGTACTATAGTTGGGAGGTGCCCCTGCCTTACCCCACACAGGCACAGCCCACTGGCACTGGAGACAATGAGGCAGGCAAGGAGGCTGAAGGTGCTTTGGCTAGGAGAAGCACGTTGCGCAGCAGCAGTGGCAGCAGCAGCTTCCCCTACTCTGCAAGCACCAGGGGCGGGGGTATCAACTCTCGGCCCACCCACTCCACCCCTTCCCCCAAGCCTCCACCCTTAACCCGCCTCTTCTTTCTCCCCTCCTCCCACTTTACTCCGCACGCCGCGTCCTCAGTCCTCCCCCCCCCCCCCCCCCCCCCCCCCCCGCCTCCTGCCCGCGGCAATCAGCTGGCTTGCAGCGTTCAGGAGGCAGGAGGGAGGAGTGAGGACACGGCACACAGGCTCCCCCTCCCTCCCCTGCCTCCTGAACACTGCAAGCCAGCTGATTGCCGCGGGCAGAAGGCAGGGGAAGGAGGGGGAGGTGCGCCACGTCCTCGCTCCTCCCCCCTCCTTCCTGCCCGCAGCAATCAGCTGGCTTGTGATGTTCAAGGGGCAGGAGGGAGCGGGGAGGAGCGAGGACTCAGCACGCAGGCTCCCCCCTCCCTCCCCTGCCTCCTGCCCGCAGCAATTAGCTGGTTTGCGGTGTTCGGGAGGCAGGGGAGGGAGGGGAAGCCTGTGTGCCGAGTCTTCGCTCCTCCCCCCTCCCTCCTGAACGCCGCAAGCCAGCTGATTGCCGCGGGCAGGAGGCGGGGGGAGGAGGGAGAAGGCGCTGATCTGCAGAGTCTGCCGGCGGGCGGGAGGTGCTGTGGGGGAGCGTAGGGGAGCTGATAGGGGGCTGCCAGCTGTGGACAAAGCAGGCAGCCAAATGACGTTATAGTGAAGCATTGCACAACTTTAAATGGAGCATGTTCTGTAATTGAGCAGGGACGTAAGATCGAAACAATGTTAAGCGAGAGGACGTTAAGTGGGGAGTTACTGTACTCCATAATTGCCCTGCCTTGCATACTTCCCCTGAAGCTCTAATCCAGGCTATTGTCAGAAACAGGATGCTGGGCAAGATGGACCATGATCTGACCCAGTGTGGCAACTCTTATGTTCTTAATCTCTACAGGGCCGCAAGCCTCTTCTTCTGTGAGGATGCATTTGAAGAAATCCTGAGGCAGACTTGGGTCTGAAACTGCAACACTGAAGTTAATAGCCCTGATCCTGTATTTAAAACCATTCAGCCAGATCACTGCACACGGACAGAGCCCTGCTGACCACATTAGCACTCCCTATGGGCACAGGGGTACACTTGCACAGTTCTGAACACAAGATCGTGGCCTGTATGAAGAAACTAATCTAGCAATCACTAGTCTGTCTATCTTTTTATGTTATACACATGGTAGGAGTTGCAATCTCAGACCAGGCTATAAGTCCAATATCCTGTCATCTGTAGTGGCCAATGTGTGAGAACATAAGAATGGCCATAGTGAATCAGACCAATGGTCCATCTAGCCCAGTATTCTGTCTTCTGATAGTGGCCAATGTCAGATTCTTCAGAGGGAATGAACAGAACGGGGCAGTTATCAAATGATCCATCCCCATCCATCCAGTCCCAACTTTTAGCAGTCAGAGGCATAAGACACCCACAGCATGCGGTTGCACTCCTGACCATTTTGGCTAATAGCCATGGATGGACCTATCCTCCATGTAATACTTCAGAGGACTGTCAAAAAACAAAAACAGACCCAAACCCATAATGCAGCTAATTATGCAATTCTATACATAGGCAAAATTCCCTCTTTACCTTTGAAGATGATTAATTTACACCCTGAGGCCTGATGTTTGTTTTTCCTTTTTATTAGTATGCAAATGTTCTCCAGCCCTCCTTAAAAATCCTGTTGTAATGTTTGACAAGTTTATTGGAGCTCTCTCTTCCACTGCATGAGCTTGCATTCTGGTCTTTAATTTTTGTATCTCTTGAAGAGTTAGGGATAGATTCAGATACATTCACTCATGGTAAGAACAGGTTACAACAAACACCTCTCAGGGTTGTAGGTATATTTGATTCTGCCTTAGTGCAGTGGGCCGGACCAGATGACCTCTTGAAGTACCTTCCAGCCCTACATTTCTATGATTCTATGATGAATAGCACCTTGGTCCACAAAAGGTCTTGGCAAAAGTAATGGGACCACCTTATTCAAGATGAGCAAGAGAGGCTGAATCTGGCCCTCAGAAAACTAGTTCTCCATCCATACTTGCATATAGATATTCTACTTAAATAGCAGCATGCATTAAATACTCAAACTCAAATGTAGCATTTAAATTGTGGCTTTCTTCAGAAACTGGTAAACAGAACTCATAACAGCCCCCAACTGTTATTTAAAATAAAGTAGGATTACAGGTAACATTTTCTCAAAATGATATAAATACGCAGAAATCCATATTGTGCAACATACAATAAAGAAGCATTTATATTCATTAACACTCTGACATTTACTGATGATTTGATATGATATGTTAGTAAAAGGACAATAGCAACCAAGACTCAAATAAGTACATATCAGTTGATGAGAATCAGTTTCTCTTGGCTAGCTCACAAAAGTAGAGCATAACTGACCATTAAATTCCATTTGCCATCTGTGCAAATCATTAGTGTGATTAACAAGATGTTATTAGAAGCTTATTAAAGCAGGTGTCTATTAGCAGTCACTATAGGCTAGGTTACATTAAAGACCTCTGTTTTCACATGCTTCTAATTTTCAGAAAAGTTTTCTTTTTGAGCTGAAATTATCCATGTGTGTATAGCAGGTTTGGGGAAGGCACAATGCTAACATCAGGTACCGTATTTCTTTCCCCTTCCTGTATCTCAATTTACCTTTCTGCTGTGGTACGAACAAGACAGAGGTTAGTCTTTTCAAGACATTATAAGATTACAAGTTCAAATGCAAAATTGCAAAACTGTTATGTGAGAGCAAATACATGCACTCTGCTACAGCTTTTCTCTGTGAGGATTTACTCTTCTCTGTTGCATGGGAAACAATTAATAGTCCCACATTCTCCTTCAAATTCCCTTTGAGTCTCTGCAACAGCCTACAATTTGCACAGTCTGCCGTAATTCTACTCGTCATCTTCTCCAATGGAGTGATGGTGCCTGCACTCTAAATCCAACAAAATGGTAAAGTCCCAGGAACACTATCCTTATAGAAGACCCTGTTGGTTCTTGTGCTGCTACCATGCTGAATTTCAAGCCTGGGTCCCACTCTTTCTATTTATTAATTCCTCCCCCTTGAGATCCCAATGGTTCCATTCTAAGAGAGTGCCTCTGGGACCATGTCCTGTCAGGCAGCTTGCTCACAATGGAAATCACCCAAGTAGCTTTAAACAGCCAATGAGCACACCTTGTGCCTGCCACACTCAATTTCTGGATGATTCTAGCCCACTCAGCAGAGTCATCTCACCCGCTACAGCAAGTTTGCAGTCACTAAAACAATAACTATGTATGTATCCACCATTTACACCACTAAATGTGGGAATGCAAGCATGTGGGTTACACTTGGTTTGTTCCTGAAGGAGATTTATTATTGGTGGAGTGTGGAAAAGTTTAATGCTTACAGTCATCTATGGGGTAGAGGGTAAAAACTTTTTCCTGATTGTAAGAAAATTTAAGATGCATGGCTCAAAAACAGCAGAAGTTTTACATTTTATAGTTTCCAGCTGTCTAATTGTCACTGAGGACTACCCTCTTTCATTATTTACAAAAAATAAAGGTAAACAAATAATGGATATACGGTACAAGGTTTTGGAAATTGGGTTGACACATTAGTGGTACAGATATTAGTGGTGCTTCTTGGTTGCATATATGCAAATTGACATTTGGAGGTTACTGAGGGATGCATCTGATTTTGATAGTGCAATTGTGTAAGTTCATGAGACATTGTGGAAATAAAGAAGGGGGAACATTTTTCTGCCCCACTGAGCACATTGGCAGAGCCTGCCATAGGTGCTTAGAAGCCCAGCTTTGGCCTCAACCCCAGAAATCCTTGAAGACCAAAAGTGTGAATAGAAATCTAAGGGCTTTTATAAAAGTAAATCTCTAGCCCTTCTCTTTGTAAAGATACCCTTGAAAAAGTAAACTGATGTTAACCCATGCAAACCACTTGTCAGTGTTTTTTCCTAAAATGCACAGGTTTTTCTTGTTTTCTCCCCCCATCCCCATCCAGTTGCCAGTGAAGAGCAATCTATTTTGTTTTCCTATGTAATCAAAAATTCTTTGGAGACAAGATCAGCTGGCAAAGAATCTTAGAAGTAATATTGCAAAAAGCACGTAGAGCAGTGCATTAGAAATATGCTAAGAGAATTCCTAAATTCCCTCTTCAATTTTCTCCAAAATATATAACAAAATACACAAAGAAGGGCCAAAATTGGAACCAAATATCCTACTCCATTCTGACACAAGCTTTGAAAATGTGCCCCGGGTTTCAGAACTGTAACATAACCTGAGGGTGGAGGTATGTCAGTCTAAAAATTGTCAGCATGCTAAACAGTAAATCCGCATGCAAGGCTCTTCAATCTTCTCTCATCCCACTAAGTGTCAAGAGGCAAGTCCATCCCAAGAGATGGTAGTGAGAGCAGAGTGAGACTGGCTGGCCTCAGGATGGGACTGCTTCAGCATAAAGTATCATGTTCCTTTCAATTTTGGGATGGCGGTTTTTTGTTTGTTTTTAAAACAGATTTCATTATGCAGCGTTCAGGATTTTCCAGAGCATAATGGACATGCTCCATTTTGAATTTCTTGCTGCAATCTACTCAGTGTGCTAAACATTTCACTTTAGTTCAATTTCTTTTTTCTTTGTTGTAACTTGTTTTCCCTTACCTCTGTTTCACTTCTGAGTGAGTGGTGACTGACTAGTTTTCTTTAGCAGAGTGATGGTCATGCTGCTATCTCTTGCCTGTCATGCTTCTGTTTACTTTCAAGCATCATGTAATCTTTTTAAAATCCCTGTCCCTACATAATAGGGGCATTGCAATTTATTGTGCGGTGAAGTGGAAATACATCTTTTGTGTGTGGAAACGGACACAAAGAAGTACCATCTGCATTACAGAATCCCTTTCCTGCTAGTATTGCTTCGAACCTAGTTATTTATTACATGTTTACAGAATACTTCTAGAGGATATCTTGAACAATATCAAAATCACATATAACCTACTATAGAGAGGTTAGCCGGGGCTCGTCCCTCTCCAGGGTGGCAGGGAGCCACACCTCCTCACTATACACTGTTGATGTCTTGGGGGAATTAGTCCGGCCATGGGAGTCTCCCTCGGCGGCCCTTGAGGCAACTGAAATAAGTACAGTAAGCCCGGGCCCTAGGTCAGGGCGGGGCAACCGTGAGTCAGGTGCTCAGGCCCTCAGGCAGGGGCTGAGCAGTAGCAACACAAACAGTGGCAATGAGCCCAGGCCTCCAAAGGACCTGGGAGAGGGGGAGACGGCCACCCACGAGCTGGGTGGCAGGGGGGACACAGGCCCTCCCACTCCACTGCGTCCCAGCCCGGGGCCCTAGCAGCAGCAGAAGACCCACTGCTGTGTCAGTGGGGATCCTGGCCGCAACACACTAACATGGGCTCTGGCAGTGTTGCAGCCAGACTAGGGTCGGCTGCCCCTGGACTACTTCCAGACTCCCCCTCTGGTGGTACCTGGATCAGGGTGGTGTCCTCCGGGGGGTCCAGCACCATGGGTTCCTCGGGGTAGCTGGCGAGAGGCAGATCCAGCAACTCCTCGAGGTAGCTGGCTTGGGGCAGGCCTGGCAACTCTCCCGGGTAGCGGGCGTGGGGCAGGCCTGGCAACTCCCCCAGGTAGTGGGCGTGGGGCAGGCTTGGCAACTCCCCCGGGTAGCTGGTGCGGGGCAGGTCAGGCCAGTCTTTGGGTGCACCTAGGGCCGCAGGGGCTTCCCAGTCGCGGGCCAGGCTGGAGGCGTCTGGCCTCCCCAGCAGCTGTCTCTCCAGTGAGTTCTGAGCCTTTGTACTTCCGGGGCACTGCCTGACCCTCTGAGGGGCGGGCTCAGAGCTCCCTAGCTCCACCCACTCCTGTGTCTGGAAGGGCTCATCCCTCCCCGGGGTGGCGGGGAGCCACACCGCCTCATTACACTTACGTTTACGAAGGGGACTCAAACAAAGTTACTGTTTCCTAAAGAAGCTCTTATGATTGAGAAAGCACACTTGGATTTTCACAACAAAATACTTCTATTAAACATAGAAAGGACTTCAAACTGTGAAAGAGCTCAGTAGTTGTTGCAGCCATGTTGATCCCAGGATATGAGAGAGACAAGGTGGGTGAGATAGTATCTGTTGTTGGAAGAAACAAGTTTTTAAGCTTCAGAGAGCTCTTCTTCTGTTCTGGAAACTACACCCAGAAATTATTCCCATCAAATTTTTCTCAGAAAATTGACCCACTCTACTGAGGGCAGAACTGGGTCTCTAATATCTATTGAAAGAAAATTCCATATTAAAGGTGATGTGCAGGATCAGGCATTTTGACCAGCATTACTGCATGACTTGCCATCTAAACAGAGGGCACAGCACTGAAATGCAGGAACCCTAAATTAACAATGTTGGATGGGGGTAGGGGGGTGATTGTTTTTTTCCTTTGTTGTTACAAAGAAAGCTAATGAGTGGCATCTAGGGGAAAAATCTCCCTTGGAATAGCAGAACACAAGTCTCACCCCACTGGCCCAGGGTGATTACAAAATGCACTCCCACCCATGCACTAATGGGGGCTGGTGTCTGTGCTCTCTGGGGAGAAGCAGTTTTAATATGCCTGGGACTCAATAACGTCACTGACTAGCAGAGGCTCCTTGAGAGATTCACTGATTCCAGTAAATCCTCTGGGCGCCCTGGCCACGCCTTCTCCCTAGCCACTACCATTCGCTTTGTGGGACATGTTGTCTGGCTGTGGGTTGTCTGCTAAGCTGGACGGTTGTGGGCACGTTGTGCCACCACAGCCCTGTAGGTGCACTTTCTCACATTAGGGGCCCTTTGCCCTGGGTTACACGACAGCTCTCAACAGGCAAAAAATGACATAATTCAGAGATAAAACTAGCCCAAGGCCCTTGTAGGAAGCACTAATGAATACCTTGGATTTTCATTGCCCTTCAAGAGGGTGTTTAAAAAACTGGTGGCATTCATTATTGAAGAGGTAGAGAAGAACCTTGATGATTCTTGCAGTGCATATCCTCATTGTGTTCACATCCCGCTTCACAGCCAATAATCAATAGCAGAGGGATGTACACGTGTTAGTGTACAGTACTATAAAGCAGCAAAAGTAATCAGAAGTAAGATACGCTGCTCAAAATAAGTGAACAGACTACAGGCTGAATTCTGCTCTGAATTACACAGGTGTAAGCGAAGAGTAACTCCTTTGACTCTGTCTCTCGTTTACATGGGGGAAACTCAGAGTTTAATATTATGCTACATTTTGTGACGCAGAATGGGAATTTTGCCCCAGTAATTCTTATAAGAGGATAACATGATTAGGCTCAATAATAATTCAAGTGGGGAAAGCCACATTGTTCTGGTCTGCATAGAAGACTGAAAAGAACCCATAACCTCTCACCTTTTCCCAGATGTATATATTTCTGTCTCTTCCCATAACTCTCATTGGTATTGAAATAATCCCTCACAAAACACATATGAGACCATGAATATAGTTTTGACTATCATCTGACATTCTTCAAGCAGTGCTTTAGGCAATGGTCAACTTCTAGTTGCCCGTTGCTAATTTTAATTTGTTATAGGTAGTTTCTTTTGTTCACTTCACTAATTCATCATGGCGACTGCTCAGTGATAGCTTGATAGCTGGCACCTCTGAAAGCTCCAGCTCTTTATTTCTTTTGTTATTATTTATCCTTAGCTATTGCACACACATGGGAGCTGTTCTGGTCTCCCCTGTGAATTTTAAGATCAATATCAGAATTTGAAATGTACAATATACATATTCGGCCATTTAAAAAATCAGTTATTTGCTAGGCTTAATTTTGTTTTGATATAAGTAATATGTACTTAAATGCCCAGGATGGCCCTGGACCCATCACAGCCCATATGGGAAAATCCTTATTTAAGCCCTGCAGAGAACTGCACGAGCAGATCCCTGCACCCACATGAAGCAAAATGACTTTAATAGGGCCTCAACTGCATGGTTCTTCTTGCTGATCAGGGCCTTACAAATCTTTTTAATAGGCAAATTTGGGGCTATTTTAGTAGATCCAAACTTCCCCTGGCTGCCCTGTATATGAACTAAAGTTTATACTCTAAAAATCTTAAGAAAATATTTGAGTGCACATATGCAGGAAGCTGATCATTTTTCTTTTCTTTTGTTTTTAAGACAAATACTATTAGTTGTCAAAATACTCCAGAATATTAATTTTATATTATAAAATCTGTGTGCAGTTTTCACTTAAAAAAAGATGCCACATTTGATGTAGATTATAGATGTGCTAAACCTGGGGTGATTTGGTTTCTGGTGTAAACGTAAAGTAGGACTGACTCAAATCTGGTTCTTATCCTATCTGAATTCCCAAAGTTTGAAGTCTAGTGCAGAAGATTTGGATAAATAGTTCCAGTATTGCTCCATCAGCCTTTTAAAAAAAATCCACTAATATACAATTCAATGACAGTTGCCCAAGCACAACACAATTGGGATTGCTCAACTCTGACTAAGCAAGGCTCACCAGGAGGACATGCCTGGGCTAGTATTTTCGAGGCACATGGACTGAGGGTATAAAATAAGAGACAATGGCACCATGCAATTACCATTCTCCTCCCCCTACGCTGACAGCAACAAAAATGCTGGGAAGACCCTGACTAGAACTGAGGAGACTGGTCCCAGGCTTAAAGGGAAAGTCTGTGTATTAAGGACTATAACCTACCTGCAACATCCAGTGGGGTGAGAAAAGCTGCTTGATTCAAATACTGCTTAGACTGATAAGGTTTAGGATTTAGACTGCGTGCTTACTTTTTATTTTCTTTGGTAACTGTCTCTGACCTTTTACACCAGCCACTTAAAATCACTTAAAATCTATCTTTCTGTAGTTAATAA
The DNA here is from genome assembly GCA_003942145.1 of Platysternon megacephalum. Taxonomy (NCBI): domain Eukaryota; kingdom Metazoa; phylum Chordata; order Testudines; family Platysternidae; genus Platysternon; species Platysternon megacephalum. The sequence continues at coordinate 6,700,828 of QXTE01000042.1, read as the reverse complement.
ACTTATTTTAATGTTTTATCTTAACCAGTGAATTTGTCTGAAGTGCATGGAGAATCTGCTAAGGTTACAAAGGCTGGTGCATGTCCACTTTCCTTTGATGAAGTGGTGAACTAGTTAATAAACTTGCCCTGCTCAAAAAAGGGGCTTAACTTGTGCAAGATGGTATATTCCTGGGGTGCAAGGCTGGGGGCTTGGAAGGTTTGCTGGTGTTTCCCTGTGTATAGTTCATGTGCCTCTGCATGCTGGTGGCTGAGTGATAACAGTGCCTGGAGGGATTTGCTGCTTGTCATTGGCAAACCTGGAAATCCAGAAGATACCGTCCAGTTGGAAAGAGTCCAATACCATCTTGCTGCATAAGAAAGGCGATTGAGAAAATCTAAAGAACTATCGCCTGATCTGCCTGCTTTCGCATGTCTATAATTGTTCACCAAAATAATGACAAATTGACTGTCGCGAAACCTGGATGAACAGCAACCTAGAGAGCAGGCTGGTTTTCAAAGAAATTACAGCATGATAGACCACATCTTCACTCTAAACCAACTACTAGAGCGTTCAAGGGAATACAAGTTCCCTTTGTGCATTGCCTTCGCGGACTACAAGAAGGCGTTTGATAGCGTGGAAACTAATGCTGTTCTTGAAGCTCTTTCAGAACAGGGCATCAGCGCAAAATATATCACATTATTAAAGGAAGCGAACTCTGGCTGCAGCACGGATATATTGCTGCTCGATACTCCCCTCCGAATCCCCATCGAGAAAGGTGTGAAACAAGGAGATACAGTTTCACCAAAATTATTCACAGCCAGTCTTGAATTGGTCTTTCGACGAGCAGACCTGAAAGGCGGGATTAATATCAATGGCGAGCAGCTAAACCATCTCAGGTTCACAGATGATATAGTGCTGATAGCCGAAAATACAGTCCAGCTTGAGAGAATGCTTAAAGAACTGAATGCGAAAAGTAGTCAAGTCGGATTAAAAATGAACCAGTCGAAAACAAAATACACCTCTACCCCGATATAACGTGACCTGATATAACATGAGTTTGGATATAACGCGGTAAAGCCGTGCTCCGGGGTGGCGGGGCTGTGCACTCCGGCGGATCAAAGCATATTCGATATAACGCGGTTTCACCTATAACGCGGTAAGATTTTTTGGCTCTCGAGGACAGCGTTATATCGGGATAGAGGTGTATATGAGATCAGATGTTCTGCCAAGAACCCAAATAACTCTTGGAGGAGAGCAGATCCAAGAGGTCGACAAATACGTTTATTTGGGCCAGAAAGTCAACATGCGCCACAATCAGAAAGGCGAATTGTCGAGCAGAAAAAAAGCTGGATGGTGCGCATTCAACGACATCAGGGACATCCTCCAAGGAAAGATCAGCAAAACAACTCATGAGAATCTTTTTAACTCGACCGTGCTTCCGGCGATGCTATATGGCAGTGAAACATGGTTGCTGCCGAAGACTGAAGAACATCAACTGTCTGTCACACAGAGGGCGATGGAACGAACATTTTTGGACATTTCGCTCCGCGCTCATGTCCCCAATGAAATAATTAGGCAGCAGTCTGGAGTGCGAGATGTTGTTGAAAGCAGGCTCAGCAAAATGCAGTGGGCGGGACATGTGGCCCGACTCAGTGACAACAGATGGACTGCAGCTATATCTGAGTGGTATCCGCGAGAACTGAAACAGCCACGCGGTCGGCCTCCAAAGAGGTGGGATGATTTCCTAACAAGAAGATATGGACAAGCATGGCGAAGGATGGCCAGAGCGAGAGAAGATTGGAAGACGTGTTGTGATCGGCTCCCTCTTAACTGATGAAGGACCGACAGTCTACATAGTCTACGCTTTGGCAAAGCATTGGAAGAGACAGCCTAGGCTGGAGAATTAAGGGGCACAGCAGTCCCACAGTTCCAGGTTATACTCCGGGGGTCCCGCCACACAGTTCCATGGTGTGAATCCAGAATAACTACTTAGAAGTCAGTACAGTCATTCCAGATTTACACTGTTTTGAGATCTAGATAGGCCTTAATACTGTGTATCTGAAACAACTAACTTACTGAATCCCCTTTTTTGTGCTATTCTAATTTAAAGCTACTAGACATGTTTTCCCTTTAAATTCAAACATGTTTAAAAAATTAAATAACAGATTTTGGTACACTGACTGAGATTCAAAACCATTAAAATAAGAATATGCCTGATACAGCCTTGCTAGCCCCATGGTGGTACTATAATATTTTTGCTTGCTGACCCATGCATCATTCCTTCTTTTCAACCACTTTTTTCCTTGTTAAAACAAGCTTATCATTAAAAAAATAGAAATAACAGAGTTCTCTCCACTGAAAAGTAATAGTTTAGAAGAGCTAACAACAGGGTATCAAAAAGAAAGATATGATGACCTCTGTTTTAAAGTCAGCATAATCACACCAAGGAACAGAAAGTGAATTATCACTTAAATAAAAAATGTTTCCTTCCAGATAAAGAAGGAAAGAATGAAACAAATAATCCCTTTCTATTTGAACCATATGGTATAAAGTGAATAAGAGTGTAGGAATAGGCATCCAGACAGATTTATGTTTTAAATACACAGGGAAGCTCAGTGTTTTTCAGTGCTAATCAAATTCAGAAGGGACTGAGTCTTGGAAAAAGGAATATATATCCATAGATATTCAATTTACCATTCCAGTGCTAAATGAGACCAGGCCTGGATTAACCAGTCTGCACTCGGTGCCCTTGCACAGAGTCTCCATCTCAGTGGGGCGTCCGACCACCAGAAAAAAACCCCAAAAACTGAGTGCCACTGCCACCACATGCACAAGGTCACAACTCCACTCACTCAGATTTGGCCTGACTCCCCTCTGTTGTGATGGAGAGATGGCTGGGCCAAACCAGAGCAGAGCTGCAACCCTGTGTGCCAGGCCGCAACACCACTCTGGTAGTGGTGGGGACCAATTTTCATGGTGCATGGGGCCCCAAAATTCTTTAATCTGGCCATGAGTGAGACACATGCTCAAAGTCCATTTCTTATTAGACATGAAAGAACAGACTCACTTAATATTTAGTATCAATAAGCTAGGAAGTCCCCCTGAAAGAAAGAGAACATGTTAACTAATGGTACTATTCACCTTACCTAAGTGATTCAAATCTATCTCTATGGACAAATGCTTCTCACAGCTACATAGGTATAAATTCTGCGTAACTCCTGTCTAGTCAATGGAGTTACCTGGGATTGATAATGGTGTAACTGAGAACAGATTTTGACTCTTCATATTTTATTAATGAGACTTACTGTACATTTCACTCACTTACTCAAATGATAAGTCAGTCCACCCTACCCAGCTGTATGGGAAAGACATCAAGCAATAATCGAACATCAGCATGATACACAGTTTCTGTATATTTCTCTGTCACAGTTTGTCTTATGGGTTTTAGGACAATAATTTGTTTGGTCCCTTCTAGTCCTTTTCAGACACACTGAAGACAGATGGTTACTTGTGTTATTTTGCTTTGTGTACTTCCTTCCATTATTAGGGTTTTTTTTTGTTTTCTTTTTTCTTTTTGTGGGCCTTCATTTCTAAAATGGGCTGGCTTTAATCTGGTTCTCCAAAGCCATAATTTAAAGGGACCATCACACCCTTATAACTTCTAAAAATCAGCTCCATACTTTTTACAGAAAAAATTGTCAGCCCCTCATAGACTATAGAACTTCAAAGCCAACATCTTCGAGTCATCCAACCACATATGGTTCTGCCTCACTTCTCAATATGCCAAGCCCCAAATGTTGGATGCAATGTGTAACAAAGATCCAGTATGACAGACACAAAATAATGGGGAAAAAATGTAAATGCTGTGGATCCATTCCTTCAGTGTAATTAACTTTTTCTATAAACTTGGATTCATAATTACTTATATCTGGTGTAAATATTTCTCATAGATTCCAAGGCCAGAAGGGACCATTGTGATCATCTAGGCTGACCACCTGCATAGCACAGACCATAGAACTTCCCCAAAATAATTCCTAGAGCAGATCTTTCAGAAAAACATTAAGAACATGTGACCATAAGAATGGTCATACTGGGTCAGACCAATGGTCCATATAGCCCAGTGGTTCTCAAATTGTGGGTCGCGACACCATTTTAATGGGGCCACCAGGGCTGGCATTAGACTTGCCAGGGCCAAAGTCTAAGCCCGAACCCCACTGCCTGGGGCCAAAACACAAGGGCTTCAGCCCTGGGCGGCAGGGCTCTGGTTACAGGTCCCCCACTCGGGGCTGAAGCCCTTGGGCTTTGGCTTTGCCCCCCACCCCACCCCGGGCAGCAGGGCTTGGGCTTTAGCTTTGCTTCACCCTACTCAGGGTGGTGGGGCTTGGGCAGGCTCAGGCTTTGGTCTCCCCTCCTGGGGTCATGTAGTGATTTTTGTTGTCAGAAGGGGGTCATGGTGCAATGAAGTTTGAGAACTCCTGATCTAGCCCAGTATCCTGTCTTCCAATGGTGGACAGTACCAGTTGCTTCAGAGAGAATGAACAGAACATGACAATTATTGAGTGTTCCATCCCCTGTGGTCCAGTCCCAGCTTCTGCCAGTCAGAGGTTTAGGGAAACCCAGAGCATGGGGTTGTGTCCCTGACCATCTTGGCTAATAGCCATTGAGGGACCTATTCTCCATAAACTTATCTAATTCTTTTTGGAACCCAGTTATAGTTTTGACTTTCACGACATTCCCTGGCAATGAGTTCCACAGGTTGAGTGTGTATTGTTGGAAGTACTTCCTTTTGTTTTTTTAAACCTGCTGCCTATTAATGTTATTGGGTGAATCCTAGTTTTTGTGTTATGTGAAGGGGTAAATAACACTTCCTCCATGCCATTCATAATTTAATTCTCAATCATAGAAGTGTAGGACTGGAAGGGAGCTCAATAGGTCATCTAGTCTAGTTCCCTGTACTCAATGCAGGATTTAGCAATAACTAGACCATTCCTGATAGGTGTTTGTCTAACTGGTTCTTAAAATCCTCCAGTGACGGAGATTCCACAGCCTTCCTAGGCAATTTGTCTCAGTGTTTAAATATCCTGACAGGAAGTTTTTCCTAATGTCCAACATTAACCGCCCTTACTGCAATTTAAGCCCATTGCTTCTTGTCCTATCCTCACCCTCCTCTTTGTAACAACCTTTTATGTACTTGAAAACTATCATGTCCCCCCTCAGTCTTCTCTTTTCCAGACTAAACAAACCCATTTTTTCCCAATCTTTCCTCATAGGTTATGTTTTCTAGACCTTTAATCATTTTTGTTGCTCTCCTCTGGAATTTCTCCAATTTGTCCACATCTTTCCTGAAATGTGGTGCCCAGAACTGGACACAATACTCCAGTTGAGGCTTTACCAGGGTGGAATAGATGGAAGAATTACTTCTCATATCTTGCTTACAACACTCCTGCTAATACATCCCAGAATGATGTTTGCTTTTTTTGCAACAATGTGACACTGTTGACTCATATTTAGCATGTGATCCCCTATAATCCCCAGATCCCTTTTCACAATACTCCTTTCTAGGCAGTCATTTCCCATTTTGTATGTGTGCAATTGGTTGTTTTCTTCCTAAAAAGTGGAGTACTTTGGATTTGTCCTTATTGCATTTCATCCTATTTATTTCAGACCATATTTCCAGTTTGTCAAGATCATTTCGAATTTTAATCCTATCCTCCAAAGAATTTACAATCCCCCCCAGCTTGATATCATCCACAAACGTTTTAAGTGTACTTTCTATGACAATATCTAAATCATTTATGAAGATATTGAATGGAACTGGACCCAGGACCAGTCCTTGCAGGACCTCACTTGATATGCCCTTCCAGCTTGACTGTGAACCAGTGGTAACTATGCTCTCGGAGCAGTTTTCCAATCAGTTATGGATCCACTTTATAGTAGCTCCATCTAGGCTATATTTCCCTCGTTTGATTATGAGAAGGTCATGCGAGACAGAATCAAAAGCCTTACTAAAGTCAAGATCTACCACTTCCTCTTATCCACAAGGCTTGTTACCCTGTCAAAGAAAACTATTAGGTGGATTGGACATGATTTGTTCTTGACAAATCCATGCTGACAGTTATGTATCATATTGTTACCTTCTAGGTGTTTGCAAATTGATTGCTTGATTATTTGCTCTATTATCTTTCTGGGTAATGAAGTTAAGGTGACTGGTCTGTAATTCCCTGGGTTGTCCTTATTCCCCTCTTTATAGATTGGCAGTATATTTGCCAGTCATATCTCTCCTTAGTTGTCTCTTTTCTAAGATGAACTATTTAATTTCTATCGAGTCTATTTAATTGGGTCTATTTAATTTCTTATATGGAAGTTATTCCATACTCCTAGTAATTTTTGTTGCCCTTCTCTGTACCTTTTCCAATTCTAATATATCTTTTTTGAGATGGTGTGACCAGAACTGGACTCAGTATTCAAGGTTTGGCCATACCATGGGTTTATATTGTGCCATTATGATATTTTCTGTCTTATTATCTATCCCTTTCCTAATGGTTCCTAACATTCCATTTGCTTTTTTGACTGCCACTTCACATTGACCTGGTGTTTTCAGAGGACTATCCACGAGGACTCCAAGATCTCTTTCTTGAGTGGTAACAGCTAATTTAGACCCCATCATTTTGTATGTATAGTTGGGACTATTTTTTTGAATGTTCATTATTATGCACTTGTCAAACTGAATTTCATCTGCCATTTTGTTGCCCAGTCACCCAGTTTTGTGAGATCTCTTTATAACTCTTCACAATCAGCTATCTTGAGTAATATAGTATCATCTCCTAACTTTGTCACCTCACTGTTTATCCCCTTTTCCAGATCATTTATGAATATGTTGAACAGCCCCGGTCCCAGTACAGATCTTTGGGGGACCCCACTATTTACCTCTCTCCCTTGTGAAAACTGACATGTATTCCTTTATTTCGTATCTTTTAACCAGTTACTTATCCATGAGAGGACCTTCTCTCTTATCCCATGACTGCTTAGTTTGCATAAGAGCCTTCAGTGTAGGGACCTTGCCAAAGGCTTTCTGAAAGTCTAAGTATGCTATATTCACTGGATCACCCTTGTCCACATGCTGTTGACACTCTTAAAGAATTCTAATAGATGGGTGAGATGATTTTCCTTTACAAAAGCTATGTTGACTCTTCCCCATGTACACCTCTACCCCGATATAACGCGACCCGATATAACACGAATTCGGATATAACGCGGTAAAGCAGTGCTCCGGGGGAGTGGGGCTGCGCACTCCGGCAGATCAAAGCAAGTTCGATATAACGCGGTTTCACCTATAACGTGGTAAGATTTTTTGGCTCCCGAGGACAGCGTTATATTAGGGTAGAGGTGTATCTGATAATTCTGTTCTTTACTACAGTTTCAACCAATTTACCTGATACTGAAGTTAGGCTTACCAGCCTGTAATTGCCAGGATTTTCACTAGATCATTTTAAAAACATTAGCTATCCTCCAGTCATTTGATACAGAGGCTGATTTAAGGGATAGGTTACATTCAAACTTGATTTTTAAATTGCCAGTGATGGAGAATCCACCACAACCCTCAGTAAATTATTCCAAAGGTAAAAAATTATGCCTTATTTCCAGTCTGAATTTGTCTGGCTTCAGCTTCCAGCCATGGGAATGTGTTATTCTTTCTCTACTAATTTCAAGAGTCCATTATTAAATATTTGTTCCCTATGTAGGTACTTATAAACCGTAATCAAGTCACTCCTTAACCTTCTCTTTGGTTGATCTCCTAGCGTCTATAATTATAAGGATTGTTTTATAATCCTTTAATCATTCTCATGGCTCTTCTTTGAACCCTCTCCAATCTATTAACATCTTTCTTTAATTGTGGACACCAGAACTGGACACAGCACTCCAGCAGTGATCACACCAGTGCCAAATACAGAGGTAAAATAGGTTTCAGAGTGGTAGCCGTGTTAGTCTGTATCAGCAAAAACAATGAGGAGTACTTGTGGCACCTTAGAGACTAACAAATTTATTTGGGCATAAGCTTTTGTGGGCTAAAACCAACTTCATTAGATGTATGGAGTGGAAAATACAGTAGGAAGATATATATACACAGTACATGAAAAGATGGGAGATGCCTTACCAAGTGGGGGGTCAGTTCTAACGAGACAATTCAATTAAAGTGGGCTATTATCAACACAAGGAAAAATCACTTTTGTAGTGGTAATCAGGGTGGCCCATTTCCAACAGTTGACAAGAAGGTGTGAGTAACAGTAGGGGGAAATTAGCATGAAATTAGCATAGTTTTTAGTTTTTGTAGTGAACCATCCACTCCCAGTCTTTATTTAAGCCTAATTTGATGGTGTCCAGTTTGCAAATTAATTCCAGTTCTGCAGTTTCTCGTTGGAGTCTGTTTTTGAAGTTTTTTTTGTTGAAGAGGTAAAATAACGTCTCTACTCCTGCTCAAGATTCCTCTGTTTATGCATCCAAGAATCGCATTAGTCCTTTTGGCCACAGCATTGTACTGGATGTGCATGTTCATCTGATTATCCCCCATGACCCCCAAATCTTTTTCAGGGTCACTGCTTCTCAGGATAGAGTCCCCTTGTGTAAGTATGAACTATATTCTTTGTTCCTAGATGTATACATTTACATTTAGCTGTATTACATTGCATATTGATTGCTTGCACCCAGTTTACCAAACAAATCAAGATTGCTTTGTATCAGTGACCTGGCCTCTTCATTATTTACCACCCTCCGACTTTTGAGTCATCTGCAGACTTGTCAGTGAGGATTATATGTTTTTTCCAGGTCATTTATATATTTCCCTATCTGGCCATCTTGTTTTGCCATTTCTTAACCTCTTGTAACTTCTTGAGCTACTTTTTACTGCTCTGTCCTTTATTTTTTGCTGTTTCTTTTTCAGAAGGTGTTTTTGATTAACTGAAGTTTGCTTTATCCTATTTCCCTTCTTTCACGCAGTTCCACATATCCTCACTTAGCCAAATTTTAGGTTTGGTTTTCTAGAAACCAACTACAGTTAGTGTGGCATTTATGGTATGGTCACACAGAAAGAATCAGGACTTGCCAAATGTTAACTACTTGTGACAGATTAAAGTTTTGTACCATGCAAAATCTGTTTTTCAATTCAATTTGAAAATATTTCTGGAACGTCTTTAACTTCATGCAGGTTAGATTTGTGTTTTTGTTAAATTTAGTCTTCAGTTTTGCCACGCTTAAATTATAGTCACTTCTAATGTATGCTCTGATGTCCTGAAGAGTTGATCTAAATTTCCATCCAGTGCATCGATAGTCAGTCTGATTCCTCCTGACTCCCTCTGGGGAATTCCAAGTTACTTTGTGCATAACTTCGTTTGGGAATAGTGTTCCACCAATTATGATGCCTGATATAAGGCACAATTCTACCATTCTATCATCGCTCTGATTTTGGGAACCAAGGCCATGCTTGCCCACTGCTTTTTCCTGTATGTTGTTGTCATCCCAAACCTTGGCACTGAAGCCCTCCTTCCTGTTTTTTTTTTTTTGGTGTGTGTAGTTCTATCTAAATGAAGTGAGATTAAAAATGATTGAAAAAGGGGGGAGCATATTTTTTTTACCCTCACTGAACTAAAAAAACCTCCCAATTAAGCTAGATTTAGCTACTCTTCCGTAAGTGTGAGGGAACACAGCTGACCTACGAGAATTTAGCAGGCATTGCTTTTAATTAATTATTTCTTTGATCTCACACACACAGCCTTTAACAGCACATGCTCATTTATGCAAACCATTTTGGAGGATATCTAGAACTTGGAAAAATGGAGCGTTGTGTAAATTGGGTGGGAGGGTTCTTGATATTTTATGCACTGATAAAGGGTGATGTGATTGGTGCAGCGTTTAACCAGGGTTTTGTTTTAATACATTTTCACTTTATCTAAAAAGTGTTTTCCCTCTACAACTTTAAAAACACTCGCAAGAGAAATTCTGCTTACCACCACCTTAAAGCTGGCAGTTAACATCTGTTTTCTTCAATGCCTCTCATGTGAAACCATGAGGTGAAATTAATACACATGAAGAGAATCAGCCCAAGGCCTATACACCACTTATGTCCTATTTAAGCCCTCAAAATAAGAATGAATTTCACCCCTAGTTAATAGGATTGTTCAACAGATGAAATGCAGCCGTCTGAGCTAAATTCAGAGGTAAATCTTATATCCTCTTCCAGCTAACTTCCTCATCAGACCCTAAACAGTTCCTTCTTTCAGAGGCACACAACCATTTACCATTCCCATTCCATTCATCTCTAGTAAACAACATATATTTAATCTACAATAGTACATATCAAGAATAACACCATTGTATGCAGGAGCATATTCAGTAATATCACTGAAATTGGAATGAAGTCTTATGTACAGTGAAGTTCACCATATATTAGGGACTATTACCATACAACTTACAAAGATCAAATATATTTTTAAGATAAATTTTTTTTAGAAGTGCTAAATTACAAATCTAAATATTTTTTAAACAGCCCATCCAGGTTCCTAATCCGCAAAAGGCCTTTTGGGCCATTACAGAAGCCAGCTTGGCTTTTGCCCTGCCACATTTTTCTTCACACTAATCCATAGTAACAGGCAAATAAATTTTACATTAAAATTTATGAGTCAAGATTTTTCCTTCCTTTTAACTAATGTGTGTAATTTCCCCTGGAGAAATTCCCTTCTGCCTAAGACGTTAAAGCTTTTAAGTAAAGAATAGTTCCACTGTCTGTAGGAAAAACAAATGCATTTCCAGGATGATATTTTCACATATTTTCTAATATTCTTGCTTTAATATTATATTCAAATTAAAACTATGCATTAATACAGTACATAACTATATTTAGATCTTGAACACTGTGTCAAAATAACGTAATAGGAATAATAACATTTTATGAGATTTTTTTTTCTTGATCACAACAGGACTTTGGCTGCTTTATTCTCTTGTTCAAGCTCAAAAGAAACCAAAGGGCATAAACCTATTAAAACAGCAAATCTTTGAGCCTCTGGCAGAAAAAGCAAACTATGTTAGAATCAGTAGCCATTCTGGTTTTGAGTCTAGACAGTGAAACTAGTTTTAGGAAACTGTTGGACATGATCTCTGTGGGGAATGGACTGATGACCCAGATGTGCTATAGTCTTCTAAAAGCTGTCTCTGTTTTTGATCAAAAGTTTGATTCATATAGGAAAAGTCACCAAACCTGGAAATTAGGCAGATCACAACACTATGGTTACCAGCTTAGCCAAGGAAAATGCATTGCTTCGAGGCCATAATAGACCTTCTTACAAATAAATGGAGAATGAAAATGTTAGAATTGTGAGCTTGTACTTTCCTAATAAACTGCAAAGATAAGATAAGAGATTGGAGGTTCCTGGAGCCCATTTGCTAACATTTTCTTTATAGTTTGGTGCCAGACAGTGTAGCTATGGTGAGAAGTATGGGACACATAAGAATACTCTTTATAAATATGGTTTCCAGTAATACATGCTATATGGGATTAACCCTTCACCTCATTTTTAGCCAAGGAAAGTTTTAGAGCGTAAGGATTTGGTATTGGTAATGCCTTCTTCTTCAGCTAAACAAGACCTGTTAAGTACATCTCTCTGCAAAGACAACCAGGAGAAAAAAAATCTATTTAGTTTTATTACTACAAATATCTGAGTCTCATTATCATTCCACCATGATTTCAACAATTTCCATCCCACCATCAGCCTCAGCCTGGACCAATCCACACAAGCGGTCCACTTCCTGGACACTACTGTGCTCATAAACGATGGTCACATAAACACCACCCTATACCGAAAACCTACGGACCGCTATACTTACCTACATGCCTCCAGCTTCCATCCAGGACACACCACTCGATCCATTGTCTACAGCCAAGCTCTAAGATACAACTGCATTTGCTCCAATCCCTCAGACAGAGACAAACACCTACAAGATCTCTATCAAGCATTCTTAAAACTACAATACCCACCTGCTGAAGTGAAAACAAGATTGACAGAGCCAGAAGAGTACCCAGAAGTCACCTACTACAGGACAGGCCCAACAAAGAAAATAACAGGACGCCACTAGCTGTCACCTTCAGCCCCCAACTAAAACCTCTCCAGCGCATCATCAAAGATTTACAACCTATCCTGAAAGACGATCCCTCACTCTCACAGATCTTGGGAGACAGACCTGTCCTCGCTTACAGACAGCCCCCTAACCTGAAGCAAATACTCACCAGCAACCACACACCACACAACAAAAACACTAACCCAGGAACCTATCCTTGCAACAAAGCCCGATGCAAAATCTGTCCACATATCTATTCAAGTGACACCATCACTGGACCTAATCACATCAGCCACGCCATCAGGGGCTCGTTCACCTGCACATCTACCAATGTGATATATGCCATCATGTGCCAGCAATGCCCCTCTGCCATGTACATTGGCCAAACCGGACAGTCTCTACGCAAAAGAATAAACGGACACAAATCTGACATCAGGAATCATAACACCCAAAAACCAGTAGGAGAACACTTCAACCTCTCTGGCCACTCAGTAACAGACCTGAAGGTGGCAATTTTGCAGAAAGACTTCAAAAACAGACTTCAACGAGAAACTGCTGAGCTTGAATTGATTTGCAAATTAGATACCATTAACTCTGGCTTGAATAGAGACTGGGAATGGCTGAGTCAATACACTACTTGAATCTATTTCCTTATGAGAACTGTCCTCACACCTCTTGTCAACTGTCTGTAATTGACCATCTTGATTATCACTACAAAAGTTTTTTTCCTGCTGATAATAGGTAATCTTAATTAATTAGCCTCTTAGAGCTGGTATGGCATCTTCTCTGTATGTATATAGATATACTCTTATTATATGTTCCATTCTATGCATCCGATGAAGTGGGCTGTAGCCCACGAAAGCTTATGCTCAAATAAATGTGTTAGTCTCTAAGGTGCCACAAGTACTCCTGTTCTTTTTACGGATACAGACTAACACAGCTGCTACTCTGAAACCTGTCATTTTTATTGCTGCTCTTGCTTCTGTTTGATACTTTCCTATGGTAGTCACATTGATATTTTTTTTAAATGTTGGCTGAAGCTGGGTAAACTGCAGCCTAGGTAACCATTTGTGGTTCATTATAATAACCACACACATAATGCAAACAAGTAGTGGGTATTTCAGTTCTGGCTTATGTACAGTAGAAGATAACATGATGCTAATGTAACTTTCTAGTCCCATTGTATTACTGGGACAGGACCAAACTCAAATTCAACCAAGGGTTTACACTAGCTTTTGCAAGCATAAACTGTGGTGAATGCTCCCAACAGTGGGAAGTCTGTCAGAGTAGATTGTGGTGGATTTTTTTTTTCTGTAATCAATGTGTTCTGTACATGTATATATTTCTGTTGCTTTGACTGCTTTATTTTCCTGAACTGGCAGAACTAGAGGGACCATATTTTAATTTGGAATATCTGAAAAGCAATTCCATGAAGATCAATCTGATATTATTCCTAAGAGAGAAGAAACCGAGGGCAAAGGTTTTTTTCCCCCTCTGGTCACACAACAGACTTTGACTCAGATCTCCTGCTCTCCCTCTCCCACTGATACCAACAGAGTTGCAGATTCATAGGTTAGCAAGTTTCTGAGGTATTCACAGGGCACCAGTTACCAAACTATCTATAAGACATCCCCCTCCCCAGTCAATGGCAGGCAGATTCATTCTGTACAGAACAGGAACTGAAAATCTTAGATTCCTAATAAAATACATTTTTTCACTACTAAAATTCATCTCCTGTAGAAAAGGAAACTTCATAGTTTTTCATGATTAGAAACAGAGCACATTTGTGTATGGGGTGGTGAGTGGAATCTAGACAGTAAAATGTTAATCAGCTCTTCCAGTTTTTTAAATCATGACAGTAAAATAAAGTGACTAGGGTGAAATTAGCAAGAAATTATTCAGTGTCTTTAAGAGCTATATTTGCTGTCCTCAAGCCAGTTCTAACCAGAAGACTTACTCATTCCACATTGGAAAAGCCACCACAAAATCTAGACCGGGGTGGGCAAATTTTTTGGCCCGAGGGCCACATCGGGGTTGCACAACTGTATGGAGGACCGGGTAGGGAAGGCTGTGCTTCCCCAAACAGCCTTGCCCCTGCCCCCTATCCGCCCCTCCCACTTCCCACCCCCTGACTGCCCCCCTCAGAACTCCCAACCCATCCAACCCCCCTGCTCCCTGTCCCCTGACTGCCCCGACCCCTATCCACCCCCCCGCCCCCAGACAGCCCCCCCCCCCGGGACTCCCACCCCCTATCCAACCACCCTACTTTTCCCCTGACCACCCCCTCCTGGGACCCCCCCTGCCCCTAACTGCTCCCCGGGATCCCACCCCCCTTATTCAACCCCCCTGCTCCCTGTCCCCTGACTGCCCTCCCGACCCCTATCCACATCCCTGCCCCCTGACAGGCCCCCCGACAGCCCCCCCGGGACTCTCACTCCCAACCCTCCCTGTTCCCCATCCCCTGACCGCCCCCCAGAACCTCCGCCCCATCCAACCACCCCCTCCTCCCTGACTGCCCCCCAGGAGCCTCCACTCCCTTACCCAAGCCCCCCACTCCCCAAGTCGAGGAGGAGCAGCCAGTCCTCTGCAGCCGGGGCAGGGCCGCGCTACCAGCTCCCGCCTGGGGGAGTGTGTGGCCGCTGACCACGGGAGAGCAGCGGGGATACGCTCCCCACTTAGCTGGCTCCCTGCCCTGCCGCACCCCGGCGGCAGAACAACAAGCTGNCCAACCCCCCTGCTCCCTGTCCCCTGACTGCCCCGACCCCTATCCACACCCCCGCCCCCAGACAGCCCCCCCCCCCGGGACTCCCACCCCCTATCCAACCACCCTACTTTTCCCCTGACCACCCCCTCCTGGGACCCCCCCTGCCCCTAACTGCTCCCCGGGATCCCACCCCCCTTATTCAACCCCCCTGCTCCCTGTCCCCTGACTGCCCTCCCGACCCCTATCCACATCCCTGCCCCCTGACAGGCCCCCCGACAGCCCCCCCGGGACTCTCANCCCCGGCGGCAGAACAACAAGCTGTTTCCCCCCCCCCCCCCCCGGCAGTCAGGATCCAGCCCAGGACGCTGCCTCAGGATTGAGCTGGGGCCCCAGCATTATGCCGCCCCATATATTTTGCCGCCCCAAGCACCTGCTTGTTTAGTTGGTGCCTAGAGCCGCCCCTGCATCTGGAAAAAGACCCAAAGGATGCCCAAAATTGCATTTCAAGGATGTGTGCAAGCGAGACCTCAAAGAAATGACATGGATGTGGACAAATGGAAAGATCACACTCAGGACTGCAGCCTTTGGAAACAAGAGCTTAACAAAGGTCTCCGGAGTTACAAGAGGAAACAGTCCAGCTTAGCAGAGGAGAAAATAGCTTGCAGAAGGCAGAGCCCAAAGGGTCAAACATCACCTTTAAATGTGACAGAGGCAGTGGAGATTGTCTCCCTCACGTGGGTCTCTTCAGCCACGTTCGCGTCTGCCATAAAACCAACTGAGTAAATTCTTTACCTCTCAGGGGCACATAGCCATGGTCTCTCGAGACTGAAGGATGCCTACTAAACTAAAGGGTGAAATTAGCAAGAAATTGTTCAGTCTCTTTAAGAGCTACATTTGGTGTCCTCAAAGAAGCTATAACCAGAGGACTTGCTCCTTTCCAAACCAAGAGACAGTACCAGGAATTAGATGGGTGGTCGGCTTCAGTAGCTACAGATCAGAACAAAATTCTGATGTACAGAAAATAAAATCCAGTTATAGTGTGTTAAAATCTACAGTTAAAATCCCAGAGTGCAAACACTTTGTGCAGATACTTTTGGTCCTGGCCACTCAGCTCAAAAATGTGTAATTCTCAAGATATATTTGATTTTCCTGTGTTCCACAATGGTCAAAACATGTAAAACTGCTGTTAATCAGAAACAGATATTATTGCGTCCATGGGTACAGTAAAAGCTGCACATAGGTTAGATGGATATGCTGGAAGAATGTAAAGGATGGGAAAGTGTGTGTCTTGACTCAGTTCCTGATTACTCTCCAAGGGAAAGATTTAATGGACCCTGATGCTGCTGTGACAAATTTTAGTTACCAATTTGCCTGAGGCGTTAGGTGATTAGGCTGAGGCTGCAGGATTGTTAGGGGAGGAGATGATGGAATACACCAAGTGTCTAAGTTTTAAATCTTTGTTAATAAAATAATAAAATAACACCGGAGAGTCCTGGGGGGGGGGTGTTCCCCACGTCACAGAGGAAGGAAGAAAGCGTTAGTGCCCCAAGCCCTAACCCACTTTCATACTCACACCCGCACTACCCTGGGTGGTAACGTAAGAAGAAGAGGCGGGAGGGGGGATGGGAGTTTTTGTCCCGTGCACGGGTTGTTCAGGGTCCGCTGTTGATTTCCAACTTGCTTCAGCTCTTTGGAGGGTTTTAAGTCCTGGGGTCCTTTGGGGGCGTTTTGTTTAGGGACCTTTGCTTTTGGTGCTTTTTGTATTAGTTTAAACCGGCCCTTTGTGGCTTTTTTAAAACACACCAGCCTCAGGGACGTGAAAACGGTGGTTGTTGGTTTTTTTGCTGGCCTTTACTGTTTTGCTCATTTTTGCCACCCCTACAGTCCTGTTCAGCTGAATTCTCCTTTTACACGGCTGGTTGGGGTGGAATAGGCCCCCATCTTTTTTAGCCGGCAGCCGAGAGTCAGATGTGTGCTGCAGCCTTGGGCTGGAGTCAGTGTCTTATTTTTGGACTGAGCTAGCTGAAGTGTTGAGTTAACCTGTTTTTTGCTTTTTTTTTGTTTTTGTTTTTGTTTTGGCCTTTGGCAACCTGCAAAAGAATTTTTTACTTTATACTTACACCTTTGGCCCTTCCCGACACGCTTTGCAATGCCTACACCAGTGTTAGCAACATACAAGGCTGATTTGCCTCCCTGTGGGACCCCCTGAGGGAGGGTCCTTGGGGCTGACAGTCCCCTTTTTGACCCCGAATCAACGTTTTGTTGTGAGGGGTCATTATTTTGGTTTTTATTTTATTTTTTGATACGGTGGTTAGGGTTATTGTTGTTTTTTTATATAAATAGCGATATAGCACAAATACAATTATTAGGGCAGCAATTATTGCATACATTAGCCGGGCTTTTTGCTGAATGTTTTAGATATGAGCTGTTGTATTGGCCCCATCCCACAGCGAGCTTATTAAGGTTTGCCTTTTTGGGGGGGGACAAGGATAGCGTTTGTTTAAGGAGGGCAAGTTGGAGGGTGGCTCCCCTGGTACAATTGGGAAGGAAGGCTGGGACCTGAAAGCGTGTTAGGGGCAGGGAAATGTGTAAAGCTTTTAAGGTGGAATTTAGGAGGATTTAGCATTAAGTGGCCGCCTTTTATGTGGTGGCGGGTAATATTTGCCACCACTGTTGGTGGGGGGAGATGTGGTGGTGCTTTGTTAGAACTGTTTTTTGAAGATTAGGGGCTAAGCGGAGGAGGCTACAATTTAGAAGTGGTGCTGGAAATTGTTTGGGGCATGTAATATTTATTTTTTTATATTGGCTGGTTGTGTGTGTGGATGAGTGCGTGATATATTAATATTTGGAATTGTGGCGGGTAGGTTGAACCCTATATTATTTGGGGATTAATATTGCAACCATTTTTTGATGCTAGTTGTTAATGTGGAGCATTGATTTGGATGGTATATTAAATCAGTGATTGCTATTATTAAATCTCTTTTTTTGGTGACTTTTTTACCTTATGTTTGAGAGTACTTCTTTCAGACTAGTAGTTTAAAACCATGGCTTGGAGACATGTATTGTAAAACACATACAAAAATACCACTTTGGGGACAAATACTGACAAGAAAATTACCATGATGATTATTTAGTCTGAAGCAGTGAAATTACACTCGCTGTGCCCAAATGGAGACAATACATATAGTGCTAAGGGAAGTGTTATAATCAGACACCCTGATTAAGCGTATAAAGAGAGCCACAAAAACCTATTATGAATGACTACTCCCACACTCACTGATAATTTCCATATACCAGTTCCCAAAGAAGCAAACAAACAAAAAATCTTCTAATTTTCCTCTAAACTGAGATGGGTTAGTATCAATTTAGGACAGAGATAACATTTGTTTTAAACACTAGTGATGAGTGGATCCCAAGAACTTTTGAAGGTTAATTTTGGTTCATATTAAGCATCCAAAAATCTCAGAGGCTTTTCTGAATCTCCTCAGTCTCCAAAATGGAGTTTGGAATTTCTAGCAAGATGTGCAGTGATTTCTTTTTTCTAATCAGCCTCCTCTCACTCTATTGATACATCCACAGCTGGGCTGTTAGCTTTTTCCAGTATAAAAGGTCCACCCCTTGCCAACCTCCTACATTTGAAGCAGTGTCACAGCCCCCCCACCACCAAAAATAGATGAGTTTTTAATATTAAATGCAAATTTTCACTGAAATTGTCTGGTTTCCATGAAAAAAAAAATTCATTGAAAAACTAAAAACTTTGTTCCCAAAAGGTCAAAAATTTTCCACTGAAAATTTCAACAAAAATGAAATCTCTCATAATTTTCTGTGGGGATATTCCCCCCCCCCCTCTCAACTCTATTCTTTATTAGTGTATTGTTAACCTCAATTTCCCTACTGCCTTTGTATTTGTCCCATGGGAGGGTTATATTCAGCATGACTTCCATGAGAGTTTTTAAAGAGTGCTGAACAGGGACCATAGATCTCCATTCTGTAGTCAATCCTGTTTAATATCAGCATCTTTTGCTTTACACACCTTTGCCTGCAAGCAGTTCAGCACCTTGAATGCCCACTGAATTTAATGGCAGTTAGGGCATGAATGATGTGAAAATACAGCCCTGGACTACACAATGAGTCTAATTTATAATAATATATGGAGATATACCTATCTCATAGAGCTGGAAGGGACCCTGAAGGGTCATTGAGTCCAACCCCCTGCCTTCACTAGCAGGACCAATTTTTGCCCCAGATCCCTAAGTGGCCCCCTCAAGGATTGAGCTCACAACCCTGGGTTTAGCAGGCCAATGCTCAAACCACTGAGCTATCCCTCTCCCCCTCCAGTGAAGATTATCACCAGGAGAGATTCTTCCCATTGCTCTCACCTTTCTCCATTTTTTAATTTTGGCTGCTGTTGCCTATCTGATAAATACAAAAATCAGATATTGCCGAGGCGGTGCAGACAATGTCATTGTGCCAGTCTTTGTTCATGGTGGTTTGTCATGGGAAATGCACAGACCAGTTACTTACCATTGATTTTTAACCTTCTAGTTTCTCTTGTTCTTGAGGACCACTTTGCTTCATTTTCTGGCTCTGCTGATGAGTATTAAAGAAACATTATGTGGCCTGCCTTCAGGCAGTATGTTTGTAGTATTTCGCAATAGTGAGAAGGCAGATGAATATTTTCCCATAAACTGGCAGGTGTAGTACACCTCTCACTTTATATTATTTTTGATTACAAATATTTGCACTGTAAAAATGATAAACAAAAGAAACAGTATTTTTCAATTCACCTCAAACAAGTACTGTAGTGCAATCTCTTTATCATGAAAGTGCAACTTACAAATGTAGATTTTTTTGTTACATAATTGCACTCAAAAACAAAAAAATGCAAAACTTTAGAGCCTACAATTCCTCTCAGTCCTACTTCTCGTTCAGCCAATCACTAAGACAAACAAGTTCGTTTACATTTACAGGAGATACTGCTGCCCACTTCTTATTTACAATGTTACCAGAAACTGAGAACAGGTGTTCACATGGGACTTTTGTAGCCGGTTTTTCAAGGTATCTACATGCCAGATATGCTAAACATTCATATGCTCCTTCATGCTTCGGCCACCATTCCAGAGGACGTGATTTCATGCTGATGATGCTCGTTAAAAAAATAATGTGTTAATTAAATTTGTGACTGAACTCCTTGGGGAGAATTGTATGTCTCCGGTTCTGTTTTACCCACATTCTGCCATATATTTCATGTTATAGTAGTCTCGGACGACTCATTTTAAAATGCAGATTTGACAAAACGCAAAGAAAGTACCAATGGGAGATTTCTAAAGATAGCTACAGCACTCGACCCAAGGTTTAAGAATCTGAAGTGCCATCCAAAATCTGAGAGGGATGAGGTATGGAGCATACTTTCAGAAGTCTTAAAAGAGCAACACTCCAATGAGGAAACTACAGAACACAAACTACCAAAAAAGAAAATCAACCTTCTGCTGGTGGCATCTGACTCAGATGATGAAAGTGAACATGCGTCGATCTGCACTGCTTTGGATTGTTATCGAGCAGAACCCATCATCAGCATGGACGCATGTCTTCTGGAATGGTGGTTGAAGCATGGAGGGACATATGAATCTTTAGCATATCTAGCATGTAAATATCTTGCGACGTCAGCTACAACAGTGCCATGCAAATGCCTGTTCTCACTTTCAGGTGACATTGTGAACAAGAAGCGGGAAGCATTATCTCCTGCAAATGTAAACAAACTTGTTTGTCTGAGCAATTGGCTGAACAAGAAATAGGACTGAGTGGACTTGTAGACTCTAAAGTTTTACATTGTTTTATTTTTGAATGCAGTTATTTTCTGTGCATAATTCTACATTTGTAAGTTCAACTTTCATGATAAAGAGATTGCACTACAGTACTTGTATTAGGTGAATTGAAAAATACTATTTCTTTTGTTTTTTTACAGTGCAAATGTTTGTAATAAAAAATAAATATAAGGTGAGCCCTGTACACTTTGTATTCTGTGTTATAACTGAAATCAATATATTTGAAAATGTGGAAAACATCCAAAAATATTTAAATAACTGATATTCTATTATTGTTTAACAGTGCGATTAATCATGATTATTTTTTTAATCACTTGACAGCCCTAGTTAATACGCAATGCTCTGTCATTCTGCCTCTGAAGGTTCAGTTTGTAGGACTACTTGCTACTGCATGTAAGCCTCTGCACCTTAGACTATGGGAGTAACATGACTTTTCTCTTCACTCCTTCCACCAAAGCTAGTGTCAGAGTTTTGTGTGTGGAGTCCTTTGGCTCCTGATTTAGACTTAGCCTTTTTTTGGGCGTAGTTATCGATGACAGGAAAAAAAAGCCCAAATTGTGTGCATCAGTTTGCTGAAAAGAGCTCCTAATGATCCATCATATCTTGTATTTTAGTTCTTTATGGGTATTACTTTTATTTTAAGCCTGCTTTCAATTTGTGTGTTTGACACTTTCAGTGTCATGTTGTTGGCTTTTGTAAAGGGATGATTGGATGAAGAGAGTAAGCAAACATGGGGAATCAGTTACAGGCATTTACCATAAATTAAACAACCAGCACAGAAAGTAGTAACATTACCCCATACCCATATGATGCACTCTTTGATGAATCTCACCCATGCACTGTCTGCTTCTTTGTTAGAAAGGCTTGGCAGAAAGACTGAGTAGCATTTGGAATCAGGAAAAAGTATCTGAATAAATGATTAAAGTTACCTTATTCTAAACTAATAGCCAAGTCCCTATTTATTCTGGTTTATTATTATCATCACATAGTGCTCTTGAAAACAAATGCTTTATTTAATCTTACAACTCAACTTCCAACGTAATCATGCACCCCATTTCTGCTCACAGATCACTTTCTCACAGGAGTTTCCTTTTGAGACGTAACATTCTTTCCTTTGTCTCAGAGGAAAGATGAATTCTTTGAAAGAGTGAGTTAAAGTCAGACATTTTTTAGTTTTGAAAATGGAAAAAATATTTGCATTTGTGAGATGTACAGATGCCAAATATGCCTTGACTATATATTGTTAATAACTATAGCTCCCTCGAGCCCTTAAATCAGGAAGCTATCAGTCTGTTCCCCATCTCCATGACAACCAAGATCATAGCTAATCACTTATATCTTTTCACAACTGCAGACATACACCTCCCAATGGAGGAGACACCTTGTCACAGGAGTCCCAGGTGACAGAGGCTGGAGACTGTCTCCAAGAATGAGAAATGGGGTGCTTAGGCAAACTCTTCAAGCTATTGTTGCTCATTTACACAGGACCCTCTTGATTTGCTTGTGGCAAGAGCTTCCCATCTTAATGTCTGCCTATAGGGAACCCCCAAGGATTGACAAAGAGTAATGCCTTGCTTTCCTATCAATGGCATATTTTACTCTGTGAGTGAATGCAAAGATTGTTTTGTTGTTGTTGTTTTTGAGGGGGTGAGGTGAGAGGTGGGAAACAGGGACTGTAAGTTGAATAAACTGTTTAGGAATACTGTGGCGGGGCCCACTCACCTCTCATGAGGGACGCTGCCGGCGTGGTGTTTGTCTGCACCTGCACTCCCGCTGCATTTCTGCGTGTGGTGACCGCTGCTGGCAGTTAACCTTCTCAGACAGGTTTTTGAGTGACTCGGCCTTCCGTCCGAGTCACACACAGTCCGTATGTGAAACGGACGTAAACCAGGCCCCTTCCAGGGTAAACAGTGCAACAGGACTTATCATAGTGTGACACGGACAGACCCCGGTTGTCAGCGGGTGAGATTGAACCTGGGACCTCTGGAGCTAAATTCATGAGCCTCTACTGCATGAGCTAAAAGCCACATGGCCCTTAGCTAAGACTGTATGAGACTCATTAATGTTTAAGGGTATGTCTACACTACGAAAATAGGTTGATTTTATAGAAGTCGATTTTTAGAAATCGATTTTATACAGTCGATTGCGTATGTCCACACTAAGCGCATTAAGTCGGTGGAGTGCGTCCTCACTACTATGGCTAGCATTGCTTTACGGAGCGGTGCACTGTGGGTAGCTATCCCACAGTTCCCGCAGTCTCTGCCGCCCATTGGAATTCTGGGTTAAGCTCCCAATGCCTGATGGGGCAAAAACATTGTCGTGGGTGGTTTTGGGTACATGTTGTCACTCTCCCCTCACTCCCTCTCTCTCCCTCCCTCCGTGAAAGCAACTGCAGACAATCATTTCGTGCCAGACACCAGGGCGATTAGAAGAGCACAGCAAGGCACGCTGCGCATCAGAGAGGCTTTGAAAACCAGTTTCATGACTGGGCAGGCTACGGTGTGACAGTTGTGTGTGTTCCTCCTTGATGCAAACCCGACTCCCTTTGTTGATTTTAATTCCCTGTAAGCCAACCACTCTCCCCCCTTTGAAATAAAGTAACTATTGTTTTGAAACCATGCATTCTTTCTTTATTAATTACAAAAAAATGAGATAACGGACAAGGTAGCCTGGGTAGGGTGGGGGAGGAGGAGGAGGGGGAGGGAAGGACAAGGCCACATTGTTTATTGTAGCCACACTACAAATCAAACTGTTTGAATGACAGCCTTCTGTTGCTTGGGCCATCCTCTGCAATGGAGTGGCTGGGTGCCCGGAGCCTCCCCTCCCCGCGTTCTTGGGCATCTGGGTGAGGAGGCTATGGAACATGGGGAGGAGGGTAGGCGGTTATACAGTAGATGCAGTGGGGGTCTGTGCTCTTGTTGTCTTTCCTGCAGCTGCAACACACACTTCATCATGTCCATTTGCTCCCCCAACAGACGCTTCATCATGTCCGTTTACTCCCCCATTAGCCTCAGCATCGTGTCCTGCCTCCGCTCTTCGCGCTCACTTAATTCTTTCCTGGCCTCTGCCACTGAATGCCTCCATGTATTAAGCTGTGCCCTATCAGTGCAGGAGAACTGCATGAGCTCGGAAAACATGTAATCGCGAGTGCGGTTTTTTTCGCCTTCTAATCTGCGCTAACCTCAGGGGCGGAGATTATGGAGGAGCGTAGGAACATTCTATGCTCTACAATTCTGGGGGGACTGCATTCGCCACGCTGACCAAACAGGAAATGAAATTCAAGAATTCCTGGGGCTTTTCCTGTGTACCTGGCTAGTGCATCGGAGTTCAAAGTGCTGTCCAGAGCGGTCACAATGGAGCACTCTGGGATAGCTCCCAGAGGCCAATACCGTCGATTTGTGTCCGCACTACCCCAAATTCGACCCAGCAAAGTAGATTTTAGTGCTACTCCCCTCGCCAGGGAGGAGTACAGAAGTCGATTTTAAGAGCCCTTTAGGTCGATGGAATGGGGTTGGTTGTGTGGACACATTCATTTTTAAATCGACCTAACGTGGCTAAATTTGACCTAACCCCGTAGTGTAGACAAGGCCTAAGTAGTGTTGGTGCCACTAGAGGGGACAGAGCACCACACCCAGGAGGTGCGTGCATTACACCTGCAGTCCTCCCTGGGCTCAGGTCTAATCCAATAGGACAGGGGTTCTCAAACTGTGGTACCGATATTTCTGGGAGGTACACAGGAGAAATTGTGTAATGGTGGATTTTACTTATTTATTTCTGTATTCTTTGCATATTTTTCTTCTAATTTCATGCGCACCCTCCTCGCCATCATATTCACAGTTTCCTTGCTGAGCCTCTGCTTTATTGTATTTTCATAATAGGCTATTCAGACTAAGCTTTAAAACTCTGTGGGAACTTGTTATATAAAATACAGTAGTTAATTTACTTCATGATGTTCTAATGAGAACAGATGTACACAGAGATTCCGATGTACAGAGCCCTCACCTCTAATCACTGTACAACACTGGTTCAGTTGCCCAGCAATTGTCCAGTCTAACTGAGCTCAGAATTTAAGGGGGTTTTCCCCCCGATTGTATAGGTCACACTATAACTATATCTACATGTTATAGTGAAATATGGACAGATTTATCAAAATAGCTATTCCTAAAATATTTCACAATAAACCCCCATGTGGACACTCAGTCTGGAATGAGAGTGCCTTTTTCTGATTTATTTTAATCCACTTCCAAAATGTACAGGATTAAGCTATTACTTCCAGANGGGGCTGCACACTCCGGTGGATCAAAGCAAGTTCAATATAATGTGGTTTCACCTATAACACGGTAAGATTTTTTGGCTCCCGAGGACAGCGTTATATCGAGGTAGAGGTGTACTTATTCTGGGTTAGCTGTTTCAGTAAATATCCAAACATAGATGAGCCCTGAATGACAGAAAGAGCTCGCTTTCTCTTTCTCCCCTGCTACTAAACACAAATTTTCAGATGATTAGTTTTGTTTCAGATTTCTTCCCCACAGTTTGTTAAATTATTTGTTGTTCAAGTAACCTCATTTTCTTCTGTCTTTAAATTACTTGAACTCTTGTGTATCTCTAGTGGACACATACATTTTACCAACCTGCAGCTGGAATCCTATATCAAAACAGACATTTGTGACTAATCACAGGAGTAACTGAACCTGAATCCTCTGCTTTGTAACTAACCCTAATGCGTCTCTCTGGTACAGATAAACTATCAATCATGTTTATAAAATCTTTGCTGTTTCCTATGTCCTGCTAAAATCAGGATACTGCTGAAGTGCACTAAATCCACACCTCTCCTGAGAAATAAAGCCACAGCACTTCTCATTAAAAGCAAAATTTTGATTTGTTATTTAAATACTGTCATTTTAATTAGAGTATCATTGGCATTATTATCCTGTTGCTATATAATCTGTTCCCAGGAAATATTTTAAATGTAAACCAAGGCCTAATAATAACAGAGTCCCCAGGGAACAACCAAATCGATGTACTGTAAGATGTAGGCATAATCCATCTATTTCTACAAATGTGAGTCTAGGTGTTGTTTATTAACTGCTTCCTTCTTTCTATGGTTAACTTTTTTCATATTTGAATCATCAAATCATATCATCATCATCAAGTTAAAAGTGAGCTTGATCTGAAAGTATTATGCAACTAACGTGAGCAAAACTAGTTTAGAAAATTTCATCTAGAAATGTCTAACTGACAATTGTAATGTAACATGTCTCAGTGAGATCAGTCTAGGAAGCATTTGCCGTTCCATGCACAAAGCTTGCTTAATTGAAAAGAACACTTGAAAAGCTCAGTTTTGTTTAAGACAGATATTGTTCTCATTTGAAAATGTGTGATGGATGCTTGGGATTGGAGTTGTGTTAAATATTTTAACAAAGAATCTAGTCTCTTTTGCTGCTCATGAAATATGCTTTTTATTAATCTGTTATTCAAAATTGCTCAGTGCTTTAAGCCAATACATTTCAGTCTATAATGGTTCATATTATTTGCTTCCAACAGGTCTTTAGCTATTCACTATTCATATTGAAAGTTTGGTTAGAAGTCACATGGTGGTATTTCTGCTCTTTCATTACATATAAAAAGGAAGAGGTATGTTAGAGAGATTTTAAGATGACGGGATGAACCCTTTTGGAATGAACCTACAATAC
This sequence comes from Platysternon megacephalum, assembly GCA_003942145.1. Taxonomy (NCBI): domain Eukaryota; kingdom Metazoa; phylum Chordata; order Testudines; family Platysternidae; genus Platysternon; species Platysternon megacephalum. The sequence continues at coordinate 6,674,519 of QXTE01000042.1, read as the reverse complement.
ACATTCACGCACCTGATTATCAACAAGGCTTTTGCTTTCTGTGAACATTCTTCCTGCAGTCAAAAAAAAAAATCACTTGTATGAATGTTCAAAGAAAACAAATGTCACAAAGTAAATTTGTGATTTCATGATTTTCTTTCAGAGTGTTTTCAGCTATACTTTGGTTACCTAGCATGCTTGGGAACAGTGGATGGGACACAGCAAGGAGGAAAAAGAAATAAATGAAAGCTGCTTGACAAAGTAAGAAAAGCTGTTGAGTGTCCAAGTTATAGGAAATTCTTGCTATGATTCTGTGATCCAATAGGCAAAAAGTCAATATTTAGGTGTTAAGGCCAGGCATAACTTATTTACCGTATCATAACAATAGCATAACTACAGCCAAACTTAAGCCAAAAATCATTGCAGCCTTAATCTTGTCTGTGCCTGGCTTTGTGATAAAATAATGGCCCTTATATCTATTAATATTCCACTGAAGGACTTTCCTCTGATCTTGCAATCAACCCCAGGTTAAAGATCACCTCCAAAATTGCAGGCCTGTAAGTTTACGCTGAAAAAAAGTGTTTCTGATAGAATTTACATTATGCTTCTCCCTTATTTTTGGTGCAAAGGGAAAATGAAAGGGACCAAAGTTACACCCTTTAGGCATCCCTCTAGGTCCATCAAGTCAGAGTTATGTCTGCAGTAAAACAACTTTGACCTACAGTACTCACCTTTTCCCACATGAACAATATGGTGATCCATGTACCTTCCATAAACATTCTCACTTGCCCCAAGAACCCTTCCATGTGCATTGAAAGGATCGGGAAATGAGAACTTCATATTTGCATGACTACCTTAAAATAAGGATTATTTATCCAGATGGGAAACATCTAATGTGAAAACCTAAAAGTTCACCTGAGTTTTGATTAGACAGGTCTTCTGTCACTCTCTGGGAGAATGTATATAGCATTACTGCCCAACTGTGGAGAATGGACAGCCCTAAAGCAATTTAACATGCTCTGATGGTCTATACTATTATGTTTACCTCTTTTACAAGACTATGATAAATTTTGTAAAAAAATATGCCTTGTGAGGTATCTTTTGAAATGTCATAACCTACTGAACATTATTGTCCTGGTAAAATATGTGTATCAAGTTATAAGATTCTATTATGTATCATTGCTGTAACATGCTCCAAGTTTAAGAAAACAGGCCCAAACCAGTTTCTTAGGAACAAAGGACAGACCAACACCCGAGCAGGTGTTAAAGAACTATCATCTGCGTAAGCAACCATTCTCCACTGGGGGTGGAGTGTAAACAAGAAATTTGCATTCCCTCACAGGTACAGTTCAAACCTTATGTCCACAACAGACTGCGTGTCATCATGAATCAGCAAGGTTGTTTCTAGCACAAGAAATTGAATTATAAAGAGGGGAGAAAAACACTTGACTTCACTCCTTTTCCCATCTCTTTACTCATGACATCAAAGAATACCTGAAGAATGTGAATTAAGTTGGAGAGGTCCCAGGCTGAAAGGAGACCCAGCCTGTGAAATTTACTGCAGTGTATGGTGAAGAAAACCTTCACTTTGAATTCTGTTAGTTTGTTAAGTTTGCCATTATCTTGTGTTTTATCTTTTATTTCTTTTGTAACCAATCCTGACTTTTATGCATAATTACTTGTAATCACTTAAAATCTATCTTTCTGTAGTTAATAAATTTAGCACTTATATGAGCACATACACAGCTCCTGTCACATTTGCTCTGCTCCTTCACTTGTTACTAGACACTGAAAGTAACTATCAGAAGTCAAGAGCTCTGATATGTTTACCACAACCAATCTGTATTGAACTCTGAAGAAGAATAAAAGCACTGATTGGGCAAGAGAGAGAAATCCCATTTATACCACAGCTCATGACATTTCATTATGGTTAGGCTTGACAGAATTCCATTTTTACTTGCTAATCATTTCAATGGATAATATTGATGTTTATTTTTATCAATTTAAATTTTCACGGTTGAGCAAAATTGTGGGTTTTAAGCATTTTTTCTATTTTTATCTATTTAAATTTTCACAGTTGTGAGAAATTATGAGCTGTTTCAGACAATGGGGAATCAGACAATCATTATTTAATGACAGCAGATATTGAGATTCAGCAAGGTAGAGCTTTTATAACCACTAAAACACAAATTGTCAACATCACATGCCAAAATATACAAAGTAAATATCCTTAAATCAAACTCTCATAAATTCTCAAGCAGCATTTTTCTCACTCTGCTTCACTGTAAATTTAAATTATCAATGGAAATATTGTTGTCAGTTTGCATGTGTACAGTAAAGTCAACATTTACTGACATTTACCAAATATCTCATCATTACGAGCCTGATTATAGCGCTTTTCTACACTTACTTCTTGCATAAATACATTTCTTCTTCTTTCATATGGCTTGGGTAGGTAGCAACAACTACAAATTTATATCTAAGTTTGATAGCCAGCATGTGCTGCAGCAGTGAGCTGGTGAATGTCCTTCAGGCTCTCGGCAAAAGAATGAAGGGGACATTCAGATATGATGCCCTCTATTGTTTGTGCCTCGTGACCACAGTTGCATACAGGTGTTTGCCTCATTTTCCATTTAAAGAGGGTTTGTCCACATCTTCATGTGTAATATAAATACACATATTAATTAACATATTGTACTTAGAAATTATGGACCCAATCTTGCAAACACATATTAGTGTAAAGGAGTAATTTTCCACACCTAAATAGTCCCAAAAGTGGTAGGAAGATTGCAGCCTTAACATTTATATTGTGCTAAATATTAGAGTTATATTGACAACACTGTGAAATACAGTGAATAGTCTATCATACAAACAAGAGTGCAAAACATTTGGGGGGAATTTATTATGCAGTAAAATACCTTATTATTTTTGTAATAAGTTTTAATCTTAAAGCATCTCTTATGCCTCGAATAGTCCTGACTTCAGTGTGAGTCTAAAAATAAACACATTTTGGTTTTCAAAGCAGATTATTCCCTTATCTTAGACCATGAAACTATATTGGTCTCCTGGTTCTCCTGTGCAGTGCCCTGGTGTTTGTTTCCAGCATTGCTGTTTTCATTGACATTTTCAAAAACCGTGTGCGATGGAGTATATAAACCCAGCACTGACAGGGAAGGGGCTAGGGAGGGTCTGTGTGCTAAGGTAGCCCTGCCCCTCTGGCCACCAAAAATGCATAGTAGGGAGGAGGACTTTAAAAGGAGGAAGCTGCAATCAGCAAGGGGTAAGGCTGGGCTGGGCTGTGGTTTGAGTTGGGCCAAGTGCTGGTTTTGGGCTGAAGATGGTGAGCCTGGGGTGGAAGGCGGAGGCTGGCCCCAGCCCTCAGCTGAAATGGGGCTGAACAGTGAAACTGACAGTGGAAGTGGAGGACAGGGAGGAGAGAGGAAGTTTCCTTGGACTATAAAGGAGAAGCAACAGGGGTTGAGGAATGGTCTCAGATCAGAGAAAAGAAAAAGAAGACTAGATATACCGGGACTTGAAGAAGGAATTCATAGAAATGAAAAACAAAACCAGGATAAAAGTCAACATTTCATAATTGTCAAAGAAGATGTGAAAATAGGAGATGTTAACCCCCTGAAAATGGCAGAATGGATAAAGTGAAGTATTGGTGACCTACAAAGAGCTAAAAATGCAGGGTGGAGATCTAGTGATAGAATGTACAAATAAGGAGCAAGATGAAAAACTTCTTAAACTTGTAACCTTTTGAAAAATGAAAATGACTTGTTAACTGCCTAAGTTCCCGATAGAAGTAAGAGGGGTTATGATTGGAGTGCCACTGGGGTAGTCTGAGAATGATATCAAAAAGAGTATAGGTGAAGATAAAGTATTGTTTGTTAAACAGCTGCTTCGTAAGACAGAGGGAGAAAACTGGCCACCTACAGTTGTGCAGAAAACACGTAAAGGTGGGACACTATCGGACAGGATCCAAATGGAAAATCAATCTTTCTGGGTTAAACCTTATATTTCTCCCCTGCGAGGTTCTATAATTGTCAAATATTTGGACATGCAGCAGTCACATGTAAGGGAACAATGAGATGCAGTAAATGTGGCGGAAATCACTCATATGACAACTGTGTAGAAGGAACAGAACCTAACGGCAGCAATTGCAGGGGAAAGCACAGTGCAGCATATAAAGGATGTGAAGTAACAGAACAAGCTAGAGAAATACAAAAATTTAAAATAATTCCAAAAGTATCGTATGCAGAGGTCACCAAAAGAAACCTACTGCAGAAAATAGAAAAAGAAAAATACACAAGTAAGAGAAAAGATGTACAGGGTTAGAAGAACACCTCTCTGATGAGGGGGGAGAATATGAGAGGAATGGGAGATGACGTATTGCTTGTAGGTAAAGAGAAGTTTATAGCATTCATTATAGAAGTAATTTTAACTGCATCTTCCAGACGGGGAAAAACAGAAAGGATTAAAATCATAGCAAAGGCAGCAGAAAAATATCTAAAGATAGACAGCCTCTTGATAGTCTGCATTCATGCACTTTTAAATGAAGACAATAATACAGCTTAAACAACATGGTTTTAACAATCCTTAGTAGGCATGTGCATAATTTAATAATGCATGGACAAGAATTTAAGAAAGCCATCTTAGAAATGGGGGGGGGGGGGGGAGCTTGATGTAATATGTATGCGAGAAACATGGCTAATAAGTACACTGTGTTCCATCTACTGGAATATGATATACTCCAGAGGAATCAAGAGGCTATCAGAGGAGTTGAGAGTCTATATTTACAAAAGAGGGACTTAGATACATTAAAATGGATGTGCAGAAACTAAGTTTTGAATATAATACTATTACGTTTGCAATGCATAACAAACACTTATACCGTATATGTATTTATAACATTTATAATCCATGAAAAAAAGTTAGTTATTTTAGAATTAACAAATGTAGTTAAGGTCAAAAACCCATTCATAATTTGAGGAGGCTTAATATTCATAATGAGCTATGGGGAATTAAGAAAACTGACCTAAATGGTAAATGCTTAGAACAATTTATTGATATGTATAATGTGGTAATATTGAACACAGAAGCAGCTACTACAGTGGTTGGATCCTTTTTTGTTTTGGATTTGGGAATTGCAACAAATAATATAGCTAGTAAACACAGCTGTGAAATACATAAAAGAGTTAAAAAGGGAAGTAATCACTTCCTTATGCTTATTAAGTACCAAGGCCAAGAAAATGTCAAAATCACAAAAAGAATACCTAGCTCGAATTTTCGAAAAGCTGACTGGGGCCTTTTCAAGATTAAATGTTGTGAATATTTATGTAGTAACTGTACAAGTGACAATCTAGGAGAATTCTATAAAAGGAATTACAGCAGCAGCTGATCTCTCCATCTACAAAACATCAAAGTGCCCCTGATTTAGAAATCCGGTTCCCTGGTGGAATGAGGATCGCAAATTAGTAGCAAAAGAAATAAATAAGTCATACAAGGAATCAAAACACACAATGAATAGTAAAGACTTAATGGCACAAAGGATTATCAAAAAGACACAGAAGAGAAAGTTGGAGAAATTTCTGTGCGAAATTGAACAACAAAGATTCAAAACTTTCAGAAATACATAAGAAAAATTAAAAGAATAAACTGAATGTGAAGTAAAAATAAAATGTATACCTGGTCTTATATAAGCAATGAAATGCTTCAGCATTTGTCAGAAGGGAGTCTAAAGATTCTATTGCAGTTATATAATGATATATGGGGAACAAACACTAGTGATACCAATTAGGAAATCAGACAAGGTATATAACAGACCTGATGCCTATAGGCCTATTGCCCTCACATCATGTGTGGGGAAAATCATGGGGAAATGATAAAGGTAAGTCTAGCGGAATATTTGAAGAAAAATGATATTATAATTGAGATACAAAGTGGTTTCAGAAAAAGATTCACAGTTGACCATACAGTGAGAATGGAAATGGAGGTATACAAAAAGCATGAGGACTAAGAACTTTTTGATAACTGTTTTCCTGGACATTGAAAAAGCATATGACATGTTATGGAGGGAAGGCCTCCTACATAAACTATCCAAAATTGGAATAAAATTGAGAATGTTTTGGTGTATAAGGGGCTTCTTAAGTGACAGAACTATACAAAACAAAGTGGGAACAGCTTTATCAAAAACCTACAAGCTTACTAATGGAACTCCACCAGGGAGTATTATCAGCCCTACTTTGTTTTCCATTACAATAAATGACCTCCTGAAAAGTGTATACAGATGGGAATATTTCTCTTTTTGCAGATGACTGTGCTATAGGGACTAAGAATAAAACACTTCAAGTAGCTGTAGAAAAGACATATGAGACACCCCAAAGAATTTTCAAGTGAGGAAATGATTGGGCATTTACATTCTCACTTGCAAAAATTCAGGGAATGCTTTTAACCAGGAAGAAAATTAGGGAAGACAGGGCTTTTTTCTTTATGGCAAAAAAATTCAGATAGTTCAAAAGTTTATGTTCCCACGAGTAGTGTTTGATAATAAATTAACTTGGAAACGTCACACAGAAATATACTGAAGTGTAAAAGTAGGATGAACTTACTTAAAAGTGTAGCTGGAAACAAATGGGGTGCAGATAAGAAGATATTGATGATTACGTATAGAGTATTAAGACCAGTTTTAGCCTACAGATGCCAAGCTTTTGGTTCAGCCTCAAAAACAACTTGGAACTGCTCCAGCCCAAGCTCTGCAATTGGCATGTAGTGCAATGACAATACCACCAATGTTTGGGCTGCAAACCACCATTGGAGAAGCACCTATAAATCTAAGGATGAAACTTTTAGACCTAACCTTTTGGGCAAAGGTAAAAGGGATTCATGAAAATAGAAGTACAGTACATAACAGATTTATGAAGATTGCTAGAATTTAGTAGAAAAAATTATATGGATTGTCACAGACTTCCTCATATTGTCAGGGTCAAAAAATGTGCAAAGGAAATAGGTGAAAAAGAAAAATTGAGAGAACTAAAAATTCATAGTCATGAGAAATCAAATTACAGCTGGACAGCTATTCCCCCATTTGTGAATTTGGAATTGTATGAAAAAAAAGAAGGGAAGGAAAAAAACACACATTACAACCAATGAAATTTCTGAATTTATTTATGAAAAATTGTGCCAGCTTTGCCAAGTCTATAAAGATGGATCAAAAGATGACAGTATGGGTAGAGTGGGAATAGCCTTCTGTGTTCCTAGTCTTGGAATCTAGGAATCTAAAAGGCTATCAAATAATGTGATCTTTCTGACGGCTGAACTAATGGGGATAATGTTGGCACTAACCTGGGTAAGAGATGCGCGACTGGCTGCAGGTGTAATTTTATCTGATTCCTTGTCAGGCATTATGACAATCAGAACAGGGACTTCAGAAAGAAGATACGACATAAGCAAAATAATGTTCCTAGCTATGGAAAAAATGCAAGCAGATATCTGTAACAATAGCAGGGATTCCAGTGCATATCGGAATACCTGGAAATGAAATGGCTGACAATACAACAAAACAAGCTCTAAAAAATGAGGAGGAGTATGTAGACAAGAATTTAAAACTGTGGTCACGAAGGAGCTTGTGAAGGAATTGCGGCAAGAACTATGGACTAAGGAAAGAAAGGGCGAAGGTTTTATGATGTAGGCTCAAAAATTGAAAATAATACTATACTCCACATGATAAAATAAAGTCCAGTAGTCATTTTTAGAGTGTTAGGTCATTGTGCTCTAAATTATAAGTTAAACTTATTAAAGAGACATAAAGATAGGCTGTGTAATGGGTGTAAAATCAAAGAAACTATTGATCATGTTCTATGATATTGTGGGCAATAGTCTATGGGAGGGGTGGGCAAACTACGGCCCACAGGCCGCTTCCAGCCCGTCAGATGTTTTTATCTGGCCCTCGAGCTCCCGCTGGGGAGCGGGGTTAAGGGCTTGCCTCGCTCTGCCCACCCGGCCCTCCCGCCAGGAAGCGGGGTCAGGGCCTTGCCCCGCTCCGCCCACTCGGCGCTCCCCAGCCCCCGACTCACAATTCCACCATCTTCCAGCACGCGCAGAGCCACACTGCACAGGTGCAACTTCACTGCGCTGTTTCTGGGATGGGAACCCCACCCCTATGCAGCAGCCCATCCCCTACACAGCAGTGTGCCCAATCCCCTCCCGGTCTCCTACGGCCCCACGGGTGAGAGCCTCGAAACCGCCCAGGGGCCACACCCATCCCAGCTAGGGTGCATCCGCCCATGGCAGTGCCTAGTACGGCCGACTTGGTGTCACTGCCGGCAGGGCCCCTAGGAGTCCCTGTAGAGCCCCTTCCCCCCACCACACTCCACGAGTCCCTCCTTCCTCCACCTCGGTAACATCCCTTATAGAGCCCCCTCTATACTACACCGCATAGAGTCCCCCTCCCCCACCGGGCATTCATGGCCCACCATACAATTTCCATACCCAGATGTGGCCCTCAGGCCAAAAAGTTTGCCCACCCGTGGTCTATGGAAAGAAAGTTTCTTTATGAAAAATTGAGTCAGCTTGGAACCAAAGATTTTTCCCTAAAGGGACTAGTGAGAACATCAGAAATAGACTAATGAAAAAAAGCATTGTGGCTTTTCCTTAAGGATACTAGACTGAGTGAAAGGATATTAAAAGAAAAACAAAAACAAAACTTGGCTAAAAATGAATGATGAGGCTGCTGCACCAAAAAAACAAACAAACAAAGACAAACCAAGAGGGAAGCCCTGAGAAGGGAGTGGCTCGAGTGGCTCTTGAAGCAGCAGGAGGACACCCCACACCAGGCATCCCCCAGCTCTGCGAAGAGTCCCGTGAACTCCAGGGACAAGTCCAGTAGGAAGAAACTGATTTGTCTACCTGGCTTGAAGGACTCCAGTAAAGCTGATACCCAGGCATCCCTGAAGTAAGGTGGTACCACTTACCTTTTCTTTTTTTGTTGACCCAGGGAGGGGCTTCTTCTCTGTTGAACTTTTGCTATTCCTACCCGTAAATAAAGTAAGGAGGCCTGCAAGGGCCCACTGCAAAGACTAAGAGGCTGGGGGCCTGGACTGAGCCAACCCAGTGGTGGTAACTGGGTGTGCAAAGGGCCCAAGAGAGAATCTTTTACACTGTCGAAACCTTTTTATTTTGAATAGTTCATTTTAGGAGAAAACCTAAAACCCTGGTCTTTAAAGCAGCTTGACAGGTCCCCTTAATCGAGTCCAGGTTACAGACAAAACAAAGAGCTTAGGTCTTAAACTGGAGAAGAAAAACAAAATTTTCTATTTTAAGAAACTCATGAACCTTCTTGGAGTTAAAGTAAACTAGAAGTGTAACCTCTGAAAGGATTTCACTCTTTAAAGAGGATTCCGAAGGTTTCAGTGGGACTGCACATGTGAATGAAGATCCTCAGTTACTGCAGGGTTGCCCAGCCTTTCTAGACTAAGGGCTGGTCTCCACTACTGGGGAGATCGAGGCTGCTGCAATCGATGCAGCAGGGATTGATTTAACGGGTCTAGTGAAGACCCACAAAATCGATGGCAGAGCACTCTCCGGTCGACTCCAATACTCTAGCTCCCCGAGAAGAGTAAGGTAAGTTGACCAGAGGGCGTCTCCTGTAGACTCAGCGCCATGAAGACACCAGGGTAAGTCGACTTAACCTACGTCGACTCCAGATGCATTATTCACGTAGCTGGAGTAGCATAACTTAGGTCGACTTACCCCCATAGTGAAGACAAGCCATGGTACTATTAGAAAGTGGATCTAGAGAAAGGAAATAAAATGTAATGTTCGTGTTTCTTCACAGTCTGCATGGACACTTTTCTTGCTTACTACTTGACTATTTTTAAACAGAGCTATTTCAGTTCTCCACATAACACAGACTCGCCTTCCAAGAAGGCAAACATGATTTGGTGATCTTACTCATGATGTCACTAAACTATTCCATACCACTAATCTTCCTCTTTCTCAGCTTGGTAACTAAGCATGTATCCACAGTTTAAAACATCTGAAAATAAAGTCTGACTGTGGATTACCTACAGATTTGTACTGTATTCACAGATTTTATTATTTCAAAAAGGTCAACGAGCCACCGTCAATACTTAGGGCACATTCTCTAGCCTGCAACCACCTACAAGTCCTCTGACTTGAGTGATTCATCAGTGGGCATGAAGCCAGTGAAGGATCCTTCCCCAGAAATCATCCCAAGTCACAGAATTCAGATTCAGATCTGAACTTTCCCAAACTTAGGGGGTGTGGTTTTCTGTTTTGGGCCCATTATAGAACTAAGAACCTATTTGGATCAGATCCTGAAGGTATGCAAATCTCAGAGGTATTTGGAACCAGTGTATTGGTTCATGTTAGTTTCTTTATTATAGTGTAAGATACACAAACCACAACATTGGTATATAGATTTGTCACCCTGGATCAGACCATTCCAGTCTTATATCCTGGTCCCAGTAATCCCCAATATGTGGTGCTTCAAAAGATGAAGACTCCTAATAATGCACCAAAATTCCTGCTTACCCCTTGGAGTTAATCAGTGCATGTGGCATCAGGGGCCGCTGTCCTACCCCTACCACTTGACCCTGAGGGATATTAAAGACAATTACGGCTTCACGTACACTGACCTGTGAAAGCCACAGTTGGTGTATGTGTATCTGAAATGGACAGATAGAGCATAGTACAACAAAATGCATACTGTGGCTCACTGTTAAAATGCTCTTTCAAAGCCTCCCTGAGCCATATAGCTCCGCATTGACCTCTTTTAATAGCACTTCTGTCTGGCTGCTGAAACTTAGCAGACAGCTGCTCCACCTCTGCCTTCCACTCTGGTGGAAACTTTTCTCCTTTGCTTCACAGATATTTTGCAGGGCACAGCAGGCAGCTATAAGCATTCGGATATTTTTCTCAGTGAGCTCCAATCTTGTGAGAAAAAAATGCCAGCGTCCCTTAATTTTACCAAAAGCACATTTAATTGTCATTTTGCACCTGAGCTGGTAATTGAATCTCTGTAATTGAACTGACAAGCAAGGGGTAGACTGGGTCCCCCAGGGTCACTAATGGCATTTCAACATTACCTATAGTAATCCGCTGGTCAGGAAAGAAAGTCCCTGCTTATAGCTTTCTGAACAGTCCTGTGTTCTTAAAGATGTGAGCATTATGCACCTTCCCTGACCAGCCCACACTGATGTCAGTGAAGCATCCTCAGTGATCTACCAAAGCTCTCATTACCATAGAAAAGTAGCCCTTTCTGTTGATGTACTCTGTGGCAAGTTAGTCTGGTGCCAAAATAGGAAAATGTGTGTCAACTATTGCTCCACAACAGTTATGGAACCCCATTGTTTCAAATCCATCCACTATGCTCTGTACATTGCCAAGAGTCGCAGTCTTGCATAGTAGGAGATTAATGGCCCAGCACACTTGCATGACAATGGCCCCCGCAGTGGATTTTCCAATTCCAGATTGATTTCCAACTGATTGGTAGCAATCTGGTGTTGCAAGTTTGAACAGTGAGCTCGCCACTTGCTTCTCCTCTGTCAGTGCAGCTCTCATTTTCGTGTCCCTGTGCTGGTGGGCTGGGGCAAGCTCAGCACACAGATCCAGGAATGTGGCCTTGTACATTTGAAAGTTCTGCAGCCACTGCTCATCATCCCAAGTCTGCATTATGAGGCAATCCCCCAGAGTTTTAACAGTTATAGTCAAACTATTGTTTTCTGTAATTAGGAAAAATTGGAAACCTAATCACACAAAATTTTGTTTCTTACATAAGAACATATAAGAACATAAGAACGGCCATACCGGGTCAGACCAAAGGTCCATCTAGCCCAGTATCCTGTCTACCAACAGTGGCCAATGCCAGGTGCCCCAGAGGGAGTGAACCTAACAGGCAATGATCAAGTGATCTCTTTCCTGCCATCCATCTCCACCCTCTGACAAACAGAGTCTAGGGACACCATTCCTCACCCATCATGGCTAATAGCCACTAATGGACTTAACCTCCATGAATTTATCCAGTTCTCTTTTAAACGCTGTTATAGTCCTAGCCTTCACAACCTCCTCAGGTAAGGAGTTCCACAAGTTGACTGTGCGCTGTGTGAAGAAGAACTTCCTTTTATTTGTTTTAAACCTGCTGCCTATTAATTTCATTTGGTGACCCCTAGTTCTTGTATTATGGGAATAAGTAAATAACTTTCCCTTATCTACTTTCTCCACATCACTCATAATTTTATATACCTCTATCATATCCCCCCTTAGTCTCCTCTTTTCTAAGATGAAAAGTCCTAGGCTCTTTAATCTCTCCTCATATGGGACCCTTTCCAAACCCCTAATCATTTTAGTTGCCCTTCTCTGAACCTTTTCTAGTGCCAGTATATTTTTTTTTAGATGAGGAGACCACATCTGTATGCAGTATTCAAGATGTGGGTGTACCATCGATTTATATAAGGGCAATAATATATTCTCTGTCTTATTCTCTATCCCCTTTTTAATGATTCCTAACATCCTGTTTGATTTTTTGACCACCTCTGCACACTGCGTGGACATCTTCAGAGAACTATCCACGATGACTGCAAGATCTTTTTCCTGATTTGTTGTAGCTAAATTAGCCCCCATCATATTGTATGTATAGTTGGGGTTATTTTTTCCAAAGTGCATTACTTTACATTTATCCACATTAAATTTCATTTGCCATTTTGTTGCCCAATCTCTTAGTTTTGTGAGATCTTTTTGAAGATCTTCACAGTGTGCTTTGGTCTTAACTATCTTGAGCAGCTTAGTATCATCTGCAAACTTTGCCACCTCACATTCTACCCCTTTCTCCAGATCATTTATGAATAAATTGAACAGGATTGGTCTCAGGACCGATCCTTGGGGAACACCACTAGTTACCCCTCTCCATTCTGAGAATTTACCATTAATTCCTACCCTTTGTTCCCTGTCTTTTAACCAGTTCTCAATCCATGAAAGGACCTTCCCTTTTATCCCATGACAACTTAATTTATGTAAGAGCCTTTGGTGAGGGACCTTGTCAAAGGCCTTCTGGAAATCTAAGTACACTATGTCCACTGGATCCCCCTTGTCCACATGCTTGTTGACCCCTTCAAAGAACTCTAATAGATTAGTCAGACACGATTTCCCTTTAGAGAAACCATGTTGACTTTTGCCCAACAATTTATGTTCTTCTATGTGTCTGACCATTTTACTCTTTACTATTTGTTCGACTATTTTGCCCGGTACCGACATTAGACTTACCGGTCTGTAATTGCCAGGATCACCTCTAGACCCCTTTTTAAATATTGGCATTACATTAGCTATCTTCCAGTCGTTGGGTACAGAAGCCGATTTAAAGGACAGGTTACAAACCCTAGTTAATAGTTCCACAATTTCACATTTGAGTTCTTTCAGAACTCTTGGGTGAATGCCATCTGGTACCGGTGACTTGTTAATGTTAAGTTTATCAATTAATTCCAAAACCTCCTCTAGTGACACTTCAATCTGTGACAGTTCCTCAGATTTGTCACCTACAAAAGCCGGCTCAGGTTTGGGAATCTCCCTAACATCCTCAGCCATGAAGACTGAAGCAAAGAATTCGTTTAGTTTCTCTGCAATGACTTTATCATCTTTAAGCGCTCCTTTTCTATCTCTATCATCGAGGGGCCCCACTGGTTGTTTAGCAGGCTTCCTGCTTCTGATGTACTTAAAAAACATTTTGTTATTACCTTTTGAGTTTTTGGCTAGCCATTCTTCAAACTCCTCTTTGGCTTTTCTTATGACATTTTTACACTTAATTTGGCAGTGTTTATGCTCCTTTCTATTTACCTCGCTAGGATTTGACTTCCACTTTTTAAAGGACGTCTTTTTATCTCTCACTGCTTCTTTTACATGGTTGTTAAGCCACGGTGGCTCTTTTTTAGTTCTTTTACTGTGTTTCTTAATTTGGGGTATACATTTAAGTTGGGCCTCTATTAAGGTGTTTGTTTTTGTAGAGTTGCTCATGAGTACTGATTATTAAAAATACCAGTGAGATCTTCAGAAATGCAGGACCATTTAGACCCCAGCAACATTTGCAGAACTGAAGTGAACTGCAAAAGCAGAGACAAGGAGCTGAAATGACCAAGATGGAGAGACAGAGAAGAGACACACAATGGGCATTTAACAGAAAATGGTGGTTACACAATACAATAGGAAGGGATAACCCTAAACAACAACATTAAAAAAAAAAAGATTCTATGAGCAAGGTGGAGGCAAAGCATATTGTCTCTGTGCCCCAGCAAGAGAAAAAAAGTGGGATAGGAATAGTTTGGAACATCTAAATCATAACAAAAATTGTAACTACGCTATGTACCTCTGACAGTCTGCTTATATACTGTCTGTCTATTGCTGTTTGTCTGTCAGGTATGTCTAGACTGGAAGTCCTTCAGAGGAAGAACTATCTTTGAATATCTTTGTACAGAACCTAGGAATAATGGGACCCTGATCCTGGTTGGAACCGATAGGCACTATTTTAATACAAATAATTTAAAAAAGAGTTTAAGGACCTTCTCCTGCCTTCCACGCAGTCTGTAAGTATCCCATTCATCTGTTTGTTGTTGCTACAGCCCCTCAATTATACATATGTAAATGTTTCTTTTTTAACATGCACATGCATAAGTAGTCTATGAATAGAGCCCACACTGGCACCCATGACTGTAGCAGGTTCCATGCTCATTCAGTGTTAATATTATCCGTATGGAAGAGGATAGCAGGGGTGGGTGAACTGGACGTCAGCTATGACTAACTGAAGGTCCTATCTAGTCCTAACTACTATAGAATTATAGGAGCAAATCAGTCACCAGACAACACAAGTGCTTCTTCACTACAACTGAGTCCCATCCTGAATTTCAGTTTGATTCAAACTGATCTGAACAAAGAAAAGTTGGAATTTAATGAAATTGTTTCCAAACCAGTTCTCTCATCACTGATTTGCAGGCCCTTCTGAATTATTAACCTCCTACAGTTTTGCACAACAGCAACTATCTGCAACTAGACTTCAGAGTTCATTACCTAAGCTCCATCTCCTGAATTAATCCACAGACACAGTCATTTTAATTTTTTTTTTAAATCATTAATATTTATATGCCCCTCTTTGTGCTGATCCTGGTAGATGCTGACATGCTGAAAGAGTGTAAAAGATGAGCTACTGTGAAAAACTACGTACTGGATTCTGTGTGGGGGAAATGGTTTTAAGCTACCTTTATCTTCCACTGATCTGAGGCCAGCTAAGGGGTGAGTCTGTCCCTTGCATATATTAGAGCAGCGTTAGGGCTAGTCTAATTTAAGCCCATTTGGCCATGGCTCCAAGGGTCCATTTTGGTGGCAGCCTAGACAGGCCATAGCCACGTCCTCTTCTTTGGGGAAAGGATTTCACAGGAGCTGCTACAACAGCGTTGCATTGCCAGAGGATTTTCTGCACAGGGAAATGCTCATGGGATGGATCTACTGGTTTTGTGCTGCAAGAAAGGGACCCAGGATCTGGCCTCAGTATGGAACATCTGGAAGCAAAACATTTTGACTTCTCAAATCTAAGGGATAAATCCTTTAGCAAATCAGAAGGAGAAAAAATGGTTCATTAAAATGGATGTCAAGAAGCTAAGTATTCTGATTGCCTCCTAGCCAACTCTATTCTGGGTACTGTCTTCACCTGGAGCTTTTGCCGCATGTCCAAGCTGCTTAGCTAAAGTTGCCAGAGTTATTTGAGAAGATTTCAAAGTACAGCACTTTCTAAGTAGCATTTGTATGCATGGAATCAGCATCCAACCCTTGGGCATTTCCTTTTCCTCAGGCTATGATAATAAATCTTTCAATGCGTTTCAGGTTGCTACCCAGCATAGAGGAATGTGATGATTTTTTAATCATTCTGGAACTGGATAATTGAGGTTGCATGCAGAATTTATATTTACTCTGTTTCCTTTGTTGTTGTTAAGGCAGGTGTAGGGGAAAATATGGGAGGGGATTGACAATGAGCACATGGGACAAACATATCTTCACTGAGTTAGGTATGAGAGTTGCTTGGACATACTGGCTAAATGTATCAGAGTTGCGGTGAATACTCAATACTAAAATAGAGCATGTAGGAGTTAGAACACCAGAAGAAAGACTAGTGGTCCATCTTGGCTAGTAACCTGTTTCCAAGGGATTCCTGGGGCTCAGTTTAGACCCAGTTCTGCTTTCTAAAATAATCTGATTAAAAACACATTGCCAATATAAAAAGGAGGGGGGGGGGGGGAAGTTCTGCTGCAAAAAGCAGAATGATCATAGAATCATAGAATCATAGAATCTCAGGGTTGGAAGGGACCTCAGGAGGTCATCTAGTCCAACCCCCTGCTCAAAGCAGGACCAAACCCAACTAAATCAGCCCAGCCAGGGCTTTGTCAAGCCTGACCTTAAAAACCTCTAAGGAAGGAGATTCCACTACCTCCCTAGGTAACCCATTCCAGTTCTTCACCACCCTACTAGTGAAAAAGTTTTTCCTAATGTCCAACCTAAACCTCCCCCTCTGCAACTTGAGACCATTACTCCTTGTTCTGTCATCTTCTATCACTGAGAACAGTCTAGATCCATCCTCTTTGGAACCCCCTTTCAGGTAGTTGAAAGCAGCTATCAAATCGCCCCTCATTCTTCTCTTCTGCAGACTAAACAATCCCAGTTCCCTCAGCCTCTCCTCGTAAGTCATGTGCTCCAGCCCCCTAATCATTTTTGTTGCCCTCCGCTGGACTCTCTCCAATTTATCCACATCCTTCTTGTAGTGTGGGGCCCAAAACTGGACACAGTACTCCAAATGAGGCCTCACCAGTGCTGAGTAGAGGGGAATGATCACATCCCTCGATCTGCTGGAAATGCCCCTACTTATACAACCCAAAATGCCATTAGCCTTCTTGGCAACAAGGGCACACTGTTGACTCATATTCAGCTTTTCGTCCACCGTAACCCCTAGGTCCTTTTCTGCAGAACTGCTGCCCAGCCATTCGGTCCCTAGTCTATAGCAGTGCATGGGATTCTTTCGTCCTAAATGCAGGACTCTGCACTTGTCCTTGTTGAACCTCATCATATTTCTTTTGGCCCAATCCTCTAATTTGTCTAGGTCCCTCTGTATCCTATCCCTACCCTCCAGCGTATCAACCACTCCTCCCAGTTTAGTGTCATCTGCAAACTTGCTAAGGGTGCAGTCCACACCATCTTCCAGATCGTTAATGAAGATATTGAATAAAACCGGCCCCAGCACCGACCCTTGGGGCACTCCACTTGATACCGGCTGCCAACTAGACAAGGAACCATTGATCACTACCCGTTGAGCCCGACCATCTAGCCAGTTTTCTATCCACCTTACCGTCCATTCATCCAGCCCATACTTCTTTAACTTGCTGGCAAGAATACTGTGGGAGACTGTATCAAAAGCTTTGCTAAAGTCCAGAAATAGCACATCCACTGCTTTCCCCTCATCCACAGAGCCGGTTATCTTATCATAGAAGGCAATTAGGTTAGTCAGGCATGACTTGCCCTTGGTGAATCCATGCTGACTGTTCCTGATCACTTTCCCCTCCTTTAAGTGGTTCAGGATTGATTCCTTGAGGACCTGTTCCATGATTTTTCCAGGGACTGAGGTGAGACTAACTGGCCTGTAGTTCCCTGGATCTTCCTTCTTCCCTTTCTTAAAGATGGGCACTACATTAGCTTTTTTCCAGTCGTCCGGGACCTCCCCCGATCGCCATGATTTTTCAAAGATAATGGCCAATGGCTCCGCAATCTCATCGGCCAACTCCTTTAGCACCCTCGGATGCAGCGCATCCGGCCCCATGGACTTGTGCTCGTCCAGCTTTCCTAAATAGTCCCGAACTACTACTTTCTCCACAGAGAGCTGGTCACCTCCTCCCCATACCGTGCTGCAGAGTGCAGCTGTCTGGGAGCTGACCTTGTCTGTGAAGACAGAGGCAAAAAAAGCATTTAGTACACTAGCTTTCTCCACATCCTCTGTCACTAGGTTCCCTCCCTCATTCAGCAAGGGGCCCACACTTTCCTTGACTTTCTTCTTGTTGCTAACATACCTAAAGAAACCCTTCTTGTTACTCCTAACATCTCCGGCTAGCTGCAACTCCAAGTGTGATTTGGCCTTCCTAATTTCACACCTGCATGCCTGAGCAATACTTTTATACTCCTCCCTGGTTATTTGTTCAATCTTCCACTTCTTGTAAGCTGTTTTTTTGTGTTTAAGACGAGCAAGGATTTCACTGTTAAGCCAAGCTGGTCGCCTGCCATATTTACTTTTCTTCCTACACATGGGGATGGTTTGTTCCTGCAACCTCAATAAGGTTTCTTTAAAATACAGCCAGCTTTCCTCTACTCCTTTCCCCCTCATGTTATTCTCCCAGGGGACCTTGCCCATCAGTTCCCTGAGGGAGTCAAAGTCTGCTTTTCTAAAGTCCAGGGTCTCTGTTCTACTGCTCTCCTTTCTTCCTTGTATCAGGATCCTGAACTCGACCATCTCATGGTCACTGCCTCCCAGGTTCCCATCCACTATTGCTTCCTCTACTATTTCTTCCCTGTTTGTGAGCAGCAGGTCAAGAAAAGCTTTTCCCCTAGTTGGTTCCTCCAGCACTTGCACCAGGAAGTTGTCCCCTACACTTTCCAGAAACTTCCTGGATTGTCTGTGAGCTGCTGTATTGCTCTCCCAGCAGATATCAGGGTGATTAAAGTCACCCATGAGAACCAGGGCCTGTGATCTAGCAATTTCTGTTAGTTGCTGGAAGAAAGCCTCGTCCACCTCATCCCCCTGGTCTGGGGGTCTGTAGCAGACTCCCACCACGACATTACCCTTGTTGTTCATACTTCTAAATTTAATCCAGAGACACTCAGGTTTTTCTGCAGTTTCGTACTGGAGCTCTGAGCAGTCATACTGCTCTCTTACATACAAAGCAACTCCCCCACCTTTTCTGCCCTGCCTGTCTTTCCTGAACAGTTTATATCCATCCATGACAGTACTCCAATCATGTGAGTTATCCCACCAAGTCTCTGTTATTCCAATTACATCATAATTCCCTGACTGTGCCAGGACTTCTAGTTCTCCCTGCTTGTTCCCCAGGCTTCTTGCATTTGTGTATAGGCACTTGAGATAACTCGCTGATTGTCCCGCTTTCTCGGTCTGAGACAGGAGTCCTCCCCTCTTGCGGTCTCCTGCTTGTGCTTCCTCCCAGTATCCCACTTTCCCACTTACCTCAGGGCTTTGGTCTCCTTCCCCCGGTGAACCTAGTTTAAAGCCCTCCTCACTAGGTTAGCCAGCCTGCTTGCAAAGATGCTCTTCCCTCTCTTCGTGAGGTGGAGCCCGTCTCTACCAAGCAATCCTTCTTCTTGGAAGACCATCCCATTGTCGAAGAATCCAAACCCTTCTCTCCGACACCATCTGCGTAGCCATTCGTTGACTTCCACGATTCGACGGTCTCTACGCTGGCCTTTTCCTGCCACAGGGAGAATAGACGAGAACACCACTTGCGCCTCAAACTCCTTTATCCTTCTTCCCAGAGCCACGTAGTCTGCAGTGATACGCTCAAGGTCGTTCTTGGCAGTATCATTGGTGCCCACGTGGAGAAGCAGGAAGGGGTAGCGATCCGAGGGCTTGATGAGTCTCGGCAGTCTCTCCGTCACATCTTGAATCCTAGCCCCTGGCAAGCAGCACACCTCTCGGTTTTCCCGGTCAGGGCGGCAGATAGATGACTATAAAATCAGCCATGTTTCAAAAACAGCTAGCCACTTAAATGGCCATCTTAAACAGGACATGATGGGTCTCCCTCCACCCTGCAGTAACTGGGCCAGATTGACCATCATGCTCTGGCTGTTTTGCACTGCTCCAATAACAAGACAGATATAAACCTGGCTGAACTCACCAGTTAAGATGGGATGCTTTGTGTCAACTGGCGCACACTCTGAATTTGGCCCATAAATTATATGATATAATCTGAAGTGCTGAAATCAGGCATCTCAATTCCATGATGCTTCTCTTCTTCCCTGGATCCCACACAAGTAGCCAGTTTGCAGCAGGCAGCTGAGTGCTACACCATCTGCTGTTTAATGATTCATATCTCAAGTAACCTGCATTAATTTCCCCATGTCTGCAAAAGGAAGGAAGGAAGGGGGGAAGGTTGGTCCCATGGTTCTGAGCCAGGGTTGGTTTAGCTGCAGCCACGTACAAAGGGACCATGTACACACATCCATCAAAATAACATAGTACTACTTATTCCAGGGATATGCTAAGGATTTAGTGTCTTTAGGAGGACCAAACCAATGATCTCTAATAAATGGACCCCTCCCGTTTGAGAGGAAGCACAAAATCAGAACCAGTAAGAGACGCAGCCCATGCACATGACAAACTCAAAGAGAATGGATCCTGGGCTGAAACCCAGCACACCGGATCCAGTGGGCTTCAGTCACTCTCCTTCCCATAGCCCAGAACAATGGCAATAGCTAAGCTATGCAACCACCTAGGATGGTTAGGCTGACAATTCTGTTGCTCAGCTTCTTGACCTGCTTACGCAGAGCAAACCCCTTTGGTGTGCATGCTGCCTCCATTGCTCAGGATTTGGCCCCTCGGAACAATAAGCTGTACTATCAAACTTACTCCAAAATAGTTCAAAGCTCCATATAGTTCTCATAACTAGGGATGGCAATATTTATTGCAACGGGGCATGATAGCCAGACAGTCATTAGTCATTTTTAATCAGAATGCTTTACATCAGGCATGTCTGTTGTAATTCACTTGCTTCGGTCATACGACCTAAAGCTCCTAGTGAGACCTGAGCACTGAAGCTCCCACTGTTTTCCATGCCAGTCAACAGAAGATCTTGCTCTGAATCAATGGTAGCTATAAAGTGGATGAGATATGGTAACATTGGGTCTGAGTCTCCTCGTGCTCACACCTGTTTTATGCCAGTGGAACGCCATTGCCTTCAATGGAATTACTCCTGAATTACACTGTTGTAAGTGAGCAAAGAAGCAAGGGTGTTAGTTTCATGAAATAAACAATATTTGGGCTCATATTCTGAAAAAGCATTTCTATGAACAAATGGGGAATTAACATACATCTAGCACATATTTTACCTTTTAACCAGATATTTTGTACTGTATGTAACTTCCTGAACAGAATGTGTTTGTGTAACTCTGAAGTTTGAACATGAGCCCATGATTATGACTTGCTGCCCAAAGGAGAAAACGTGAAAATTCACTGAGGCCCAATTCAGGGTGTTGTATTTCTCAAGACCCTATCATTGCAGGATCTCCACCTGCATTTCAAGAGACTTTATGCGAATAGAAACCACAGGAGCCACATGGAATTAAAAACAAAAAATCCATCAGCCCCTATGTAAATGTATGATATATGCATGGGAGCCAGGATGCTGGGAAGCAGCATATTGTATATTGCAACACCAAAATGCACTGCAGCAGGAAACTACATTACCTGGTCAGTAGTCTGCAAAACAGTCTACAGCACAACTGGTCAGACGAATCCTTTCCTGCTTAGACACTTGGGTGCTCTAAGCTGCTTTGATAGTTCACCCTGCGAGTTTGCTTCACATCTAGTAATCTTTAGGTGAAAAAATAAATTCTGCTGTATGTTTGTCATTTATGTCTCCAAAACCCCTGTTTCTTCAAACAGCTAGAGCTGCCATTCCACTGCAGGCATTTTGGCTAACATTGCACGGGCAGTAATTTGTTGATGGAAGGATGGTCTCTGCTGCATGTTCTTATTCTCTCAGATGTTATTTCAGTGGTGAGTTGAATCATCCAATGGGAAATTTACCTTTGCTTTCCTCCTCCAGTATCTCTCCCATCATAGAAAATAGCCATGCTGCCATGGTGGAACGCAGCATCTAGAGGACATAGCAAAAAAAACCCAACTGCTCAGCAGCCCTGGCAGGGAAGCTGTAAGGTATGACCCTGTCTTTCCCATGAACCCCTAGTCCAAACAGCTCCGTAAACATGGATGTGGGGGAGAAGAGGAAAGACAAAAATCTGTGTGTGTGGTGCCTTTCTACTACTCATACAGGTGGGGAAGGGCGAAAAAACAGTTTATTATGAGACACTGAGGGCCAGATTTTCCAATGTAGTTAAGTGCCTAATAAAATCAATGGGGGTTAGATGCTTAACCTGTGTAGGTGCTTTTGAAATCCTACCAGATGCCTATCTGTATCTCTAGGCACCTATATACATTTGAAAATCTGGCCCCGAGGTACTGAGGGGTTGAGCACTCTCTAGGAACCTAGATAGATCACCTGAATATCAACTGAGAGACAGATGTATAGCTAGTGACAAAGCAGCATTGAACCTGTGGCAAGATGTTTATAATATTTTTAGAGTAATTTTTACATTACCATACAAAGGAGGCTCTGGCCCAACAGTGGAACTTGGCAAACTTTCACAGAAAGGTCACAGACTTTTGCTATCATGGTGCAGTGTGAGCAGTTTCAGTGACTGAAATAAAAATAAACTCTTCCATCCTCTAATAATAAGTATGTTCTTAAATCCTTTAATGATAACTCCCTTAACTCACTGTATGGGAGAGACTGCAATTACTTTTTATTAATCACATTCACTTAGAGAGCATGTATCAATGCAGAATCTATGCTGACTTTGCATTTCCAAATACGGGGCCATGTCATATCATCCACTTTCATGAGCAGAAGGTGAAGAAGCTAGCAGATTCCAGCCTGGGGGTATGGAAGGAGGGAGCACCAACTCTGTAGCATCATCCCTCCATTGGGGCTCCACGGAGTTTGGCATCCATACAAGGGGAAGGGGCAGGGGCAGAGCGGGCAGGGGAATGACTGAGCAGGAGGCCTAAAGAAGAGGCTGAGTGCAGTGTTGTGGCACAGAACTCTCCTGGAGATGACTTTGGCCTCCATGGATCTTTGGAGTAGAGTTGGTCGGGAAATGGAAATCCCTTCCCGCAGAAAATTTTGGTTTCCAAAAAGGGCATTTTTTGTCAGAAATTGATTCTGACCAAAATTTCCAATCTGCTTCAGAGGACAGGGGAGGCTAAAACATCTTTTTCTTATAGAGGTCAATGTACAAGAGAAGGCATAGGAAATCTCATGGAATTTCCTCTCCCCTATGCAGAAATAGCTCCCACTGAGTTTCTGTGTCACACTAACTAGCTACCTACTTCTTCATGGTAATCACAGGGATGTAAAACCACATGGAATATCTTGGAGAGCATTTTATTTTTTGGATGAATCCCATTAGAATGTTGAAATTAGTTGCCATTGGCAGAACTTTTCTCTATGGAAGCCTGCATCAGCTTCTTAAACCCACTCTTAAATCTGAGAAGTCAGTGTTATTCAGCTTCATGTGTTCATGGTAAACTGAAGGATGGTTAGGATAGCAATGGATTGTAAGCAATATAGAATGGGGATGCCAAGAAGGTTTATTTATGCATAAATTAGAGAAAAATTATTGCAAGCATTTAAAAGATGCTTAGCTAATAAAAGGTTATTGTGTTAGAAATATTAGAGTTTTTTTAAAACACTTACTAAATAGTTTTAAAGCACCAGATTTGTTTAGCCTGCATGTAAGAGCTTAACGACAATTCTGTTAATCATCCAGAAATCATCTGCTTGGGACATTGATAAATAACAGGCAAACTATCCCGTCAATTCTTGGAAGCAGAGGCCCTGCTTTGGAACAGTGTGAAACCACAAATACTCTCCATGTGCAAACAAATGTGACTTACAGTTTATCATTTATATTCTAGCTGCCCTGAAAATGTCTTTCCTCTTCCTGAATCATTAACTTGCCTGAAAAAAAAAAGATTCAGACATATATCAGAAGAGGTCAATAGTAAAACAGGAAAACTAAGCAAAACAATGGGGTATATTATGTTTCCATGGAAAGGCTGTAAGGAGGGGAAAAAGGCAGAAAAAAGAAAAGTGAAGGAATTAAACAGACCATAAACCAATATTTCAATAAATGGTGCTACGTTCCTTCTCCCTGTAGAAATGTCCCTGATTATGCCATTGGTTTGAATTCCCTCCATAACAAATACACTGCAGTCTAGGGGGTATTTCATGTATGAAATCAACCCCAATGTTTTTATTTAGTGCAGAAACAACAAGGAGTCTGGTGGCACCTTAAAGACTAACATATTTATTTGGGCATAAGCTTTTGTGGGTAAAAAACCCATATTTTGAATCCGATTCTTTGTTATTTGCTGACCCTCCCACAGTGTATTCTCAAGTACGTAAACAAGAGAAGAATCGAAGGACATAGCCCCAAGGAGCTGACAAACAATACAACAATTATTTAGAGGACCTGATCATGCAAGGCGCTGAGCACGCTCCAGTCCTTTTGAAATCAATGGAGTTTGAGAGTGCTTAGAAACCCAGAGGAGGTTCTTAAGTTGCCATTACTTTAAAGATGGGGTTTAGTGAAGCACCCTCACTGTATGGCGATGATTATCTGGAGGCTTTGATAAAACAGACATTTAGGACAATGGATGGAAGACAGCTTGTGTTTAAATATATTAGTTGAGAGCCTGCATCAGTGGCATATAGACTATAACTGTAACAATAACAGCAACGGACAGAATATAGTATTCGAGCTAAGTATGAGGCTAAGTATTGCATTCAGTATATGCAAATTTCTTTTTGGAGTAAAGATTCAAGGTTCAAAATACTCCTGCCGGTTTTGATTACACTTGGAACTCTTTTTTTCCCCAGTGTGCTGTTCTAACTTTGTATGTACCACTAACACAATCATCTTTAAACAGAATACTGTTTGCATTTTTTCCACATGTATTCAGTTTGGGGGGATATTTTTACTAAGAATCATGATGTTATAAAATAATCAAGGTTTTAAATATTTGTGAAAGATTTTTTCCCATGCTGCATATTATTTTTGTGTGTGTTTGATTTTAATTCTGCTTGTTCCCATTCAGAAAATGAGCTAAAGGGGGGTGAGAAAAAAGCAGAGCAGTCTCACTGATGACAGTGTGTCTCATATTTTCTTTTCTTTCGTTGGCTGTGCAGAAGTCTCTCTGGAAATAAAGATCAATTCTTCCTTCAGAATTACAAAAAAAAGCTGTAAAAGCAGCAAAGAATCCTGTGGCACCTTATAGACTTCGGATGCATCTGAAGAAGTGGGTATTCACCCATGAAAGCTCATGCTGCAAAACGTCTGTTAGTCTATAAGGTGCCACAGGATTCTTTGCTGCTTTTACAGATCCAGACTAACACGGCTACCCCTCTGATACTTAAAAAAAAGCTGGTGCAAGTTTGTACAGAGGTGATGATTATTATCTTGGGTTGTTTTTAAATTAATAAAATAGATATTGTTTATTGGGCTGTTCCTGTAACAGCCCAAATCTCAACTCCTATTGCAAAGGGAAAATTAGACCCCTGTAAAAGAGATCAGGAAAGAAAACAATACTGGAAGAAATGTGTGTCATTGCTATTCTGTAATACCCATGATTGCGCCTCTGTCTCTCTTACACACATTGTACAATGGTTATATCTCCAGCAGTTAGTCATTTTTGAGACTAAGTTCCAGATCCTCAGCTGCCTCTGATTTTGGTGGAGCTATGACAATTTACACCAGGGATTGGCAACTTTTGGCACACGGTTCACCAGGGTAAGCACCCTGGTGGGCCCGGCTGGTTTGTTTACCTGCCGCGCCTGCAGGTTCGGCCAATCACGGCTCCCACTGGCCGCAGTTC
The DNA here is from genome assembly GCA_003942145.1 of Platysternon megacephalum. Classification (NCBI taxonomy): domain Eukaryota; kingdom Metazoa; phylum Chordata; order Testudines; family Platysternidae; genus Platysternon; species Platysternon megacephalum. The sequence goes on along the minus strand of QXTE01000042.1, from coordinate 6,648,778 downwards.
ACCGCTCCAGGCCAATGGTGGCATCGGGAAGCAGCGGCCAGCACATCCCTGTTCCCGCGCCGCTTCCCGCAGCCCCCATTGGCCTGGAGCGGCAAACCTTGGCCAGTGGGAGCCGAAATCGGCTGAACCTGCGGACGCAGCACGTAAACAAACCGGCCCGGCCAGCCAGGGTGCTTACCCTGGCGAGCCGTGTGCCAAAGGTTGCCGACCCCTGATTTACACCAACTGAGGATCTGGCCCTAGATATGCAGGGGACCCTTCATAAAATCATAGAATATCAGGGTTGGAAGGGACCTCAGGAGGTCATCTAGTCCAACCCCCTGCTCAAAGCAGGACCAATCCCCAACTAAATCATCCCAGCCAGGGTTTTGTCAAGCTGGGCCTTAAAACCCTCTAAGGAAGGAGATTCCACCACCTCCCTAGGTAACCCATTCCAGTGCTTCACCACTCTCCTTGTGAAAAAGTTTTTCCTAATATCCAACCTAAACCTTCCCCACTGCAACTTGAGACTATTACTTCTTGTTCTGTCATCTGCCACCATCTGAGAACAGTCTTGATCCATCCTCTTTGGAACCCCCTTTCAGGTAGTTGAAAGCAGCTATCAAATCCCCCCTCATTCTTCTCTTCTGCGGACTAAATAATCCCAGTTCCCTCATCTTCTCCTCATAAGTCATGTGCTCCAGCCCCCTAATCATTTTTGTTACCCTCCGCTGGACTCTTTCCAATTTTTCCACACCCTTCTTGTAGTGTGGGGCCCACACTACACAAGGCCTTTCCACCACTCAGAGATATAAGGCATTGAGTGGTGCACAGACCTTGTATGAGCTCTCTGAACGGAGGTGAATTTCACCTACTGAGCCTTCAAATCTTTGGATGTTTTCCCATCGCTAATTCAGACAACTATTCCTCTTAAATATCCTGATGTGGACCAGTGTCCAATGGACATGATCATGTCCCCAATAAATAATAATATATGCTTATGTTTTCATCCACTGAGGATGCAATGTTTGAATTGATAATACATGCAACAAAAATACATACTTTACTTGGCATCGTATCATGCGGTGTCACCAATATATACATTTGCTGTTAAAATAACTTAATTTCATTATCCATCTCAGCTGAGCAGTCTCCCAGGATTTCATGCCTTTGTACCAGTGACAAGTGAGAAAGCCTGCTCTAGTGAAGTACTGGAAGTAATTACTATATAATTTTGTGGAAATCCTTATTTTAAGTCAGATGTGTATTGCTGTTTTTTGTTACATTTGTGGACCGATGCTTGCATGCCTGGTTTCTGTTAAATAAGTTATTTTGAACTGTCAACCCAACATAACCACATCCATTATTAAAACCATAATTTGTTGTGTTTTCTTGTTCCTGTATAGTCCGGTACTGTTTCAGATCTGTTATTATGCTTCTCCTCCTATGCAGTAGTGCACGTCTCCTGCCAATATATGCAGCAGAGGGTGAACTATTATTTTGGGGCCTGCTCAAATGCCCATTGAAGCCAATTTTATTTATTTAGCGTGTGCATAGTCGTCTAGCCAAGCTATGGCATCTTCAGGGGCGTGATGCAGTTCTTCTAGGCCACCGCTGAACCTAGTCAGCAGGCATTCCTCGACAATGTGCATCATCGTCTGTGTTGCACCGCAACTGCACAAAGGGCTGTCACGAAGGCCCCAGCCATACCGGGTGGCTGCACAGAGACCTTGCCCGGTCCAGAACCTGTTCAACAGGGATCATTGGCGCCGGGGCAGGTCAAAAACCAGGCGGGCAAATTGTGGGGTCGGCGACGAGGGATTGGTTGGGGATTATAACAGATATCCATTCCTCTCGCCAGAGTGTTTCTGCTATTAACATGCTGGCGTGGTGGATGAGAGCATAATGGGCAATGTGATGGCAAACATGCGGCTGGTGGTTTAAAAAGGTCATTGTGCAGCGGCAGGCTTGGGTTGGCACGTACTTTCTCCAGTAACTTGCCAGTGGCAACCTCTCATCTGATATGAGGAGGAGCAATATTGCTCAGAACTGGGAGCCATGGGAGTGGAGTCGGACGCAGGGTGGCGGAGATGATACGCATGGCAGCATGTAACTGCATATCCACCATTTTGGTGTGTGACAATTGACTCCAAACTGGTGCGCAGTACTCCACAACCGAATACGAGGTGGCAATTGAAGCGAATGGCGCCTATTTAAACTGGGAGGAGGATGTTTATTAAAAAATATTGAGTTAGCTACATCTATTAGATGGCACAGCCTGTGCAGTCCCCTTTTGCACCAGGGAGCTTGCCAAGGAAATATATTTTCTTTAGCTATAGTCTGTTCTGTAGTCTCCCCTGTAGCTCTACAACGTGTCCCAATGCAGGGCATTGCCTAAAAGACACAAATGGGTCTTAGCTCTGCATCTGGTTCTTTTGGTACTCAGTCAGGAGCTACCATTACTCGTCAGGAAACACATGTGGCCATTGCTTCTTTGTATCACAAGTTGCAAGAACAGTAATAGAGATTTTCAAGACAGCTCTGCACCCACCAGCTTCCATTTAGGAAGCTGATTACATGGCCAGATTTTCATTAGTGCTCAGTACTCTCTCGGTCTCAGTAGCTGCTGAGCACTTCTGGAAATCTAGCCATTTCATTTAGGTGCCTGAATGGGAATGGAGCTGTTTAGAAAATCAGCCCCTAGCCCTTAATCCAGCTACTTAAAAATGACTAAATTAGTCATTAGTGAGAAAAACATCAAATAATCATAGATATCAGAGGTGGAAAAATCAGATAGGTTACCTCATACAGTCACATGCCACTGTAAAATTGATTCTACTCTGCATTCGAGTATGTTACTTGGTTCACCTAGTTTTAAATAACTCAAGCAATGGAGGTTCCGTCACTTACAGAGGGGGGCTATTTCACATAGCTCTCACCATTAGAAACTTTTCCCTGATTTTCAGTCTAAGTGGAAATTACTGCTAAAGGATGACTGCTTTCCAAATTGGAATGACATTACTTTATTAACTGCATTAAATTTAATGCAAACCAGAGTAAGAAAACTCTATAGAATAATTAAAAGCCCATGCCTTTGAACATGGCAACAAATATTTCAAATACTCTTGAAACATCAAACATTCAGGGAAGCCATTAGGCTCCAGCTATTTTCATTCTACATTCTAAACAACAGGATTTCCTCCTCAGTCTGAACCATCCATACCGTACAAGGCAATATTTTAGATCACGGCAACAAATGCCCTGAAGCACACACAAATATCTGTGATCTAAAGGTAGCCACAAGGGTTGCAGTAAGTTACAGAATGTCAATAAGACCAAGTCACAATACTAGTGATCACTCAGGGGTTAAGGAAGCTGACACTATTATTTGGACACCATACCCCCATCCTCTCAAGAGAAACAAACCTGAGGTATAGTTTGATGACAAAGAGGCAAGGCCATTTCATTGAAATTATTTCCTTCTACAAAAATGTTGTAATTGCCGCTTGTCAATGAATTCATACTTGCTCCATTTTATGGCTCTCATAATTCTTTTTTCTTCAAGGATAGGAACACAGAAATTGTATAGGCCAGTCATCCATTAAATCCAGTATCCTGTCTCTGACAGTGACCAGTACCAAATGATACAGTGGAAGGTGCAAGAAACCCTGCAGGGGGCAGTTATGGTATAACCTGACCCTAAGGAAAGTTTCCTCCTAAACTCCGGTAATTCAAGATGACCATAAGCCCTGAACCACAAAAGAAGTTAAGTCAACTTCTAAGCCCCTCTCAGAACCTATGGGCCCCGCATTCTTCTTTTTTACCCCCTTTCCACCCTTTAAGGCTCTCCCCTCATGGCCATCACCATTCTGCCTGAGAGGAATGTGGGGTGTTTTTCTTTCTAGAGAGAGTCAAGGTAACTCTTGAAATGGCCAAAGGGAATGATACGGAGTGATCGTTTCCTCTCTGCCACAGTCCAGAGGCTGAGTAAACTGCCCTCATAGTGATTCCCACCAGCCTTAACCAGGGAGTAAGGCATCTCATACCATTTTAAAGGTTTAGGTTTAAAGTTAATTTTAATTCACTTTCAACCTAACTGAACTGAAATACCTCAGAAATCTGGGATCTCAACAAAATAACTGATTACTTCCCAAACCCCTCAGCACAGCTGAATCTGCAGTTTCTGTGACTGGGTGCTTATGCTTTATGCATTGAAGCTTTATGTCACTCAAGCCTCATATTAAGAGGTTTCTCTTTGGGAACTTGATTTACAGCAAATTATGTCTGGGCTTCCACTGAAGGCTGTAAAATATCTATTTCTTGTAGCCTCTATGCTCCTTATACAGGTGTCTACAGTCCTAAAACCATGCTCTTTTTCTGGGAGCAGAGTATTGATTCATGCCCATAAGCAGGAGCTTCACACTATCCTAAACTCTTCAATGTGCTCAATTGGATTCCCAAAGCAAATAACAACAACGAACAATCAATTATTTTTTCAGGAGTCCATTTATTTCCAGAATTCCCTTGCAAGAATTGAGGTATATTCTTGATGCATATGTCTGCCTGTCTTGTTACTGTATCAGACTGAGGGTATGTCTACACTATGAAATTAGGTCGATTTTATAGAAGTCGATTTTATAGAAATCGTTTTATACAGTCGATTGCATATGTCCACACTAAGCGCAGTAAGTTGGCGGAATGCGTCCTCACTACTATGGCTAGCATCGACTTACGAAGCGGTGCACTGTGAGTAGCTATCCCACAGTTCCCGCAGTCTCCGCCACCCATTGGAATTCTGGGTTAAGATCCCAATGCCTGATGGGGCAAAAACATTGTGGCGGATGGTTTTGGGTACATGTCGTCAGTCACCCCTCCCTCCGTGAAAGCAACGTCAGACAATCGTTTTGCGCCTTTTTCCCGTGCAGACGCCATACCATGGCAAGCATGGAGCCTGCTCAGCTCACCATCACCGCTGTTGATGTGTCTTGGGTGCTGCTGTTGTGTCCTGGGTGCAGTAGGACTGCTAACCGTTGTCATCCACAGCTTCTGCCGCAACTCTGCTCTTCTGCTCTTGTAAACGAGCTCAGTCTCAATAGCAAATTTCTATAAGTTGTCAGAAATCTGCGCGGTGCTGTCGTCATTCACCGCTTCCACTGCAACTCTGCTCTCCTGCTCTCCTGCAGACGCCATACCATGGCAGGCATGGAGCCCACTCAGCTCACCATCACCTCTGCTGTTGTGAGCATTGTAAACACCTTGCGCATTATCCTTGAGTATATGCAGAACCCGGCTAAGAGACGCCAGCACGAGGAGGATTTTGATGAGGACATGGACACAGACATTCCTGAAAGCACAGGCTGTGGCAATTGGGACATCATGGCGGCACTGGGGCAGGTTGATCCAGTGGAACACCGATTCTTGGCCAGGAAAACTAGCACAGACTGGTGAGACCACATAGTGTTGCAGGTATGGGATGATTCACAGTGGCTGTGAAACTTTCGCATGCGTAGGGCCACTTTCCTGGAACTCTGTGAGTTGCTTTCCCCCACCCTGAAGCGCAGGAATACCAAGATGAGAGCTGCCCTGACAGTTGAGAAGCGAGTGGCGATAGCCCTGTGGAAGCTTGCAACGCCTGACTGCTATCAGTCAGTCGGGAATCAATTTGGAGTGGGCAAGTCTACTGTGGGGGCTGCTCTGATCCAGGTAGTCACTGCAATCATTGACGTTCTGTTATCAAGGGTAGTGACTCTGGGAAATGTGCAGGTCATAGTGGATGGCTTTGCTGCAATGGGGTTCCCTAACAGTGGTGGGGCGATAGACAGAACGCATATCCATATCTTGGCACCAGACCACCTTGCCAACCAGTATATAAACCGCAAGGGGCACTTCTCAATGGTGCTGCAAGCACTGGTGGATCACAAGGGACGTTTCACTGACATCAGCGTGGGATGGCCAGGAAAGGTGCATGACGCTCGCATCTTTAGGAACTCTGGGCTGTTCGAGCAGCTGCAAGAAGGGACTTACTTCCCAGACCAGAAAATTACCATTGGGGATGTTGAAATGCCAATAGTTATCCATGAGGACCCAACCTCCCCCTTGCTCCCATGGCTCATGAAGCCATACACAGGCAGCCTGGACAGTAGTAAGGAGCAGTTCAACTGCAGGCTGAGCAAGTGCAGAATGGTGGTAGAATGTACCTTTGGACGTTTAAAAGCTTGCTGGCGCGGTTTGCTGACTAGGTCAGACCTCAGCGCAACCAACATTCCCATTGTTATTGCTGCTTGCTGTGTGCTCCATAATATCTGTGAGAGTAAGGGGGAGACATTTATGGCGGGGTGGGAGGTTGAGGCAAATCGCCTGGTGTCCAATTATGAGCAGCCAGACACCAGGGCGATTAGAAGAGCACAGCAAGGCGTGCTGCGCATCAGAGAGGCTTTGAAAACCAGTTTCATGACTGGCCAGGCTTTGGTGTGACAGTTGTGTGTGTCTCTCCTTGATGCAAACCCGCCCCCTTTGTTGATTTTAATTCCCTGTAAGCCAACCACCCTCCCCCCTTCTAAATAAAGTAGCTATTGTGTTGAAACCATGCATTCTTTCTTTAATAATTAAAAAAAATTAGATAACGGACAAGGTAGCCTGGGTGGGGTGGGGGAGGAGGGAAGGACAAGGCCATATTGTTTATTGTAACCACACTACAAATCAAACTGTTTGAATGACAGCCTTCTGTTGCTTGGGCCATCCTCTGGAGTGGAGTGGCTGGGTGCCCGGAGCCTCTCCCCCTCCCCCGCCCCCGCGTTCTTGGGCATCTGGGTGAGGAGGCTATGGAACATGGGGAGGAGGGGAGGCGGTTATACAGTGGATGCAGCGGGGGTCTGTGCCCTTGTTGGCTTTCCTGCAGCTCCAACACACACTTCATCATGTCTGTTTGCTCCCCCAACAGACGCTTTAGCATGTCCGTTTGCTCACGCATTAGCCTCAGCATCGCGTCTTCCCTCCGCTCTTCGCACTCACTCAATTGTTTCCTGGCCTCTGCCACTGAATGCCTCCATGCATTGAGCTGTGCCCTATCAGTGCGGAAGGACTGCATCAGCTCGGAAAACATGTCATTGCGAGGGCATTTTTTTGCTTTCTAATCTGCGATAACCGCAGAGACGGAGATGATAGGGGGAGCGTAGAAACATTTGCACCTGTGGGGAGATAAAAAGGGAGAGTAAAATTGGATAGTGGTAGGATCCCCCCCCTAGAATGCCATGCAGCTGTTCATAGAAGCGGCATGTGTGGGGCTCTGACCTGTAGCGACCATTTGCCTCCTTTGTCTTTTGGTAGGCTTTCCTGAGCTCCTTAACTTTCATGCGGCACTGCTGTGTGTCCCTGGTGTAGCCTCTGTCCAACATGCCCTGTGAGATTTTGGCAAATATATTGGCATTTCTTCTTGTGGATCGGAGTTCTGCCTGTACAGATTCTTCTCCCCATACAGCAATCAGATCCAGTGTCTCCCTTTTGGTCCATGGTGGAGCTCGTTTGTGATTCTGGGACTCACCTGTGCTGCTGAGTGCTGCTGAGCTCGCCACGCTGACCAAACAGGAAATGAAATTCAAAAGTTCCTGGGGCTTTTCCTGTGTACCTAGCTGGTGCATCAGAGTTCAAAGTGCTGTCCAGAGTGGTCACAATGGAGCACTCTGGGATAGCTCCCGGAGGCCAATACTGTCGATTTGCGTCCGCACTATTCCAAATTCGACCCAGCAAGGTCGATTTTAGTGCTACTCCCCTCGCCGGGGAGGAGTACAGAAGTCGATTTTAAGAGCCCTTTAGGTCGACGGAATGGGATTGGTTGTGTGGATGCGGTCATTTTTAAATCGACCTAATGCGGCTAAATTTGACCTAACCCGAAGGGTAGACCAGGCCTCTGACAAAGTTAAAGGGATAGTGCTGTATTCTTATGTCTACAATACTTCAGGATTCATAAACAAATTAGATGGGTACCTTTTAAAACATGACTCCAGAGCTACGAAAATATTGTTGTAGCTGCTTCCATATAAGCAGCACAATTAAAAGCTGTACAAAAATTGTATGATTTGCAAGCTAGTAATTTAAAGTTGGGCGATAAGCATTATGGATTTATCCAAACATCGAAAATCTGTCTAAAATTCCTTATTGCCTAGGCAGCCAACAGGTGTGAATCTGCTTTTTGTGAGGTGGACAACTGTCCACCAAGAAGTGGACTGGGATCATAACTCAGTTGACATGTATACACCAGTAGTTTTCAACCAGGTTCCGGGGCCCCCTGGGGCGCCATGAGCAGGTTTCAGTGGGGGGCACCAAGCAGAGCCAGCATTAGACTTCCTGGGGTCCAGGGCAGAAAGCCGAAGCCCCACTGCGTGGGGCTGAAGTCTGAGGCCCTGAGCCCCACCAGCCGGGGCTGAAGCTGAAGCCTGGGCAATGTAGCTTTGTGGGAGCCCCTGCGGTATGGGGCTCCAGACAATTGCCCTGCTTGCAACCCCCCGAATGCCAGCCCTGGCTTTTATATATATAAAACCAGTTATTGTGGCACAGTTAGGCCTTGGAGTTTCTATAGCATGTTGGGAGGGCCTCAGAAAGAAAAAGGTTGAGAACCCTTGGTATAGACCACTGAACAGTTGTGAAAATTCAGAGGCAGGACCCTGAGAAAGTGAACGCCTACATTGTCCCCTCATGCCCTGTTTAATTTTTCTTTGAGGTGGTTTAATGAACACTCTAGCAATGCTTTTAGACTCGGATTTTCAAAGGTGCCAAAGAGAGTTAGATGCCCAAATTATGGGCACCTAACTCCATCGGCTGCCTTTGAAAATCCCAGTATTCATCTTTATGGCTAGGAGAGAAGTGTGTGTGGAGACTACATAAAAAACTAGATTGTGATCCCCTTACTCATGTTAAGTAGCTCCCTAATCTCCGAGCAGTCCCACTGATTTCACTGTGGTTTCTTGTGGAGCAAGGTACTACCTAACATAAGTAAGTGCCACAGTCTGGGTCAAAGAAGAGAAGCTCTTGTTTTATATCATCATCTTGAAATCAGATAACTCTTTGGCTTTCACACTACATTATGAGCTGTCTTCTCAAGTCTGTCTAGTGACATAGGACAGGCTGTGCTAGCCTAGTAAAATTCTTGCAAGGAACAATAATTTATTTTTATGTCAATGGGCAATGCTGTATCTAAAAGAGAGTTAGGTAAAAAAAACCACATTTGATCTTGGATATCTCAGATATGTTATGAACTATAGTAGGCAGTGTGCATATGTACTACTGCCCTCTACTGACCTGCAGATGGAGAAAGCCTACTAACTGCCAACAACTGAAGGACAACTGCCTTTAGCTTAGAGGCTTGATCCAGCACTGCACAAGGGCAGACTATTGTACAGGTGTAAGATAAAAGGTAATGAGTTGGAAGGAAGCACAGATAACCCAATAAATCAATGAGAGCACTGCTGTGTGGCCCTCAGTTAGACCTGTCTAGCAATGGGGGTAAGGTCTAACATTATGGATTTGTCCAAACATCGAAAGGCTGTCTAAAATTCCTTATTGCCTAGGCAGCCAACAGGTGTGCTAGTTAGCTCTGTGCTTCATTTGCATGCTGGGAATTGCACTCTGGCTCAGGAGATGTGAGCTTTTTGTACCCCTTTTTTTTTTTCCCCTCTTTCCCCTTTTTAACTGTCTAATTGTGAAAGCAAGGGGCCTGACTTCTGCTCAGGACTTTTGCTCGCACTTGAGCTGGAGAGAGACCAACTTGCTCTCCCTGCTTCTCAGCCCACAATAACTTGCAGTTCAGTGCCCACGTAGAAGAGGCCTGTGTTTTTGTAGTGGTAACTGAAAGTCCTAGGTTTTATCCCTGCTGCCAGCTGAAGTGGGTTAGTGATGCATTGTTCATTTAGCCATGGATTTATTTCCCTATCCAAAGTCAGAGTAACTGTAGAATCTATTTACATTAGATTAACAACTCCAGTCTAAGTTTTATCTGTGACCATCATGAATTAAAAGTTTATGCTAACATATGATTCCCAACGAATAAACAGGCAAAGGTCTGCTCTTCCTGCTGATGAGTTCAGACTTTGCTATCAGATACATTTCATTTATGCACTTGTAACCATGAACTGGAGTTTGGCCTGTGTGAATGGCTCCTAATTACTGGCCCTGTCCAAGGCATCCCAATTATGTGACTATTTTTAGTTGAGCTAATGAAAGATAATGGAACATGGGAAAATAAAGAATAGCCAAAAGAAGAAATCTACACAGCAGCTGAAAGCAAAACTGCATAGAGAATTTTAATCTATAGAATTGTTAAAGTTCTGTAAGGACAAAATAGAAAGCTTAACATATGAGCAAACACACTGAAGTCTTGTTGGTGAGTCTTTGGAGAAATAGTTAAATGTTACTTGGAGAGATTGGAGTTATAATAAGAGATGAGCCTTAATGGGCTGTATGCTCTTAATTTCTTACTCTTAATACCACTTTCTCCAAAAACAAATCCATGGGTTTCTTTGTGATCATCAAATCAATGAAAAATGTACGCACGTCAGGGTCAAACAAGGTCCCTTGTTAGTAGAACCTGTAATTTGACCACAAATGGTTTGGACAATTTGAATTTGACTTGTGCTTCTGATTTCCTGATGCAAACTGGTAAAGAGGCAGATTGACAGCCATAAAGCACTGCAGTCTTTTTGTCTACAATTGTCAATTGTTAACAGCCTCTTGTAGTGTAAAAGCCCAGTAGAAAGAAAGGGTTTTAAACAACCATTTTGTTAACAGTCTTCTAGTGCTTTAGGATTTCATAATCAGACATCCATACCCAGTGGTGCCTTTGTCCAGTGCTCTTTGAAACTGCATGTGAGTGATGTGAAATCTATATGTGGGTGACTATCCTACACGCCTTGCTGCTTTTGCCTGAAAAGAAACTTCTATGTAGCAATTATTATGGGACTACAGCTTTAAAAGGCTTTTAAAAACAAGCATACTCTTAGCTAGTTTTTTCCTAATAAGCTTCATTTTTCTGAATGTGTGTACTGGTCTTAGAATAAAACTTAAAAATAAACATATTCAAGCTTAACAAATATCTGCTGACGTACAGGGACAAATACTCTGCTTCTGTTACATCCATGTAACCCCACGCAAGTCAACGGAGTTGTATGGGTGTAACTAAGGGAAGAATTGAGTCCACACTATTTTTTTCCAAGTGTCTTCATCAGGTTCCATTCATACAGGAAAAAAATGGAACATGGGAATTGCCAGGTGAGACTTGAGGTTCATCTAAGCCACTATCGTGTCTCCAGATGCTTCAGGAAGGTGCACAAAACCCCACAGTGGACAATTATGAAATAATCTGCCTGGTTTCTGTCTATGGGAAGTTTTTTCCTAATCTCATCAGTTAGTGGTTGGTTTATACCCATCACTAGGAGAAGTTAGGGAAAATTTTCAAATGCACCTACATGATTCAGGAGCCTAAGTTCCATGGACTCAGGACCCAGGGCGCAGTGACTAGCTCTGAAGAGCTTGCATCCTAATTTAAGACAAGATGCAACTTGTAGCCTATTCCAAAGCCCACTGAAGTCAATGGAAATACTCCCATCAGGCCCAGTGAACATAACAAACAAGGAGGGAAGAGTGGGAAGGGAACAACACTAAGATAACTGTACTAAGAACATAGGTTTACATAAACTTGTACGTGCACAACTTGATGGTTTATAGCAGGGGTCGGCAACCTTTCAGAAGTGGTGTGCCAAGTCTTCATTTATTCACTCTGATTTAAGGTTCCGCGTGCCAGTCATACATTTTAACGTTTTTAGAAGGTCTCTTTCTATAAGTCTATAATATATGAACAAACTATTTTTGTATGTAAAGTAAATAAGGTTTTTAAAATGTTTAAGAAGCTTCATTTAAAATTAAATTAAAATGAAGAGCCCCCCGGACCGGTGGCCAGGACCCGGGCAGTGTGAGTGCCACTGAAAATCAGCTCGTGTGCCGCCTTCGGCACCCGTGCCATAGGTTGCCTACCCCTGATCTAGTCAAAGCCTCATGAGATCTGCAGTGCAGCACCTAAAAGAATGACCTATTGTAGCCAGACTTTTCTTATAATGATAATTCTATCTATATCAGTACTATGACATGGAGTTGAGAATCAGGTTCACTATCATAATTCATACATGAAAAGAAGCATGTCTTGTATACACTGGGAATTTCTTTTGAAAAGGAAGTTTCTAACTACAGTTGGCATTCATGAGCCAAATATGGGTGTCTTGCTGAGAAGTGATATATTTGTTGTGACATTAACAGCATGGGAATCCAGTGTCAGACATACTAAATCAGTTGCCATCATCTTTTATTACCAGTTCATAATGAATCAAAAGAAGTGGAGAAAGTTGATGTTTGATCTTTATATAATGTTTAAACATTAGCATTTTTCTCCTCAGTGCTGAGTAAAGATAACTATTTAGAGAGACAGTGTCAGGGTCAAGCTACTGAAATCTTTCAAGGGATGTGCATATGTTCCCATGTAATAGTAATAATAATTTTTAAAATATCAAAAAGGGAGAGTTTATGCCTCAAAGATTTTCATTTAAGGAATGCACAAATGTTATTTTAAAATCTGACACTAGCTTCAAGACTGGGAATTGGAGGACTTAAAAAGCAAACAAAAAATAACATAAAACAAACACTAGGCTGAAAGGGACAACAAAGTCTCAGAAAAATCCAGGAAGAATTTCAAACTTAAAATGAGATACACATTTTTTAACTCGATATTCGCTTCAGTCCATAGAATGCTGCATCCTGCATATCCATATATATTAAATATCAACGCTTTCATGTTAAATTTGACCTTTGTGTTGTAAACTTTTTTATGCTGGGCATGAAATTGATTGTTTAAACCAAGTTTCAAGCTTCTATAGCAGAGGTGGGCAAACTTTTTGGCCTGAGGGCCGCATCTGGGTATGGAAATTGTATGATGGGCCATGAATGCCCGGTGAGGGAGGGGGACTCTATGGGGTATAGCATGGGGGACTCTGTAAGGGATGTTACCGAGGTGGGGGGAGGGGTGGGCTCTACAGGGGCGGTACCGGGGACTCCTAGGGGCCCTGCCGGCAGTGACACCAAGGCAGCCATACCAGGCACCGCCATGGGCAGAGGAACCCTAGCTGAAATGGGTTTGGCCCCTGAGCGGTTTCGAGGCTCTCAAGGGTGGAGACCGGGAGGAGATTGGGCGCTGCTGCATGGGGGGAGGAGGGGGCTGATGTGTAGGGGTTGGGTTCCGATCCCGGAAACAGCGTGGTGAAGTCGCGCCTGCGCAGTGTGGCTCTGTGCGTGCCGGAAGATGGTGGAATTGTGAGTCGGGGGCTGGGGAGCGCTGGGCAGGCGGAGCGGGACAAGCCCTCGACCCCACTCCCCGGCATGAGCTTGAGGGCGGGATAAAAACGTCTGACAGGCCGGAAGCGGCCAGCGGGCTGTAGTTTGCCCACCCCTGTTCTATAGCAAAAGGATCTCAGAGGTAAACATATTTAAAACAAATCATATTCCTTTTCAATAAACATCATTCATTCTGCTGACTGGAGAGAACCCTGCATTCATTTGTTAATATTAATTCTGCTAATGTTCCAGGAATAATCTAAACTAGTGCTGACTGTGTTAATAACATACACTGGTTGTGGAGAGCATGGGAGATATCTGTATTATTTTTTAAGAATATTATGTGTATCTCACTTTACTTGCTTAATACTCTTCTGTCTGACTGCATGGGGTTAAACAAGAAGAAACAATTATGCCGAGAAAGCAGGAAGTAAAATGATGGTCAGAGATAAGACATCTCTGGGCAAACAACTTAGGGGACTTAAGGGAACAATGGCTAGGCCATTAATTGGAAAGATGCTGTTTCCTGGCACCTGGCAAAGTTACACAACTGGCTTGCTTAGGCTGAGGGCCTAAAATCAAAAGGGCACAAAACATTTTAAAACTCAGGGTTTCCATAGTTAGAGGCTGTTCAGAGGGTGGTTGGATGAGACAGCAGTCATGCGAGATATCTCTGAAGCAGCCAGCCATGCTTAAGCTTTGAGATAATTGATAAACTTTAGATAAGAACCAGGAGTTCAGACCTTTTATGGTTTTAGTCCTTTTCTCTGCTTGCTTTTGGATGAATAGACAATATATTTGTTTGGAAGGAGCTGTTCTGAGTCACTTTAATCAGCTGTTGGTCACGGGCTACCAGAAGGAAGTTTCTGGCAGGTGCCAAATACAACTGGGCCTGTCATGCTAACACAGTTTAAAATAGGGCGGGGATCTGCCACCCGGGATCCAGTCTGAGAGTGTTAAAACCATCAGGTTCCACCCAGAGAGAGGTGCAGGTAGTGAAACCTGTCACCTAAGGGGTGTACTTGCAGCAGCTCCCACAGAAAGAAGCACAGAGACAGAGACTAGAAAGTATCAGGGGGGTAGCCATGTTTGTCTGTATCCACAAAAACAACGAGGTGTCTGGTGGCACTTTAAAGACTAACAAATTTATTTGGGCATAAGCTTTCGTGGGTAAAAAACCCACTTCTTCAGATGCATTAACATCTAGAAAGGCAGTTGAGAGGCAGACTAGAAAGGCAGACTAGAAAGGCAGTTGAGAGGCAGACTAGAAAGGCAGACTAGAAAGGCAGTTGAGACTGCCTGCCTCGGCTGTGTTTGAGAGACACACACAGACTGGGGGGCTGGACCAGAAGCCCAACGGACAAGCCAGGCAACTAACTGCAGGCCTCAGAGAGCCTGCACATGACTGGGACACATGAGCTGAGCCTGGCAGGGACTGTGTGACCAGAGAGTAAGGCAACTGGAGGTCAGGCTAGAGCAGACAGAGGGATCCAACTCCTGAGTTGCTCTTTGCCACAGAGAAGTGAGAGATAGCAGTGCCCAGTAGGCCTTCCTGGCACCAGGAGACAGGCAGGGCTTGTGGCTGCCGGGGACTCACTGTGGCTGAAAGGAAGAATGGTCCATATTCCCGGCAAGGGACACCAGCCCTTCCCACCTGGGGTTTTAGTGTGTGTTGCTGCTGGATACATTAATTACTCATTTATTGGATATCCTTGATTCCTTTGCCTGTTCTTTTCCTCTTCTTTTAATCTACCCCTATCCTTTCTGGGAATTGTTGTTTATCATTATGTAACCCCCCAAGGAGATGACCTAGATTCCTGGGGCTCTGAGTGCTAGTAACTCAGGGAGGGGCACACTGTCCCTGGGGGAGGGGGAGCCAAGGAAGACTCAGAGTCTGCTCAGCAACCAATAGAGAGTGAGATGCCCTTTCCTAGGAACTCAGGAGAGGAGAGGAGCCATTTTGGAGCCATCTGGAGCCCACCAGGGAAAAGGCAGGACTGGCTTTGTGGGGAGCCCCAGGCCTGTATGCAGGGTTCCCCCTGAGACCTGGCCTCTGGGGTCTTGAAAGCAAGATCCCTCAGCTTGGCCCTTTCCTGATCCAAAGTGACTCCCAGTTTGTAGAACTTTGTTGGGGAAACTTCTCCCAGCCAGGCCGAATTATCTCTCCAACTCTCTAGCCGAGATCAGTCACCACATGGCCAGCTCAGCTCAGAGCACTGTCTGAGCACAGAAGTGGGAGACTAAAGTTTGGATTTCAGTATAGTTTTGTAATCTGCACCTTGAGCCCTGCACCCCTTTTTAGTGAGGGGAAATCATGGCACCGGAAGCAGCCTGACTCCTGCATGAAGAGGACACCTGCCAGCAGTGGTTGTCAGCCCTCTGCAGTGACTGAGGAGTCCAGAGCCACCTCTGAACCTGAGGATCATTCACGGAGTTTGTGAGTGCATCATCTTTTAATTAGCTAGTCAGGGAAATTGTTTGGGCGACCCCTTTCTCTCTGAACTGTGCCTCAGGCCAGGGGGTAAGGGTTTGGGGAATTTATTATCTGCTGCCTATTAAATCTGCAGAGGGACTTACCATCTTATCCCACTTGTGAGTCTCTTGCGCAGTCAGCCACATTGCTAACTGCTGCACAGAAGATATCGTGGTCACAGGTCATCAAGGGGCCCTTCAAAATACGCGTACCAATGGGACACTAATTTGATGTTTGCTATATCAGATCACGTGACTGAGGAAATTCATGGGTGTTATCAGCATGAGCACCGGTGACACTGAGAATAGTGTTTTACCCTGTTATGTTATATTTATCTCCTGTTTAATATAATTACTGTGTTGAATATATTGTATGTGTTTGTGTTATTTCTTGGAAGTCTTCAACTATCTGGCAAGTAAGTGGGGATTACCCTGTAATTAGAATTTTCCTCACAAGCTGCCCTAGTGATCCTGCCAGGAAGAAGCAAAGGGGGTGGAGGCACCGCCAAATAAATTCATATGAGAAGAAAAAGAAGTTACACCCTGCTTAGTGAGTGGCAGGATCCAGAAGAGCCCAGGCCTGTTCATCAAAACCCATAAGGAGATTGGCACTAAAGGAGGTAACCAGGTGGATAGGGGGTGCTACAATTATTTTTTGGTCCTTGATTCCCTGTTGTTATAAACAGCAATATCCTAGAGGCCATAGGGGTTATTATTATGCACTTAGTGACTGGCTGGAGGCACCATATACACAAAGAATCCAGGGTCTACTGGTCCTAATGTGGGTCACTGAGCCTCTGAGGAGGGAGGAATAAGGGGGTCTACGACCCTTGGGGAGCAGGTATGCCCTAGAAGGGGAGCTAAAGGTATTAAATCATATCCTCATGCTGGATATATCCAGTTTCCATCTTACTGATCACAGAGGTAACATGGACTTGTCTCTCTTTAAATACTTCTTATCGATTTTCCTTTGCCATGAAACATAAATTATTGATAGACCCCCCCTAGGCCTTCTGTCACAACTACACGTGTCCCTTTTAGCTAACTATTAAGAACAACATAAGAACATATGAATGGCCATACTGGGTCAGACCAAAGGTCCATCTAGCCCAGTATCCTGTCTACCGACAGTGGCCAATGCGAGGTGCCCCCGAGGGAGTGAACCCAACAGGCAATGATCAAGTGATCTCTCTCCTGCCATCCATCTCCACCCTCTGACAAACAGAGGCTAGGGACACCCTTCCTTACCCATCCTGGCTAATATCCATTAATGGACTTAACCTCCATGAATTTATCCAGTTCTCATTTAAACACTGTTATAGTCCTAGCCTTCACAACCTCCTAAGGCAAGGAGTACCACAAGTTGACTGTGCGCTATGTGAAGAAGAACTTCCTTTTATTTGTTTTAAACCTGCTGCCTATTAATTTCACTTGGTGGCCCCTCGTTCTTGTATTATGGGAACAAGTAAATAACTTTTCCTTATTTACTTTCTCTACATCACTCATGATTTTATATACCTCTATCATATCACCCCTTAGTCTTCTCTTTTCCAAGCTGAAAAGTTCTAGCCTCTTTAATCTCTCCTCATATGGGCCCTAATCATTTTAGTTGCCCTTCTCGGAACCTTTTCTAATGCCAGTATATCTTTTTTGAGGTGAGGAGACCACATCTGTACGCAGTATTCAAGATGTGGGCATACCATGGATTTATATAAGGGCAATAAGATACTCTCGTCTTATTTTCTATCCCCTTTTTAATGATTCCTAACATCCTGTTTGATTTTTTGACCGCCGCTGCACACTGCGTGGATGTCGTCAGAGAACTATCCATGAAGACTCCAAGATCTTTTTCCTGATTCGTTGTAGCTAAATTAGCCCCCATCATATTGTATGTATAGTTGGGGTTATTTCTTCCAATGTGCATTACTTTACATTGATCCACATTAAATTTCATTTGCCATTTTGTTGCCCAATCACTTAGTTTTGTGAGATCTTTTTGAAGTTCTTCACAGTCTGCTTTGGTCTTAACTATCTTGAGCAGTGTTTACCAGACCATAGTCAGACTGATCTAATAGCGGAGTCCCACTAATTATGGCTAGACTCACTGTGACTGTGACACACAGCACCACCACAGTACTGCTAACCCCAAGCAAGAATAAGTTTTGGTTCATTTTATTTGCCTTTTTGTTAGGGTGTACACATTTCAAGTTTTGCTCCATGATTAGGGGGGATAGGGTTTTTTTTTCAGGCCTGGCCTTACCATGAGGCAAACTGACGTGGCCATCTCAGGTACCAGACTGGGGGCGGGGGGGCGCCACTAGGACCCAGAGTGTAGAAAATTGTGTCTGCTGCTGGTGCATATGTATTCTCTCTGCTCTAGATGCACAACGATGGTAGAATGCTGTGCTGGAGGAAGGAGGGCACAAGAGACATAACAGGCAGACAGGAGAAAAGGTGAGAGGGAATAACAGAAAGCAGCAGGAGCTGCAGGGAGAGAGAGAGAGGAGGAGGAGCTCTCTAGCACCCCCAGGAGCCTGGACTGATTAACACCAGCTTCTCAGGGATCTTCCTGTTTCCTGCCGCTTCCCTGAACCCACTTGAGGAGAACAGGCAGTCAACCAGGGCCGGCGCAACCCATTAGGCGACCTAGGCGGTCGCCTAGGGCACAAACATTTGAGGGGCGCCGGCGCCCCCGCCGGCCGTGCAAATTTGGGGGCGGGACCTGCCGCCGCCCCGGTTGGGGGCGGCATTTCGGGGGCGGGACCTTCCGCCACCTAGGGCGCCGGAAATGCTGGCACCGCTACTGCAGTTAACTGAAGTAGTAGGAGCCAGTTAGGCCCTTAAGACACTGATATCTTCCCTCACTCAGGCCCTGCTACCAGCCTGCTTATTTGTCCCCTTCAATTGAGTGTTGAGAGCCACTATAGCTGGCACAGAACAGCAGTCATGAGTGAAAGAAGAAAATGACCCTCTGGGGCAGCATTCAGAAAAAGAAAGAAAGCAAAGGAAGCTTTTCTATCTACGCAGGAAGGAGCTCTCCTGAGATACATAGACACAAATGTTCACGGTGAGCCTTCCGGCCCCAGTGAGGATGTGAGTGGTGAGGAGATGCCTGATATTCCAATTAGTCAGAGTGCAGGTGACCTGGCAGCTACTGCAGCATCCATATCTCCATCTCAAATGGATGTAACCATGCACATTCCTGAAGAAAAGTGTAGATCAGAGAAGAGTGTGGTGGAGGCGCAAGAAACAGCCATTGCTGAGTTTAGTTCCTTAAGTCTAGATGATCCAGGACTGTGGACCCACTTGAGCAGTAGCCTGAGGGACGTCCTTGTACTGCATGGGCCACAGCAAGTGAAAAACTTAATGTTCCCCAAAGCCAATGAAAATAGAAGTTTCCATCCAACACATTACCGGCATGAAATCCCCAATGGTGACAAAGTGGAGCGGCCATGGCTTATGTACTCAAAAACCCAGAATGCTGCATACTGTTTTTGTTGCAAACTCTTCCAGTCTAGAGCCACATTGGGACAGGAACAAAGGACTGGCTAGAAATCTGGCATGCCATGAGAAGGCAGAAAATCACCAGAGAGCATTCCATAGGTGGCAAGAGCTTGAGATGAGACTACGGTTAAAGGCCACCGTAGATGATCAGCATCAAGAGAAGATTGCATCAGAGTCTCTTTACTGGCAAAATGTTCTGAAAAGGCTCATTGCCTTTGTGAGAATGTTTGCTACCCAAAACCTAGCACTTCAGATGAGCTGTATGTGCCAAACAATGGAAACTTCCTTAAAATTGTGGACCTGATGGCTGAGTTTGATGCTGTACTCCAGGAGCATCTAAGAAGAGTCACCACCCAAGAAATGTACACACACCACTACCTTGGGAAAACAATTCAAAATGAGATCATACAGTTACTGGCAACAAAAGTCAAAGAGAAGATTGTGGCAGATCTGAAGTCAGCAAGATATTACTCTATTATTCTGGTCTGCACACCTGACATCAGTCATACAGAACAAATGACTTTAATGATGCGTTTTGTAACAACAGCAGAACCTAGTGAAAATGTCCCTGCAATGGTGACTGTCAGAGAGCATTTTCTAGAATTTATGACATTGATGATACTACAGGAGCTGGTATGAGAAATGTGCTTCTTAAAAAGCTGGAAGCTCCGGGAATTGCGGTAGGTCAGGGCTACAATAATGGTGCCAACATGAGAGGAAAGAACAGAGGAGTGCAGACACGGATCCGAGAGTTAAACCCTCGAGCTTTTTTTTGTCTCAAGCAGTTCTCATTCATTGAACTTGGTGGTCAGTGATGCAGCATCAGCTTCTAGTGAGGCTACTGAATTTTTTAATGTAATTCAGAGGCTCTATGTATTTTTCTCTGCATCAACTCATTGATGGCAAATTTTGAAGCAACATCTGGGAACATCCTCTCACACTGAAACCACTGCGTGCCACATGATGGGAAAGTCGAGTGGAGGCGATAAAGCCTATCAAACACCAAATTGGGAAGATAGATGATGCCATAGTTGCCATTATGGAGGATAATACTATGACAGGAACTGTTTGTGGGAGAACAGTGGCAGAGGGAAATAGAATCACCAGAAACATACATAACTTAAAATTTCTGTGTGGCTTAGTGTTGTGGCATGACATACTGTTTGAAATAAATGTTGTAAGCAAGAGACTCCAAGGTGTGGACCTTGATATATCTGGAGCAATGGAACAACTGGACAAAGCAAAGTCATACCTACAATCTTACCGGTCAGATGAGGGATTTCAAAATGTTCTGAAGAGTGCACAGAAGTTGGCAGAGGAACTTCGCACTGAAGCTATTTTCAAGAATACAAGAGTCACCGAAGAAGAAGACATTTTGATTACGAGGCATGGGATAATCTCATAAGAGACCCCAAACAACAATTCAAAGTTGAATTCTTTAACCAGGTGCTAGATTGTGCAATACAGTCAGTTGAAGAACGTTTCATGCAGCTCAAGGAACACAGCAGTATATTTGGGATGTTGTATGATATTCCAAAACTCCTCAGACCTACACCAGCAATGCAGGGCACCAGAGACAGTGTTGACACATGACGACATGCGTGATATTGATGCGAATGATTTAGGTGATGAACTGAAAGCCCTTTCAAGATACATTTCAGCAGGATCAACTCCAAAAGCTGTTCTGGAATATATGTGCACAAATAAGATGACCACCCTCTTTCCAAATGCTTTTGTTGCTCTGCACATACTTCTAACACTTCCTGTAACAGTTGCCAGTGGAGAACACAGCGTCTCCAAGCTGAAGTTAATAAAAACACATCTACGCTCCACAATGACACAGGAGAGGCTGGTCGGCTTTGCAACCATCTCAATAGAGCATGAGCTGGCCCAGACTGTGGACCTTCAGGAAGCAGTTCAAATCTTTGCAACCAAGAAGGCATGGAAAGCACCACTTTGATTATTCAAACAGATAAAAATGTCAGTGTTTACTATGCAGAAAAGAAAAGTTACATTTGCTGTTCAGGCGTTTGAAAGTTAAGTGTTACTTAAAATTTTTGAACAAGGCATTTTAAGTTGTTAGTTCTCCTTAATTGGGGTAGGTAGCAGAGCAGTACCATGAGAGGAGTAGAACAGGAAGAAGGCAGAATTGAGACCTTTCAAAGTTTTGGCCCAAGCGAGGGGGCATGGGGGCATCATTTGAGCTCCCCACCTCGGGTGCCAAAATGTTGTGGGCGGGCCCTGTTTTTTTTTTAATGAAAGGTGAGATTTTCATGCATTGATTCCAGCAGCTGGGAGGTTAAAAAAACAACCACTAAATATCACAAGAGTAGGTAACTCTGACACCACTAGAGCTGAGACTCAAAGCAGGAACCTTGTGCTTTGCAAGAAGCAGCTCTGTCAGTTTAGCAAACAGGATTCCTCCCCTTGGCTGAGCTAGTTTGGATTTGTGTTATTATATTCTCAGCTGAATGTCACTCATCTGTCACTGACCCAAACTGCAACAGTTCTTACCCAAGTATGAAAAGGGCAATACATTCAGTTGTGATCCAAATGGGTGAAACTCCACTGACTTAGCCAAATTTGTCGATATCGCATTCATCCTCATGGAGGTTGCCAATGTGATTCCACCTCAGTGCTTAATTTGTGCCAGGGCTGAGCCCCAGCACCTCTAGGTTCGGCAGTTCATAGCCCCAGCACCTCTAGGTTTGGCAGTTCTTAGCCCCAGCACCTCTAGGTTCGGCAGTCCATAGCCCCGGCACCTCTGGGCTTGGCAGTTCATACCCCCAGCACCTCTGGGCTTGGCACTTCACAGCCCCAGCACCTCTGGGCTTGGTAGTTCAGAGCCCCAGCACCTCCGGGCTTGGCAGTCCATAGCCCCAGCACCTCTGGGCTTGCCAGTTCATAGCCCCAGCACCTCTCGGCTTGGCAGTTCATAGCCCCAGCGCCTCTAGGCTTGGCAGTTCATAGCCTCAGCACCTCTGGGCTTGGCAGTTCATATCCCCAGCACCTCTGGGCTTGCCAGTTCATAGCCCCAGCACCTCTTGGCTTGGCCGTTCATAGCCCCAGCACCTCTGGGCCTGTCCGGTCATAGCCCCAGCACCTCTGGGCCTGGCAGTTCATAGACCCAGCACCTCTGGGCTTGGCAGCTCATAGCCCCAGCGCCTCTGGGCTTGGCAGTTCATAGCCACAGCACCTCTGGGCTTGGCAGTTCTTAGCCCCAGCACCTCTAGGCTCGGCAGTTCATAGCCCCGGCACCTCTAGGTTTGGCAGTTCATAGCCCCAGCACCTCAGGGTTAGGCAGTTCATAGCCCCGGCACCTCTAGGTTCGGCAGTTCATAGCCCCGCCACCTCTGGGCTTGGCAGTTCATCGCCCCAGCACCTCTAGGCTTGGCAGCTCATAGCCCCAGCACCTCTAGGCGTGGCAGTTCATAGCCCCAGCTCCTCTAGGCTTGGCAGTTCATAGCCTCAGCACCTCTGGGCTTGGCAGTTCCTAGCCCCAGCACCTCTGGGCTTGGAGTTCATAGCCCCAGCACCTCTGGGTTTGGCAGTTCATAGCCCCAGCCCCTCTGGGCCTGGCAGTTCATAGCCCCACCACCTCTAGGCTTGGCAGTTCATCGCCCCAGCACCTCTGGGCTTGGCACTTCACAGCCCCAGCACCTCTGGGCTTGGAGTTCATAGCCCCAGCACCTCTGGGCTGGGCCGTTCATAGCCCCAGCACCTCCGGGCTTGGCAGTCCATAGCCCCAGCACCTCTGGGCTTGGCAGTTCATAGCCCCAGCACCTCTGGGCTTGCTGCGTCAGTTATGAAAGTAAAAAAATTGCTTGAGCACCGGCACCTCTTTCATTACAAATTAAGCATTGTTCCTCCTGGATAACCTCGAAATAAACTCTCTTGTCACCCCGTCAGCTATCTTTTCTTTAATCTTTCTAGGATTTTTTTACTTCAGCTTCCTTGTAGAGGATCTTAAGCTTCCTCACCATCTTGCCAAAGATTATTGCTCCTGGGTTTCAGTAGCAGCCTCATACCTGAAAGTCTTCTTAATCCATCCTTAAGAATATGTGTATTTCCTCCTCCCCCCACTTTTCTTTTTTTTAACTTGGAGAAGAGGTGAAAAGTGGAATTTTATCCACTATTTCAAAACACACCATTGTGAAAAGAATGATATTTTCCCCAAGTTTTTCATTTTGAATTTTTTTCAAAATAGAAAATTTTGTTGAAAATGGATTTTTAGATGAAAATTTGTATTTTTGATGAAACCTTATTTTCATTTTAAAAGTTTGTTGAAAAAATTTCTGACCTGATCTAATTCTAACCCTTTTGGCCAACCTTGATCATTGATTAGCAATTTTAAGGGGTGTTCAAGGAGAAATATATCTCTGATCCCAGTTAGACGCTGGCCTGTCTTTGTTATCAAGGAAAATAAAAAAACTGGTCAGCTTCTTCTCAGATGACTGAAACACTGCCCACAAAAGTCCAGGCTTTAAATATATTTTTGGTCTTTTGTTGTCAGACCATCAAACAGACAGCTGCACAATATTACCACAAATGAATTACAAAAATGTCTCTTGTGTCAGATTGGTAACAACAAAAATCTCCTCTCTCTGCTCACAATGCTTATCAGAGTCAAGCAAGGCAACCCACAAAAACGGAGACAGAGGAAACAGTTTTCTCTCCTCGTTTACATCTGGGCCAGATTATCTCACTGCTGCACTCTTGCCTCTTTTGATGGCAGCTAATAGAGGTTCTTAGGGGAAGGAAAATTTCCCTTTCCTCATATGAGGGAAGAAGTGCAACCATTTAATTGCCAAGCATTTAAGCACACAAGCAATGTCCAAGGCACTACACCAAGATACTCCAAATAAAAAACACAACGCATTATACCCACTCCACTCTCTGCAAGCATGGTCCTGCTGGCAGCAGAACTGATGTGGCTCCACTGTGCAAGAGAGGCAGGTTTTGATAGTACTGTGTTATGGAGTAGACACAACAGTATACATGGAGGAGGGGAAAGTTGTTACAGTACCTGCTACTCTCATCCTCCTCTTTGTCACACACCATACTCCCATGCTGCTCTTTATCTTCATAGAGGGGAGTATTAGGGTATGTCTCCACTACGGGATTACTCCGATTTTACAGAATTCGATTTTTGGCAACAGATTGTATAAAGTCGAGTGCATGTGGCCACATTAAGCACATTAATTCGGCGGTGTGCGTCCATAGTACCGAGGCTAGCGTTGACTTCTGGAGTGTTGCACTGTGGGTAGCTATCCCATAGCTATCCCATAGTTCCCGCAGTCTCCCCCGCCCATTGGAATTCTGGGTTGAGATCCCAATGCCTGATGGGGCAAAAAACATTGTCGTTGGTGGATCTGGGTACAGCCTCCCCCCTCCCTCCTCCCTCTGTGAAAGCAATGGCAGACAATTGCTTCACGCTTTTTTTCCTGGGTGAACTGTACAGATGCCATACCACGGCAAGCATGGAGCCTGCTCAGCTCAGCTCAAGACAGCAGTCATGAACATTGTAAACACCTCGCGCATTATCGTGCAGTTTATGCTGAATCAGAACCTGCAAACCCAGGCGAGGAGGAGGCAGCGATGGCAGCAGGGGGACAACGAGAGTGATGAGGACATGGACACAGAATTCTCTCAAACCGCGGGCCCCAGCGCTTTGGAGATCATGGTGTTAATGGGGCAGCTTCTACCCGTGGAACGCAGATTCTGGGCCCGGGAAACAAGCACAGACTGGTGGGACCGCATAGTGTTGCAGGTCTGGAACGATTCCCAGTGGCTGCGTAACTTTTGCTTGCGTAAGGGCACTTTCATGGAACTTTGTGACTTGCTTTCCCCTGCCCTGAAGTGCCAGAATACCAAGATGAGAGCAGCCCTCACAGTTGAGAAGCGAGTGGCAATAGCCCTGTGGAAGCTTGCAATGCCAGACAGCTTCCGGTCAGTCTGGAATCAACTTGGAGTGGGCAAATCTACTGTGGGGGCTGCTATGATGCAAGTAGCCAAAGCAATCACTGAGCTGCTGCTACCAAAGGTAGTGACTCTGGGAAATGTGCAGGTCATAGTGGATGGCTTTGCTGCAATGGGATTCTCTAACTGTGGTGGGGCGATAGATGGAACCCATATCCCTATCTTGGCACCGGAGCTAATTACGCGCAGCCAGACACCAGGGTGATTAGCAGAGCACACCAGGAAGTGCTGCGCATCAGAGAAGCTTTGCAAACCAGTTTCATGACTGGCCAGGCTACGGTGTGAAAGTTCTGTTTGTTTCTCCATGATGAAAACCCGCCCCCTTGATTGACTCATTCCCTGTAAGCAACCACCCTCCCCGCTTCTATCACAGCTTGCTTTCAAAGGAAATAAAGTCACTATCATTTAAAAATCATGCATTCTTTATCAGGGCCGGCTCCAGGCACCAGCTGAACAAGCAGGTGCTTGGGGCGGCCACTCGGGAGAGGGGCGGCACGTCCAGCTATTCGGCGGCAATTCGGCGGAGGGTCCCCCCCTCCCGCTCGGAGCGAAGGACCTCCCGCCGAATTGCCGCCGCAGATCGCAATCGTGGCTTTTTTTTTTTGCTCCCTGGGGCAGCAAAAACCCTGGAGCCGGCGCTGTTCTTTATTAATTGATTATAAACATAGGGAGAGAACTGATAAGGTAGCCCGGGTGGGGTTTGGGAGGAAGGGAGGAGGGAAGGAAAAGGCCACTTCAAAAGTTAAAAATAATGACAGCCTTTTGCTTGGGCTGTCCACTGGGGTGGAGTGGCAGGGTGCACGGAGCCTCCCCGCCACCGTTCTTGGGCATCTGGGTGAGGAGGCTATGGAACTTGGGGAGGGGGGAGAGAGGAGGGCGGATATACAGGGGCTGCAGTGGCACTCTGTGATCCTGCTGCCGTTCCTGAAGCTCCACCAGATGCTGGAGCATGTCTGTTTGATCACGCAGCAGCCCCAGCGTTGCATCCTGCCTCCTCTGATCTCCTGCTGCCACCTCTCCTCACGTTCGTCCCTCCTGTCCTCACGTTCATTGGCAGCTTTCCTGTACTTTGATACTGTGTCCTCCCACTCATTCAGATGAGCTCTTTCATTGCGGGTCGATTCCATGATCTCAGAGAACATTTAGTCTCGTGTGCGTTTTTTTCGCTGCCTTATCTGAGATAGCCTTCGGGACAGAAGAGGGAGGCTTGAAAAATTTGCAGCTGCAGGAGGGAAAAACGGGAGAGAAGTATTTAAAAAGATACATTTTACAGAACAATACTTATACTCTTTCACAGTGAACAACACTATTCACATTACATAGCACATGTGATTTCGGTACAAGGTCGCATTTTGCATCTTATATTGAGTGCCTGCGGCTTTGGTGTTAGAGATCACAAACACAGGGCCGGGCAACAGAATTCAGCTTACATTCGGCCATGGTAAGCCATTGTCTTTCGGCTTCTGCAACCTTCATAAAAGCAGCCCCGTCCTTTCCCATACCAAGCAAAGCCCATTGAGTGCTGCGGTTTTTGTGTTAACGTGCAGCAGCAGAAACCAAACTAACCCCCCCCCCCATCCAATTCTCTGGGATGATCACTTTACCCCTCCACCCACCGCGTGGCTGGTATCAGGGAAGATCCCTGCTAGCCAAACGCGAAAAGCTCAGCGCCAATGCCACCCCCCACCGCTTGGCTAACTGCAGGGAAGGATTTCTTTTCAGCAAACAGCCCAGTAGGAACGGCCACCTCTGTCCCCTTAATTAAATTCCTGTATTTCAACCAGGTTACCATGAACGATATCACTCTCCTGAGGATAACACAGCAAGATAAAGAACGGATGTTGCTTGAATGACAGCAAACACCGGGACCATACGCTGCCAGGCTTTGTCATGCAATGATACCAGATTACTTGCTACTAGCATGGCGCAGTAAAGTGTCCTACCATGGAGGACGGAATAAGGCAGCCTTGCCCAGAAACCTTCTGCAAAGGCTTTTGGAGTACCTCCAGGAGAGCTTCATGGAGATGTCCCTGGAGGATTTCCGCTCCATACCCAGACACGTTAACAGACTTTTCCAGTAGCTGTATTGGCCGCGAATGCATCCCAAGTCCTCAGGGCAAATTAATCATTAAAAAACGCTTGCTTTTAAACCATGTTTGATATTTACAAAGGTTACACTCACCAGAGATCCCTTCCATGGCTTCATGGTCTGGGATACCGCCTTGGGAGGGTACTTCAGTCAGGGTGAGAAAAAGATCCTGGCTGTTGGGGAGAACGGAGTGCTGTGTGCTCTCCGCAAGCTCCTCCTCCTCCTCCTCTTCCTCATCTTCCCCGTCCGCAAAATCCTCAGGTATGGCTGAGAGTTCCCCCTCCTCGGAATCCACGGTCAGGGGTGGGGTAGTGGTGGCCAGTGGCCCGGACCTTCTGTTTGCTTCTTTGGTTTTCTGGTACACTTGTCTGAGCTCCTTAACTTTCACGCGGCACTGGTATGAGTCCCTATTGGGGCCTCTCTCCATCATGCCCTTGGAGATTTGTTCAAATGTTTTGGCATGTCGTATTTTGGACCGTAGTTCTGCTAGCACGGAATCTTCGCCCCATACAGCGCTCAGATCCAGTACCTCCCATATGGTCCATGCTGGAGCTCTTTTTCGATTCTCGGACTGCATGGTTACCTGTGCTGATGAGCTCTGCGTGGTCACCTGTGCTCTCCACGCTGGGCAAACAGGAAATGAAATTCAAAAGTTTGTGGGGCTTTTCCGGTCTACCTGGCCAGTGCATCCGAGTTCAGATTGCTGTCCAGGGCGGTCACAATGGTGGACTGTGGGATAGCTCCCGGAGGCCAATACCGTCGAAGTGCGTCCACACTAACCCTAATTCGAACCGGCAATGTCGATTTCGGCGCTACTCCCCTCGTCGGGGGGGCGTACAGAAATCGATTTTAAGAGCCCTTTATGTCGAAGTAAATGGCTTTGTTGTGTGGATGGGTGCAGGGTTAATTCGATTTAATGCTGCTAAATTCAATCTAAACTCATAGTGTAGACCAGGCCTTAGATTGCAGGGTCCTCTGAAGCCTCACACTGCAGTAGGGATCATGGAATGGTTTGGCAGCTGCTCTGCAGGCTGAGGATTCCTTCCCACTGGTCTCATGGAATGGAAACCTGGTGGGAACAGCTTTTCTCATCAAAGATCTAAGTCTATGCAAAAGTAGAGTATTCAGGCTATGCACAAGATAGGAGAGTTTGAGCCATGCAGTGGAAATGCTAGTGTTTGTCTGCTGGGTATTTCATTGGCTTCAACTTCTAGCCGAATTACAAGATACAATGGCTGGAAGTTGAAGCTTGACAAATTCAGACTGGAAATAAAGCTCTCATTTTTAACACTGGAACACTTTACCAAAGCTCTTTGTGGATTCTCCACCACTGGCCATGTTTAAATCAAGAGCAAATATTTTTTAAAGATATGCACAAGTTCCAAAATAATTATTTTGCAGACATTCTATGGCCAGTATTATACAAAAAGTCAGACTAGATGATCCCAATGATCCCTTCTGGCCTTGGAATCTGTGAATTATCTTTGTGAAATTGATTAAACAAACCTACCTCCACAGGTAAGTGTATAACCTTTTTCATTCTTTATTAAGGGTGTCTGGGTAGTGCTTACTGAGAAGTGTTTTAATTGTACTGACACTTGTGTTTCAGATTCCAATACAATGTGATTTTAAATGTAGAAACTTTTACAATTTCTGGAATATGCAGTGAATAGGCATTTCAAAATGCCACAGTTAGAATGTGATCATTCTTAGGCTCAGTCAGGCTAAAGAATATAACAGCTGCTTGAAGACTTAAGAGTTGTTAGGTGTACATGGGTCTGTAATTACTTTTTATTTAATAAAATGGTCAGGATGGAGATTAACTTTCTTCTGCACAATACCTATTTTTATTTCAGTTAAAAGGAAAACAACAAGCTCTATGGTAAAGGAAATGAAAGGTTTTTAACAGCCCAATCCTGCAAATAATGCTTATTATTGTTTGCTGGACCAGGCCCTCATTTTGCTGTAGCTCCTGTTAGTGCCACAGTATATCTTGCTGAAATGATCGTGTCATTTTCTTACAGTGATACTAAATTATAGCTATTATGCTTCATCTCTCACAGACTCTTTCACTTTCCATCTTTCTCCCCTGCCAGAACTATCCTGTCACAAGCACTTAGAATCATAGAATCATAGAATATCAGGGTTGGAAGGGACCCCTCAGGAGGTCATCTAGTCCAACCCCCTGCTCAAAGCAGGACCTAATCCCAACTAAATCATCCCAGCCAGGGCTTTGTCAAGCCTTAAAACCCTCTAAGGAAGGAGATTCCACCGCCTCCCTAGGTAACCCATTCCAGTGCTTCACCACCCTCCTAGTGAAACAGTTTTTCCTAATATCCAATCTAAACCTCCCCCACTGCAACTTGATACCATTACGCCTTGTTCTGTCATCTGGTACCACTGAGAACAGTCTAGACCCATCCTCTTTGGAACCCCCTTTCAGGTAGTTGAAAGCAGCTATCAAATCCCCCCTCATTCTTCTCTTCTGCAGACTAAACAATCCCAGTTCCCTCAGCCTCTCCTCATAACTCATGTGCTCCAGCCCCCTAATCATTTGTGTTGCCCTCCGCTGGACTCTTTCCCATTTTTCCACCTCCTTCTTGTACTGTGGGGCCCAAAAATGGACACAGTACTCCAGGTGAGGCCTCACCAATGTCGAATAGAGGGGAACGATCACTTCCCTCGATCTGCTGGCAATGCCCCTACTTACACAGCCCAAAATGCCGTTAGCCTTCTTGGCAACAAGGGCACACTCTCGACTCTTAGCCAGCTTCTCGTCCACCGTAACCCCTAGGTCCTTTTCTGCAGAACTGCTGCTTAGCCACTCGGTCCCTAGTCTGTAACAGTGAATGGGATTCTTCCGTCCTAAGTGTAGGACTCTGCACTTGTCCTTGTTGAACCTCATCAGGTTTCTTTTGGCCCAATCCTCTAATTTGTGTAGGTCCCTCTGTATCCTATCCCTACCCTCCAGCATATCTACCCCTCCTCCCAGTTTAGTGTCATCTGCAAATTTGCTGAGAGTGCAGTCCACGCCATCCTCCAGATCATTAATGAAGATATTGAACAAAACCGGCTCCAGGACCGACCCTTGGGGCACTCCGCTTGAAACCGGCTGCCAACTAGACAAGGAACCATTGATCACTACCCGTTGATCCCGACGATCTAGCCAGCTTTCTATCCACCTTATAGTCCATTCATCCAGCCCATACTTCTTTAACTTGCCGGCAAGAATACGGTGGGAGACCGTATCAAAAGCTTTGCTAAAGTCAAGGAATAACACATCCACTGCCTTCCCCTCATCCACAGACCCAGTTATCTCCTCATAGAAGGCAATTAGGTTAGTCAGGCATGACTTGCCCTTGGTGAATCCATGCTGACTGTTCCTGATCACTTTCCTCTCCTCTAAGTGCTTCAGAATTGATTCCTTGAGGACCTGCTCCATGATTTTTCCAGGGACTGAGGTGAGGCTGACTGGCCTGTAGTTCCCCGGATCCTCCTCCTTCCCTTTTTTAAAGATGGGCACTACATTAGCCTTTTTCCAGTCATCCGGGACCTCCCCCGATCACCATGAGTTTTCAAAGATAATGGCCAATGGCTCTGCAATCACATCCGCCAACTCCTTTAGCGCCCTCGGATGCAGCGCATCTGGCTCCATGGACTTGTGCTCGTCTAGTTTTTCTAAATAGTCCCGAATCACTTCTTACTCCACAGAGGGCTGGTCACCTTCTCCCCATACTGTGCTGCCCAGTGCAGCAGTCTGGGAGCTGACCTTGTTCATGAAGACAGAGGCAAAAAAAAGCATTGAGTACATTAGCTTTTTCCACATCCTCGGTCACTAGGTTGCCTCCCTCATTCAGTAAGGCGCCCACACTTTCCTTGACTTTTTTCTTGTTGCTAACCCATACCTGAAGAAACCCTACTTGTTACTCTTAACATCTCTTTCTAGCTGCAACTCCAAGTGTGATTTGGCCTTCCTGATTTCACTCCTGCCTGCGCAATATTTTTATATTCCTCCCTGGTCATTTGTCCAATGTTCCACTTCTTGTAATCTTCTTTTTTGCGTTTAAGATCAGCAAGGATTTCACTGTTTAGCCAAGCTGCTCGCCTACCATATTTACTATTCTTTCTACACATCGGGATGTTTTTTTCCTGCAACCTCAATAAGGATTCTTTAAAATACAGCACCAGCACTCCATCCCCAAGCCTGAAATATTTTCTGAAAAATCAGCACCAGACAGTAAAGGTGTTTGGTTCATATTCTGTAGCTCAGCTGAGTTTTGCTATTATGATCTTAGGGGGGAAAACAAACAAAGGTTTTCCAGTTAGACTCCACAGTTCATGCAGTTGTCATGTCCAGAGCCAACAATATCAGGTTTAAAACAGTCTATAGTGAATAATTATGCATTAAAGAACGCTCATTTTTCGTGGTTCATAATAAACCCAGGTTCTAATTCTGATTGCATATGTACTGCTGTAAATCCATTGACTTTATCTGAAATAATCAGTTACTCCTGATTTACACTAGTGTAAGGTGAAAAGAAAATCAGCATTTTTACTATATAAAATGTTAGTTGAAAAAAGCATATTTTGCAGAAAAAATACTGACTTTAGCCAAGTATAATGTATGTGTATTACTCATTATCACATGATGAGCATAAGCATTCTAATTTATCATAAGAGTTGCAGATATGAACACTTTATTTCATTGACAGTGTTTATTATACAATATAAAGAGAAACATCAGCCTGATACATGGCTCTGATTAATCTTCCTGTTGAGTAAAACATGCTCTAGCAGAAGGATGGAATGATGGATGCATCAACACAATATGCACAGTTGCTCATGTCGCAATCCAAGGGAAGTCTGCCAGGACCAAAGATTCTCAGGAGTCAACATCTCTGGTGCAAACCACCAAAGAAGAAAGAGTTATTTACAAAGGAATCCACAATCAAACAGGATGATGAGTGAAAAATCATCATACACAAAAAAGGGTAACACAAGAAATACAAAGGAATGGTGACTAAGCCAAATAAACAGTCTTGAAACTAACAAAGACCAATGTTTCCAGCAAGGAAACCATAAGCATAGCAGCATATTACTTACTTATTGCTTCACTGTTAATTATATTAACAACTGCAGTATATTACTTAAAAACTGTGTTAAAAGAATGTTAAGGTTCCAAAGTCAAGCAGTCAAAAATTAAGAAATGCCAGAATTAAGGTTGCCTTTGCAACTTGAATTTGTCCCACCATCCATATGCATTATGACAGTCTTTAATTACTTGACTACATACTTTTTTCCTCAAGACCCTGTCACATTCAATGCACAGGATTTGCTCTGGGAATAAATCCGGTCTTTTCTGAAAGCTGGGTAGTTAAATGCACCGATCAGCGTTTTGCTAGCACTGCTTAAAACTAGTACCTCGCTATGCTGTATGCATATATTCCAGCAGCCTCTACAGTTCCAACTTAAATCTGAGGCTATCCTGGAATTCAAGGATCCCCTGGTGAATATCTAGTGTTTGCACTTGACCAAAAGGTGCCTTGGTGTCAAACATCCAGTCCTAAGGTCCCAGATAAGAGTGGCTTGTTTATCAGATTACAGTGCACAAGAGGATTTTGTGATAAAACCTGGGGAACCAGACTGTTGTAATACTGTTTTTTCAGTTCCTACCCATCTTCGCTTGTAACAAGTATAATCTATAGAGGACTATTGCTTCACTATATATCAAATTTAAGAGCAATCCCTCACTCTCTTTGGAAGGTGTCAAAATTAGTGGCAGATGAACATCAAAAGGTTTAAGTGTTTCAATAAGAATCCTTAACTTTTGGATACTTATTCAAACATTATCTGAACCATCAGGAACTCTTGGGACTGCAAAATCCAGCTGAATATTTAAAGATAACTTTTCACAAGTTTGCGCAGTTCCCAGTTGCAGTAGGGCCATAACCAGGAAATATATTAGTGCCCACCACAATGAAAAGAATATGTTACAATATTTTTGTTTTTAATGTTTTTCCAAAACTGGAGCTTTAACTGACGTTTGTATCCAATTCTAGGTGACAGCTCATAAAATTTCTTATTTCACCTGGACGACACTCCTCAAATCTATTTTTGTATCTCCATTACACTAGTAAGATTGCTTTAAGGCAATCTATGCTCTTTATAAATTGATTATACTATCCAGACTGCAGCTGCCAGATTGTTAACATGAATTCCATCCCAACAATAGATCACTCAAACCCTGTGTCGTACCATCCTGGCTGCTTAAAAAGTATTTTAAAAGGTTGGATTACCCTGTTCCTAGGCATTCTTCCTCCTACAGGGTTTAGCTGAGGAAATAGAAATGGGCCAGAACAAGAATCCTAGACCTGGGTTCAAATCAAGTTCCCAGCTCAGTTGTCTCTCTCCAAATGGGAACTCCAAATACAAACACTCCCAAGTCTGGGAAAGTTTGCACTGAGATTTGAATTTTGACACTCCTATCTCCCTCAACTCCACAAACTCAGGAGTGTCCAGATCTTGGTTTTTGTTCAGGCCAATTCCTTCCTAACTTACTCTTTAGATGTTACATTTTTACTGTCTTTTATGATTTACAAATTTATGTTCCTTGCTATTTCACTTTCAACATAGGGATTTACTTGTTCAATAAATGACCTGCCTTTTAAAATTGACATCTGTATTTGAAAAATCATATTCAAAGACCTTTTCTTAGATGGAGTTCCATAATTTTACATCTCGCTATATTGTCTTTCTGGAGTCTTTTCTAATTTTAGTCAATTCATTCATTTTTGGAGGGTGTTTGTATAAACTGTAAACTAAACCTAAAGTGAGGTAATTATTGCATAATATGTTTTAAAACATTAATTAAAATCATAAGTATCTTATTGTTTAAAATACAGTACATATTATCTGGATTTTAACACAGTGAAACTAGTTGAACTAAAGCATTGGCATTATAGGCCCATACCTAGGGCATCAGCTCCTTCAGTGAGGTGATTATATCTGAATCTCAGCTTTCACTGTTAAAACAAATTAAGTTGCTAACTCCCAGTCAGAACTGCAAAGCAAAGCTTGAAGAATGTAAGTGATGATGATGTCTGCCTGAGTTTGCAGCCAGAGTGAAACAATAGCTCTGAAGGTGAGAACTCTCCATTTATGTTTGTGAGGTGATTAAATACTACATTGTTGAGGGCCATATCAGCACCTAGACAGATCTATAAAAGGGGGACAATAATATTTCTCTACCTCAAGATGAAAGTAAATTCTTTGTTTTTGAGGTACTCAGCACTACACTGATGGGGCCATATAAGCATAGGTATCATCTGTCCATGCTGTAATTGTAGAATCACAGAAATGTTGGGCTGGAAGTAAACTCAAAAGATCATCTTGTCCATCATCCTGCTCTGAGGCAGGATTAAGTATTCCTAGTAACTCTTATTTTAATTATGTTAAAATTTTGTACTTTTATGAGTTCTGGGCTACAACTCAATTGTAATTAACAAAATTTTTCTTCCACTTGAGTGCATTCTTCTAAGCAAAAAATGGGTAATGGGCAAGAGAGGAGCATAATAGCAGAGATGGAGGGCCTGATTCTGGCTTCACACACAACAGTTTGACACTTGTATAACTTCACTGACTTCTAGTAATTAGTACCTATTTTATACTGGTACTTGCCTTTCTAATTTAGTTATCAAATAAACTCACTTTTAAGTTATTAGCGTGGGAGAAAAGTATGTCAGACAAGATCCAGTCCTAGTTCTTCAGTGGTCAGATGACTCAAACAACTGAACATTTGGGATGGAACAAATCTATGTTCCAGAATGGTCTGCTGTAAGGACTGCATTTAATAAAGATTGCTATCCAGTTTAGATAATAAATATAGTTCCTCTCTAGAGATCTCTGCAATCAGTTGTTCCATTTGGGAATATCCAGCTAAACATAAACTGTCGTGATGAAAATTCTGTACTCCCTCACACTCTACATAGGAACCCTGGACTACGTACTTCTGATTGCAAAAGAGTGTTAGCCAGGGCAGAATGCAGCCCTGTCTGTTGAGTTAGTTTGCAAAACAATCAATGTGCCTGTTAGAAGTTATGTACCCTGGATGTGTTGTACTGTGCGAGGGAAACAAATGTTGTTTATTCTAAGTTACTTTACTTTGTTTTGAGAACACATTGGCCAAGTTAAGAGTTTTCAGGCATGTTCCACATACACCATAAATATTAGAATAAAAACAAACAAACATTAAGAGGAATTTCTGACCTGCCAGTAACACTGTGAAGCACATAAGTGGTGAAATCATTGATTTATTTGTAGGAGGAAGCCAAAGAAATTTCCCTGCTCTAAATTATCTGTCCTCTGGCTCTACTCATTCAGTCTCTTCCCAGTAAAGGGATCTGCTTTATCCTCTTCTCTATATAGTTTTCTAGGCTTTTTATTGCTATTTTTATTGCTATTTAATGGCAATGATTTGATACTATTCTGGCATCTTTTATCCTGAAGGATTCTAAATCACTTTACAAACAGAAATATAAACTATAAACAGGGATTACTTCATTAACCACTCAAATGCAGCCTCCTCTGAGGCTGTTTGCTATTCACTCTCCTGTACAAGAATATGGAAAGTAAGTTTTTGATCTTGCAAGTTTGTTTCCACCACAAAGCTTTTCAACCTCAACATTAAAGCTCTTTATACAAACAGAAAAGTATTTCAATCTATAAAAATGAAATTAATGTGTAAAACAGCCACATCATATGTAGATGCACCTCTGGTAGATGTTATGACGTTACCAGCATTTAACAACTTATTGGACATTCACAATGCTTTGCAATTTTCAATCAGAATCAGTTCACGCCTAAATTCTCATTCCTAAGCAATGCAGAATTCCCACATTTTTACCACATCAGTCATTCTATCAAACTAGTCATTTGTTCCCATGACAAACTCTGTCATTTTTGTCAAGTAACCATTTCATTCCGACTTTTGACAAAATGAATAAAAACTTTCAGGCAGTTATACAAATGACTGAAAACTGCATCATGATTCTAGACAGATTGCACCTGGAAAAATATCTTCTAAAACAGAATTAGTCAGACGAGATGATAATGTATCTCATGTGGTGAAACTGAGTGGGGTGTTGCTATAAAAGAAGCTTACCTTTATCATGTCTTTGGTCTTCAGTTCTCCTCTGATGCCACCTTCTTTTCACACCAGGGTCTCCTCTTGCATGACTGCAGGACAGCATGTGCAATCTCGTTTTTCCCTGCCATGATTGCAGGGGGGTTGGCAGAGCAGCAGATGCCTTGCATTCTGGATACTAGCTATCGCCTCTCACCTTGGTATCCAAACATCATACAAAATTATGAAGAAACAAAAGAGTTCAGAACCAAAGAGTTCTCTCCATTCTCCTGGGTGACGGGGTGTGTACATTTTATAGGTAAATGGATTTATAGTTATTGTAGCGGGCCGGTGTGGCTCCCCTCTTCCCCTGAGAGGGTAGAGCCCTGGTCACAGGAAGGGGCGGGGCCACAGAGCGGTGAGCCCGCCCCTCAGAGGGTCAGGCGGCGACCCGGAAGAATAAAAGCCAGCCATCCCAGCTCAGTGAGGGGCCAGCTACCGCCGGGAGCAGACCTACCTGGGGAAGCTCCCGAAGGGGAGCTTACTGAAGCCCAGAGCAGCTACCCGGACTGGCCTGAGGGTCCCCTCGACCGCGACTGGGAGGACCCGCCGGAGCTTCCCCGAGCCTCCTATGAGGAGGAGCCACCCAGAACTCCCCCGCTTCCCTGCTACAACCCCGAGGAACCCCCGGAGCAGATTTGGCCGAACTTCCCCGAGAACCTACCCGACCTACCACCCAGCCCGGGTTGGGAGGAGCCCATGCCGTGGGACTTCCCGGGACCGGACGCCGTGGACCAGGTAGGCCCAGGGGGGGATGTTGGAAGTGGCCCGGGGGCAGCCGACCTTAGTCAGGCTGCTGAACAAACTGAACCTATGTCAGTGTGTTGCGGTCAGGATCCCCACTGACCGTCAGCGGTGAAGACCGCTGCCTAGGGCCCCGGGCCGGGACACAGTGGAGTGGGAGGGCCTGTGTCCCCCCCCTGCCACCCTGGTGCGGGTGGCAGGTATCCCCCTCGGGCTGTGGACTGCTGAGCCCCGTACTGTTACTGCTCAGCCCTGAGCCAAAGGTCTGAGCCCCCGTACTGTTGTTGCTCAGCCCTGAGCCAAAGGTCTGAGCCCCCGTACTGTTGTTGCTCAGCCCTGAGCCAAAGGTCTGAGCCCCCGTACTGTTGTTGCTCAGCCCTGAGCCAAAGGTCTGAGCCCCCGTACTGTTGTTGCTCAGCCCTGAGCCAAAGGTCTGAGCCCCCGTACTGTTGTTGCTCAGCCCTGAGCCAAAGGTCTGAGCCCCCGTACTGTTGTTGCTCAGCCCTGCCCCAAAGGTCTGAGCCCCCGTACTGTTGTTGCTCAGCCCTGCCCCAAAGGTCTGAGCCCCCGTACTGTTACTGCTCAACCCTGACCCAAAAGTCTGAGCTCCTGTACTGTTGACCGTTCTTCTTTTGTACTGTTTTCTGGCTCCACCTTGTAGCAGAGGACTGGAGCCCACGTACGACCAGCGAGCCGGTGTGGCTCCCCTCTGCCCCCTGAGAGGGTCGAGCCCCGGACGCGCCCCGTTACAAGTGGCACCTGACCAGGGACTTGATCCCTTGCCCCTGTGAGAAGGGGCTGGTAGGAG
This sequence comes from Platysternon megacephalum, assembly GCA_003942145.1. Classification (NCBI taxonomy): domain Eukaryota; kingdom Metazoa; phylum Chordata; order Testudines; family Platysternidae; genus Platysternon; species Platysternon megacephalum. The sequence goes on along the minus strand of QXTE01000042.1, from coordinate 6,610,654 downwards.
GGGGACAGTTCGCCCCCTCTGCACCTAGGGCATGGAGGCGGATCGGCTGTTCCAGCTGCTGGTGGAAAGCCAGGAGCGGCAACAGGCAGCTCAGCTCCTGCAACAGCAGCAGCAGCATGTCGCCCAGCTGGAACAGCAGCAACGGCACGACGCGGCCCAGCTCCAGCAGCAGCAGCAAGCAGCTCAGCGGGAGCAACAGCAGCAGTTCCTGCAGCAGTGGGGGACCCAGCTGCAGCAGCTCCTGGGGCCCGCGCACCGCCCCACGGACTGGCCAGCGGACGAGGGCACTGGCAGGGTCCCTCGCTCAGCAGTCCCCTTACGTCTGACCAAGATGGGCCCAGAGGACGACCCCGAGGCCTTCTTGGTCACGTTCGAACGGGTGGCCCTCGTCGCGGGTCGGGAGAGAGACCAGTGGGCCACTCTGTTGGCGCCCTATCTGACCGGAGCGGCCCAAGCCGCCTACCGCGGGCTGTCGACCGCTGAGGCCAGGGATTACGACCAGGCGAAATCGGCCGTCCTGGACGCCCCGGACGTCAGCCCGCAAACGTTTAGACAGCGGTTCCGGCGGCACCCCCACCCTGCGGGCGCCCGTCCCCGGGTGGTGGCCCAGGCCTTGAAGGAAGCCTGCCGCCGGTGGCTACAGCCAGAGGTCAGGACGGCGGAGGAGGGCACCGAGCAGGTGGTCCTGGAGCAGTTCGTGCATCCGCTCCCGGCCCGGGGAAAAGCCTGGGTACTCCGCCACCGGCCGACCGCCTTAGCGGATGCCGTCGGCCTGATGGAGGGCTTCCTGGCCGCAGAGGCGTCTATCGGGCCGACGTTCCGGGCCCCTCCGGCTGGGCCCGAATGGCCCCGGGAGGAGCGAAAGCCGTCAGGCCTGCCCAGCCCACGCGGACCGGGCCACGGACTAGACTCGCGACCGCCACCCCAGACTCCACGCGGGGGGCAGCCCCCCGGCTGACTACCCCGGGCTTCCCCCAGGGAGCTCCAAGAGCCCGTCTAAGTTCACCCCACCCGGCCAGAGCCGGCCTCCCTCGGGCGGGACGTCCCGAGCTCGGCCCCTGCTTTAGATGCGGGAAAACGGGGCATATACAAAGGGACTGCCCCGAAATGGACTGCAGTTTCGGGCAGGTCTACGCAGGGGACGGTCGGGCCCGACGGCCAGAAGCCCCCAAGCTCACGATCCCGGTGGTAGTAGAGAACCAAGCCACACGGGCCCTGATTGACTCTGGGTGCGGCCAGACCCTGGTTCGACAGATTTTGGGACCTCCGGCCGACCCCCATTTAAAACCGATACATTTACAATGTATCCATGGGGACGTCCGACCTTACCCAAGCGCCTGGGCCCGCCTAACGGTGGAGGGCCTCACCCGGCGGGTGGTAGTCGGCCTAGCGCCCGGCCTGGCATATCCAGTGATTCTGGGGCGGGATTGGCCCGCCTTCGAAGAGATCCTCCGGTTGACACCGGGCTTGGCAGCCGAGCCCCAGGCCTCTCCGCCAGAAGCCGAGCAAGCGGGTGAGGATGACCAGGGGGGAGACCCAGAAGGCAGGGAGTTACCGGGAAACTCCCTCGCTAAACCCCGGTTCGATGTCGACTTCTGCCATGACCAGCGGACGGACCCGACGCTTAGCCGGGCCTACGAGGAGCTGGCAGCCGTCGACGGGTCCATGGTGGATTCCCAGCGGGCAACCCAGTGGCCCCACTTCGAACTGCGCCGGGATCGACTCTACCGGGTCGACCGGGACCCCCGCATCCGGGAACCACAGACGCAGTTACTGGTACCCCGCCGTCATCGAAGGGCCGTAATGCAGTTGGCCCACGACGTACCCGCCGCTGGGCATCTAGGGCAGGAGAAGACTCTTGCCCGAATCCTGGCTCGCTTCTATTGGCCCGGCATCCACCAAGAGGTGAAGTGGTATTGCAGCTCCTGCCCGGAGTGTCAATTAGCCGCTCCGCCCCGGGTACCCAAGGCGCCCTTGGTCCCCATGCCGGTGGTTGAGACTCCCTTCGAACGCGTCGCCATGGACCTAATAGGCCCACTCCCCCGGAGTGCCGCTGGCTTCCAGTATGTCCTCGTCCTCGTAGACTACGCCTCCCGGTTCCCGGAGGCGATCCCCTTGAGGAGCATCACCGCCCGGACGATTGCGGGGGAGTTGGTCAAGATTTTCGCCCGAGTAGGACTGCCCAAGGAGATCCTAACAGATCAGGGCACTAATTTTACGTCCCGGCTGCTCCAGCAGGTTTGCAAACTCCTCGGCGTGAAACAGCTCCGCACGTCGGTATACCACCCGCAGACCGACGGGTTGGTGGAACGGTTTAACCGCACCCTGAAGGACATGATGAGGAAGTTCCCCCCAGAGGAGCTACGGCACTGGGACCAGTTCATACCACCCCTGTTGCTGGCTATCCGCGAAGTCCCCCAGGCCTCGACTCAGTTCTCTCCCTTCGAACTGCTGTATGGGCGAAGACCCCGCGGCCTGCTGGACTTAATGCGGGAAACGTGGGAGGAGTCGGCCTCCCCTTCCCAGGGCCTTCTCCAGTACGTCCTTCAGTTGCGGGAACACCTAACGCAAGCCGGGACCTTGGCCCGGGAGAATCTCAAGGCTGCTCAGGCGAGACAGGGGCGCACCTATAATCAAGAGGCCCAGGCCCGGGAATTCGCTCCCGGGGACCGGGTCCTATTGCTGTTACCCTCCAGCGAGTCAAAACTGTTGGCCCGCTGGCAGGGACCTTATGAAGTAGCCCGGAAAGTGGGACCGGTGACCTACGAAATTCGCCAGCCCGATCGGCGAAAAAAGACTCAGTTATACCACATCAACCTATTGAAGCCGTGGTCCGACCGGGAGGGCCTACTAATCGACCCTTGCCCGCCCGAGCCAGAACTGGGCCCAAGCGCAACCCCAACGGGGGGCTTGGAGGAACCCCCGTTGGGCCCCTCGCTTACGGAGGAGCAGCGCAAGCAGGCTGGGTGCCTCCTGCAGGCCTTTCAAAAGACCTTCACGGAGGTACCAGGCTACACGACCCTGGCCTGTCACGCCATTCGAATGGAGCCAGGGCAGACGGTCCGAGAACCCACCCGGCCCTTACCCTACCGAATGCGCCAGGAGGTAGAAGAAGAGGTCCGAGCCATGCTGGCCCTGGGGGTCATCGAGCCGTCCCACAGTGAGTGGCGCAGTCCGGTGGTTCTCGTGCCCAAACCAGACGGCACCCGCCGGTTTTGTATAGATTTCCGGCGGGTCAACGCCATTTCGCGTTTCGACGCCTACCCAATGCCCAGGGTGGACGAACTCCTGGGACGCCTTGGGGAAGCAGAGTTTATTACCACCCTGGACCTTAGCAAAGGGTATTGGAAGATCCCGCTCGAGGAGGAATCCAAGGAGAAAACCGCCTTTGCCACCCTGTCGGGGCTGTATCAGTTCACCAGGATGCCGTTCGGCCTCCATGGTGCCCCCGCGACCTTCCAGCGGCTGATGGACCACCTCCTGCGGCCACACCAGGAATATGCGGCCGCCTACCTGGACGATGTGGTGGTTTATAGCCGCCACTGGGAAGATCACCTCAACCGGGTCGCTACGGTCCTCCGAACCCTGCGGGAGGCCGGGTTGACCGCCAACCCTAAGAAGTGCCGCATAGCCTGGCAGGAGACCACCTATCTTGGCTACATCGTGGGGGGAGGACGAATAAAACCCCTGGTGGGCAAGGTACAGGCCCTCGCGGACTGTCCCACGCCGACGACGAAGCGCCAGGTACGACAGTTCCTGGGCCTCGCCGGGTATTATCGGCGGTTTATCCCGCAGTTCGCGTCCATCGCCGCGCCCCTAACGGGGTTGCTCACTAAGAACAGCCCCCGACAACTGCGGTGGACGCCTGAATGCGAAGATGCCTTCAGGACTTTGAAGGACCGCCTGTGTCAGGAACCGGTCCTATATAGTCCAGACTTCAACAAGCCGTTNCCAAAGGTCTGAGCCCCCGTACTGTTGTTGCTCAGCCCTGCCCCAAAGGTCTGAGCCCCCGTACTGTTGTTGCTCAGCCCTGCCCCAAAGGTCTGAGCCCCCGTACTGTTGTTGCTCAGCCCTGCCCCAAAGGTCTGAGCCCCCGTACTGTTGTTGCTCAGCCCTGCCCCAAAGGTCTGAGCCCCCGTACTGTTGTTGCTCAGCCCTGCCCCAAAGGTCTGAGCCCCCGTACTGTTGTTGCTCAGCCCTGCCCCAAAGGTCTGAGCCCCCGTACTGTTGTTGCTCAGCCCTGCCCCAAAGGTCTGAGCCCCCGTACTGTTGTTGCTCAGCCCTGCCCCAAAGGTCTGAGCCCCCGTACTGTTGTTGCTCAGCCCTGCCCCAAAGGTCTGAGCCCCCGTACTGTTGTTGCTCAGCCCTGCCCCAAAGGTCTGAGCCCCCGTACTGTTGTTGCTCAGCCCTGCCCCAAAGGTCTGAGCCCCCGTACTGTTGTTGCTCAGCCCTGCCCCAAAGGTCTGAGCCCCCGTACTGTTGTTGCTCAGCCCTGCCCCAAAGGTCTGAGCCCCCGTACTGTTGTTGCTCAGCCCTGAGCCAAAGGTCTGAGCCCCCGTACTGTTACTGCTCAGCCCTGAGCCAAAGGTCTGAGCCCCCGTACTGTTACTGCTCAGCCCTGAGCCAAAGGTCTGAGCCTCCGTACTGTTGTTGCTCAGCCCTGACCCAAAGGTCTGAGCTCCTGTACTGTTGACCGTTCTTCTTTTGTACTGTTTTCTGGCTCCACCTTGTAGCATAGGACTGGAGCCCACGTACGACCAGCGAGCCGGTGTGGCTCCCCTCTTCCCCCTGAGAGGGTCGAGCCCCGGACTCGCCCCATTACAGTTATAAATTTATTTTTATGCTCTGATCATAGAAAAAGGCTTTACTGAAAAGGTATGTCAAACTTTTATCTGAAAACATTCAGTCTGATCTCTTCCAGCAGAGGGTACCATACCTGGAATCTCAATACCTGATAGCCTGACCCTGAGTCTTTACAGCTGCCTTAATTCTAGGGAATATAAGTTTCTAGGAGGGTGAAGTCTCTGTGGTAGCCAGGTACTGTTAAAATGTACCTCAAAGATTAAGAGCAGGACTTTGAGCTCTGTTTTGAAGTAAGTATCCAATGGAAGTTGCAGAGTTCAAGTGAGACTTGTTCTTTATTGCTTATGGGGCAGCTGCTTGTGTCTTCTGGTGGCAGCTGGGTTCAGTCCTAAGTAGCTGATTATATTGGCTACATTTTCTTTTTCTCCCCTACTAACCTAGTCACTGGGATCTCCAGTAATGATGCATTTTATCTCCTTGGGCTTCAAGAGACCATCAGAAAGATATCTGTTCAGCACCCATAGCTCTGAAGCATCTGGGATTGGGCACTGTTGGAGGCAGAATACTGGTTTAGATGAATCATTGGATTTTTCCAGTGTGACTAGGATAAAACTCAGTGTGAAAACTCAGTACTATAATTCCTTGCTGTTTGGATAGGTATACAGTGTTTGGTTTCTTTTTCAAATATCAAGGTTTTCATACAATTAAAGGTTAGTTTTCATAAAAGTAATAACTGTCCTGGACAATCTCTGAAGAAGGAAGAAAATGATATATTGAATATTTTTAGTGATTTTCAGAAAAAAAGCTGCTGGGACAAAAACTGGGCTTAAAATGCTGAATGTATTAGTTCAGCAGAAAGGACAAGATTGAAACTCAGCTCTTTGAACATATGCCAGATGCACAGAAATAAAATAAAATCACTAACTGAGCATCTTAGGCAACACCAAAAGAATTCTCTCAGTCTCCCTAAACTACTTAACTCCTGTAAAAAAGTGGCAATGTCTTAGTTTAGTTGGCATCAACAGGATATATAGACTGCTTTTCTTTGACATCTGAAGTGCATTTACAAGCATCTTCGAAGGACAGATACAGTACAAATATGTTGTTACATAGCTAGAAATATTATATGAAAATAAGGCCCAAAATCTCCTGACTGAATTCATCATGACTATTTCTTAGAAATTCAGCAGTATCATAGAATTTCAGATGTAATACTCTCAAGGATTCAGGGCTGTTGATTTAGAGCCTAGAAGTCCAAGTCAGTGTTGAGAGAAATTTCAATTTAGCTTCCAGGGTTATAGAATGTTGTGATTAAAGTATGAATTCAGCCTAAGGAGTTCTACAGCTGCATCCTAGAAAGCATGCAGGACCTACAGAGGCTACACATCCTAGCATGCCATGCTCGATCTTGATCCCTTGATCCTGGAATCCACTTGTGCAATGAGGGATGATTGCATATTGGAGACTGTAACTTCAAGGGGTTTATACTTCCATATTAAAAACGAGAGTGGCTGCAACTTTGTAAATTTTACCCAATTCAGTGAAAGCTCACAGGCTACTGATAAATTGCCAGTGCAGCTGTCAGCTGGGTGGTGTGTATTTCCCTTATATAGGATGTCAATAATCAACATTCAGTTCTACATTACTGGGCAGATTTTCAAAAGCACAGAACATTTCCTATTAAAGTAAATTATTTAGCTGTCTAAATATGGATTTTGGAGCCTATTTTTGAGCACCTAATTTTGAAAATACTGGCCTACATAAGTAATGGTATATTTCCCTGCCCTTTCTAACTAACTTGGAATAGAGCTATGTGGCTGACTAATGTATAGCTAAAATGAAAAACTATTCTGTGAAGACTGGAAACTTTTCATACCAGAAAGTTGTCCATGTTTCCATTCAAAGGGTTTAGTTTTAATCCATAAAAGAGGTGTCCTAGCATTAGCTGAACTCTTAACACCGCGAAAGTTAAAGCCAGCTTTCATAGAGAACTATACAGAAGGAAAGTTAGGCCACTTATCCTTCACTGTTTATTTTCAAACCTACATGCAATTTGTTGAATAGTGAACTGTAGTTTGCAAGGAGCACTTCAGATAATCAAGAAAGGTTCAAGATAAGGGCAGTTTGCCCATTCAGCTTCAGGGGAAAAATAAGGCAGACATTGAATATAAATTTGTATATATTAATTTTCTTCTCTGATTGACTCAACACACACATTTCTCAAGTCTAGAAAAAATTAAGTATTTTTTCTAGCTGGTTGATTGAATATCCTCAAGGATAAGACTCGTTTTAGGCTTTATTTATATATAGTGAATGACTCTTTGAGGCAGATCCCCAGCTGGTGTAAATTGTCTTAGTTCAACTGAAATCCAACTGACAAATTATACCAAGTCCAAATTACACCAACTGAGGATCTGCCCTTTTAAATTTTAGCTCTTCCAATACATCAGTAGCACACTGAAGCTTGCTTACAATTCGTTGTTAGGACTTAGTAGAGTATCAGAACCTGTGCTGCCCAATCAAGAATTCTTGTGACTTTTTCAACTAGTGATTCATGTTTTCTCCTTTTAGACGGGGATAACATTTTCAAAAGGATCTAAATCTCATTTTCAAAAGTGACTTAAGACTAGATTCACTAAGAGGTCTTAGGAATTGCAACACTGAGCTTTGTGATTCCTAACTCCTAGGCACCCTGCAGTGGAATTCAGAGCACTGAGTTAGATGCCCAGACTCCCCATACAATGTATGGGGAGATTTAGGCACCTAAGGAAGGGACCCCGCAGAGCCAGCAAGCTGAGCAGGGAGTGGACTAAGCTAGCCAGGAAATCAGGGTGGATTGATTTAAATCAAAGCAATTTAAATCACCAATTTTAATCATGATTTAAATAATCTGTTTTAATTGTGTTTTGCACCCATACTTTTATTTTTCTCAGTGGTTGGTAACCATTAAAACATATTGATTTGCAACCACAAATAGACTTTACACTAAATTTGGTGCTTCCTCTTGGTAACCGGGAGGATACACTATGTCTAGACACATTTATTTAAGCAGTTATATAGGTTCCGTTATATTTATTCAGTTTTTTAATGTTTACATTTGTATTATGTTAGAAAATGGTGAACAATGCATTTCTTATTTACTAGATGATGATCAATTTTTTATTTGTGATTTGTGTGAAGCTGAATGGAAATTCAATTAAAAATGCACAAAAACAGCATTTAAATTTGTATTACATAAAACTACCTTAACTGTGCTGGCTACGTATGAAAAAGAGCTTATCAAAAAAAGTATCAAAACATATTTTACATTTAAAACTAACTGATTTATTAAACAAAGGAAGTATTATCTGAAATTTGTGAATTGAAGTGATTATTTCTGGTCACTATGTCTTTCACAATTTTAGAACTAGTGGATCACATCCTCCCACTTAGTTTTTATTCGTAGTTTGGAAGAGGGAAATAAGCTTTCCTGCTTTTTCAACTCCCAATTGGTTTCTTAACTTTGAATGAACTAGTCATTGAACTGAACTAGTTGAGTAAACTGAAATGAAGAAAATATTCTCTCTGCACCTGCAGAAGAGGCAACTGCTGTCAAAAGCTGGTTTAGCACTTCAACTAATTCTGGTTCCAGATGCTTAGCCAGTGACTTCCACCAGTTCAGTGGTTTGACTTTCTTTAAAAAAGGGCAGCAAATATGTATTACGTAATATTATTTTTTGTATTTAAATTATTTTATTAGGTTACAAGAAGCTTAGGCCTTAACTTGTCATTTTCAAAATTAATTTTAGATAAGTTTATTTTCTAAAGATAAAACTGTATTTCGTTTAAATAAAAAATACACTTTAAATTTGAAAACAATTTTTTTAAATCCTCAATTTTATTATATCGTAAGTGAAATGCAAAGAAAAGGGACAAGGTTTAGGGCCCAGAATCTTAAAGGTATTTGGGCGCCTAACGCCCATTGATCTGTGCCTTAGGGGCCACTCTGCACTCAGGACTCTCATCCATGAACTTTCTCATGGAGTTAGCTATCATAAGTAAACTAGGGCAATGTGGTCAGGATGAAATTAATGTAAGATGGGTGCAAAACTGGTTGAAATACCGAAATCAAAGAGTAGTCATCAATGGTTTTCTGTCAGACTGGGAGGGCATATCTAATGGGGTCCCACAGGGGTCTTTTCTGGGTCCAGTACTAGTCAATATTTTCATTAAGGATTTGGATAGCGAAGTGGTATGCTTATAAAATTTGCTGGTGACGCCAAGCTGGGAGGGGTTGCAAACACTTTGGAGGAGAGGATTAGAATCCAAAATGACCTTGACAAATCAGAGAATTGGTCTGAAATCAACAAGATGAAAGGTCGTAAAGACACAGTTAGGAAAAATCAAATGCACAAACACAAAATAGAGAATAATTGGCTAGGCAGTAGTACTACTGAAAAGGATCGGGGGTTATAGTGGATCACAAATAGAATGAGAGCCAACAATGTGGTGTAGTTGTGAAAAAGGCTAATATCCTTCCGGGGTGTATTAACAGGAGTGTTGTTTGTAAGACACAGCAGGTAATTGTCCCACTCTACTGGGCACTGGTGAGACCTTAGCCTGTGTCCAGTTCTATGCACCACACTTTAAGAAAGATGTGGACAAATTGGAGGGAATCTGGAGGAGAGCAATACAAATGATCAAAGCTTTAGAAGACATGGCCTATGAGGAAAGATTTTTTTAAAATGGATATGTTTAGGCTTGAGAAAAGAAGATTGAGTGGGGACCTCATAACAATCTTCAGATATGTTAAGGTCTGCTATAAAGAGGACAGTGATCAATTGTTCTCCGTGTCCACTGAAGGTTGGACAAGAAGTAGTCAGCTTAATCTGCAGCAAGGGAGATTTAGGTTAGATATTGGGAAATACTTTCTAACTATAAGAATAGGTAAGCACTGGAATAATCTTCCAAGAAAGGTTGTGGAAACCCCATCATTGGAGGTTTTTAAGAAGAGGTTAGATAACACCTGTGAGGGATGATCTAGGTTTACTTGGTCCTTCCTCAGTGCAGGGCTGGACTAGATGACCTCTCGAGGTCCTTTCCAGCACTACATTTCTATGATTCTATGCCTAAACCATGTCCGCTGCTTAAGTAGCCCATGCCCTTTTTCATGGGAAAAAAACCCAAGGGCAGGGAGAGACTCCCCACCCCATTATAGCCAATAGGCCAGTGCTTAGGGCTCTTATCTTGGATATGGGACAGTTCCAGTGAATATTTAATTATTTATACAAATTGGAACAAAGGAGAGATTAAGAGAAACCCACCCCAAAATACCCTGATGGCCAGGGCACTCACCTGGAAAGTGAGAGACCAAGATAAAATCCCTGCACCAAATCAGGCACAGTAGGGATTGAAATCTGGGTATCCCACATCTCTATCTGTGGTGTGTTGAACACTATGAAGATTACAGCCTGTCACTTTAAATCCTGGTCCTGCTTGTAGGATAGAAGGCTCTGTAGGGAAGTGAGGCATTTGGGCATGGCAGAGTCAGTTTGCAGACAGTCAGCTAGAGTAAGATGGGGTGACTTGTGTGCCTCTTTGTTTTAGGTAGCAGCCTGTTTTGTTTCTCTCTAGCTTTTGGATTCTTGTGTGTTTGTGTTCAGAATTCTAAGAAATAAAGTAGTGTTACATTGCTACCTTCCAGGAAGAGTATTTTATGTTTTATTCTAATTTTGCTGTTTGTATGCTGTGAAACATAACACTAACCACTGGCCTATGGGGTGTATAGATGCCCTCTCACCCTTGGCTGCTTTTTGTGCGGGTTAGGCATGCACTAGGCACACCTACCAGATCAGGGCCCAGAGGCAAGATAGGAAGGTGAACACCTCGTGTGATAATCCCACCAGGGCTTAGGTGTGAGCTAGGGTCCCAAGCAGTTCCTTAGCTGTGGGGCAGCATCAGGACTTAGGCGGCTTTGCGCATGCCCACCAGCAGAAATTTAGGCTCCTGTGGTTTAGGTGGCAGCTGAGCAGTGGTTTTGAGAATGTCAGTGGCACCTAAAACTTGGACTGAGATGCCTTAAGAGGCAGTTAGGTACCTAAATATACCTTTGTGAATCTAGCCCTTAGACACATGGGTCAGAGATTCAAAAGTATTTGAGCACCTAGTGGGATTTGCAAACCATCTAGATGTCTAACTGCCATTGATTTCAGTGCTTTTGAAAATTCCACTAGGCACCTAAATACCTTTAAAAATCTGGCCCTTAGATGCCTAAGACCCATTGACTATCACTGAGACTTAAGGTAAGTTTTTCAAAAGTGCCTAAGTGATTTAGGGATTTAAATCCCATTTTCAAGAGTGGGTTAGACACTTGAGGATCAGATCTTCAAAGGTATTTAGGCTCCTAACTCCCACTGAAATCTGGGCCTTGAGGATCGGGGCCTAGGTACCTCAATATGTTTCAGGATCTGGGCCCTGGGAGCCTAAGTCCCATTGAAAGTCAATGGGATTTAGGCTTTAAAGTGCCTAGGTCCCTTTTGAAAAGAACACAAATGGGCACATCTGAAAACCAAATGGGCACATCTGAAAATTTTGCCCCAGCTCTTTTAAGTATGCTGTACAGTGACGCACTCAAAAGATGATAAAGACATGTCATTTTATAGGGACAAGAGATCATCCCATTTGAAGGATGAGTGATTATCACATGTAGCACTTATATATAGTGCCTTTCATCTAAAGATCTCAAAGCACTTAATCTGAGGATTGATTTACACCCATTGCTCTACTTTTATTGACAATATAATCTTTTTCTCTCTCCTTCCCTCTGCCTATCTGTCTTCTACAGGGTCTGGAAGTGTAAGTGCCATAGTACCCAAATAAATGTTGTTCTCATGGTATTTTCCTCATGGATGAGAATAGCATGTTCTGAAGTGTCCCTAGCCTCTGTTTGCCAGAAGCTGGGAATGGGTGATGAGATGGATCACTTGATGATTGCCTGTTCTGTTCATTCCCTCTGGGGCACCTGGCATTGGCCACTGTCAGAAGGACTAGGACTATGAGGACCTTTGGTCTGACCCTGTATGGCCGTTCTTATATTCATGTGTTGTAAACCTCCAAAGGACCTGATAATATGGGTATTGTTTTCAAAGAAGGCTAAGGCCGCTGGATTGATCGCTGCCCGCCGATCCAGCCGGTAGTGAAGACATACCCTAAGGGAGTAAGTTGCTCAGGTGAAAGTTGAAATTCAGGTGGAGTTGAGTGTCTAACTCCTTTAGGCTCCCTTGAAAATCCCAATCTATGATTCTTGTGCATTTCAACCTCTTACTGAATTCAGTGTATCTTTTGGTGCACAAGGATTGCCAGACAAATATCCAGCCAAAGTGATAACAATAAGCCTACAAATCATTTAAGGTTTGCCTGTTACTAGTATTTATCATGATGGCTTCAGTACCTTGCCAGTATTGTATGTAACCTTACAGCTTAGAATTACATTCATTTTAGTCTTTATATAATAATCTTTATAATGCTGTGGTTTTAAAATGCACTGATTTGATTGATTGTCATGAAATAAACACATTCAGATTGATTTTTTTATCCAAAATTTCAAAATCTTTGTAACAGAATAAAAAAGAAAGTAGCATAAATATACATAGCTGACTTTCCATCAAGGCACAATGTGTCATCCACTTTAATACCAAAGGAATGTATTATGATCACTGTTATTACTAAGACCACATAAATTAAAATGATAAGACAGTAAAGATAAAGTGTTACCGAACTCTTAATCTCTAAAAATGGCATGCCATATTTCCCAGTAAATAAACACAGAATGAATTGATGATCTAGAGCTTTTAGACCATGTCTGTGAGAATACTAAACCCTGTAAAATAAACTGAGATATTAAGTTTTGATAGATAATTATGTATCTAGCTTTAAATATGTGTGGTCTACAAAATAACTAACCTAGTTAAGGTGTATATTGGACTCCAAATGAAATTTTGGCCATCTGCTAAACAAATACTTGCTATTTGTTTCATGTTCCAGACTACAGAGTTCATAAAAGGAAATGCAACTATTACACAAACCCCTCATGAACCTGGCGTTTTTTAGAAAAAATGCCAGTGTTTTCAAATGTCATTGTGATGTTGCACTCCATGTGCTTTATGGAAATATGCTTATGAATATGACATAACTGGAATATTCTTTATGCTAAATACCCCTTGTATGGTGTCATTAGAAAGCTTGTAATCTACTAAGTGTGTTCATCCTATTTGTTTGCATGTATTATTTCTATATCTCGAGTTAGGAGAATAAGATATAATCTTGTATCACTGATGTAAACATATTAAGTGAAGGCCATTAAGGGTGCTCCAGAAACAATCAGTTGTAAATGGCCTTAGTTCCTTGAAAGCCTTGCTGTGTATGTGTGGGCCAACCCGGGGGAATGGAGACTAGGGGTCTTACAGTGACATGTGACCATGTCACCTGATAATGAAATCCATCTTAAATCTGGTACTTTTCCATTTAGAAGGAGGAGTGGGGATCCAGAGAGACAAAAGTTTCCTTGTGCCAAAGCTATAAAAGGGGGTGGAGCAGGACAAAGGAAGCTGCCAGTCATGAGAAAACCCCTGCTTACCACCTGAGATGTCTGCAGGATCTAACAAAGACTGTACCAAGGGAAAGGATTGGGCTCAGACTAGGAAGGAGTGTAGTCTGTAAAAGAAACTTATTGGAACATCTTTGAGGGTGAGATATTACCTGTAATCAGTTTCTTAATGTATTAGGCTTAGACTTGCGTGTTTTGTTTTATTTTGCTTTGTGACTTACTTTGTTCTGGCTATTACTTGAAACCACTCAAATCCTACTTTTTATACTTAATAAAATCACTTTTGTTTATTAATAAACCCAGAGTAAGTGATTAATACCTGGGGGAGCAAACAGCTGTGCATATCTCTCTATCAATGTAATAGAGGGTGGACAATTTACAAATTTACCCTGTATAAGCTTTATGCAGAGTAAAACAGATTTATTTGGGATTTGGATCCCATTAGGAGCTGGGTGTCTGGGTGCTGGAGACAGGTAACCTGCTGAGCTGTTTTTAGTGAAAGTCTGCAGCTTTGGGGGCGTGGCCCAGACCCTGGGTCTGTGTTGCAGCAGGCTAGCGTGTCTGGCTCAACAAGGCAAGGTTCTGGAGTCCCAAGGTGGCAGGAAAAACAGGCTCAGAGATCATTTCAGCACATCGGGTGACAGTCCCAAGGGGGTCTCTGTGACCGAACCCGTCACAGTCAGAATGCCATATTGACATGCTCTTTGAAAAAGGATCACATTGTGTGTAAAATATGCATAGTCAAGAAGAACATTTGAAGTCCTTTGGCAGCAATGAGAGGCTGTTTCTAGGCTTAAGCAAAAGGTAATTCAGATTTCCTTACTACTTTTTATGAGAGGGAAGTCAGTATGAACAGCTGAGTGAACTGTCATTCACATCAGAGCACAGAAGAGGTGGAAGTTTATCATTAGGGTGTTGCATCTTCTCTGACTACCCTTATCTAAATATAGTAGATTGGGCTGGATTGTACCTCTGCATGTATGCAAGGGAAGGAGAAGGTGCAATTCTCCCATCTTTCCATCTCCCACTTAGAGGGCAGGTAAAATTGCAGACCTTGTGCTCCCCTGAGTGCACCGGCTCCTTCGTCCTAATGCTCCCTAGGGCACTAGTCACCCCAAATGGGAGAAACAGAGACAGAGAGGAGGTGGAACAGTAGCCCCTTGCCCCTTTTGTATAGGCTATCAGAGGTTGGTCATAGCTTCTGTATTCCCTTAAGGGGTTTGGCAGCAATTATGCAACCCTTGGGTGCCAGAGAGCCTCAGAAGGCATAGTACCTTGGGCAAGATAATGGCACTGTTTTTCACTCAGGACAGTGCCCATCAGGCTGAAAAGAGCCTGAAATGTTACTTCATGCACAGAAATTGGTCTTTGCTTGAATAGGATGGGTGGGATTCACAATCTCATGGCCAAAGCATCCTTGGGGAACTGAAGTCTCTCACAGATGGTTCAGTTTTATCAGAAAACAATTCCCCCACTCTTTCTCTAATGATTTTCTTGTCTGACATGCCTGAATGTCTGTGGAATTTGGTAGCTCAAGTTGTACAGTAAATCCACAGAGGGTTTCTCAACTTTGAGATCTTGTAGCAAGAGATTTTTATGCTGAACGTTCTAGGATACTCAGCAGTACCCTGACAGAAGCTTGCAGAAAGGGTTTAAATATTGTAAAATTACAATTCTCTTAACTCAGTGTTTCTCAAACTGGGGTCGCCGCCTGTGTAGGGAAAGCCCCTGGCGGGGCGGGCCGGTTTGTTTACCTGCCCTGTCCGCAGGTCCGGCCGATCGCGGCTCCCACTGGCCGTGGTTCACCGCTGAAGGCCAGTGGGAGCTGCTGGAAGCGTCACGGGCCGAGGGACGTACTGGAAGCATGCCAGTGATATAGTGATAGTTTTCTGGTATATGTCTATCAGGCTACATACATCACATTGTATTAAATGTGGGGTTAAATTATAACATTAAGACTAAAAAGCCTCTGGGTGTTCCTGACCTCTATAGGGTTGTTACATTGAAACCACTGTATTTCCTGCTTGTGTTAGATATCCTATGTAGCATGTCTTTGATTTTGCTGCACCGCTTTAATTCTTTCAATAGTAAATTCTATTGCATTTGACTCTATTCTTTTCTGTTTTATTAAATAACGTTGTAACCCCTTATTTATTTAAATAAATAATTCTTTTGTTTTTAAAGAATTACTGTCCATTCTTGAGTGGAAGGCTGTATCCGTGTCCTTTCAGGGGTTAACAAAACTAGCTTGCTCTGGGGAGCCCTTTGCAGGTCAGAAACAAAGCCCCTGGTAATACTCCAGCAATTCCTTTCGGGCGGATCACAATCTTGTTTACCCTTTTGTTAAATTAGACAAATGTATAGGTAATTTAATTAGCCATCTAAATTTTAGGGTAACAATCTCTTCCAGGCAGTTGAGATGGTATCTCCTTTATGTCATCCCCACACTGAAGCACAGAGGAGAATAAGGTAGCACTAATACCAGCCAAATAAGAAGTGTGCTTTTGGAAGGCAGAAGGAGAAGTGAAGTGGCATCATCCCCCATTCCCTCCAAGCCAGCAGATACTGTATTATCTTACTGAGAAGAAAACCGGTGTCAGGATAAATCCACTATTATAAACAGAAACAATGTGCAGAAAACACAACTTCCTGCTATTTTGTGTTGCTGCAGCCTGTTACTGCCCTGTCCTGGTCTCCTTTATTTTTGCTTCCCAGCAGGAAGTGTGTATGTACAGGAAAGAAGAATGTACAGGAAATGTGGCATCTCTACATTTTCTGGAGGACTTACTCTGTCACACAGATTCTTCCATGCATGAACAAAGCATGGTTTAGTGTAGTAAGCAGGCCAAGGGGAAGAGTGGGAAGCTGAGGGAAGCTAATACATTCAAGATCCTCCTCTGGCAAGCCATTAGAAATTCCTACACGAGTTAACATCAACAGTGGCAAAGGATACTCCAATGTAGCCTTTTTTCTGTTTATTCCTTTATAAAAATACCCCCAAACCTTCCACCTTAGAATTCAATTATATATATATATACACCTCTACCCCGATATAACGCTGTCCTCGGGAGCCAAAAAATCTTACTGCGTTATAGGTGAAACCACATTATATTGAACTTGCTTTGACCGGCCGGAGTGCGCAGCCCCCCCACCCCCCCGCCCCGGAGTGCTGCTTTACTGTGTTATATCCAAATTTGTGTTATATCGGGTCACGTTATATCGGGGTAGAGGTGTGTGTATATATATAAATTATATATATATAATCTGTTAATAGATCATTGTTTGTACAATTCAGCACTCAAATGTCAGGAAATGCCAATGTGAGCCCTGTCTCCTTATACACCTCTACCCCGATATAACATGAATTCGGATATAACGCGGTAAAGCGGCGCTCCCTGGGGGCTGCGCGCTCTGGCAGGTCAAAGCAAGTTCAATATAATGTGGTTTCACCTATAACGCAGTAAGATTTTTTGGCTCCCGAGGACAGTGTTATATTGGGGTAGAGGTGTATGTATGAATTATGATAGTGAACCTGATTCTCAACTCCATGTCATAGTACTGATATAGATAGAATTATCATTATAAGAAAAGTCTGGCTACAATAGGTCATTCTTTTAGGTGCTGCACTGCAGATCTCATGAGGCTTTGACTAGATCAGGGGTAGGCAACCTATGGCACGGGTGCCGAAGGCGGCACACGAGCTGATTTTCAGTGGCACTCACACTGCCCGGGTCCTGGCCACCGGTCCGGGGGGCTCTTCATTTTAATTTAATTTTAAATGAAGCTTCTTAAACATTTTAAAAACCTTATTTACTTTACATACAACAATAGTTTAGTTATATATTATAGACTTGTAGAAAGAGANGCCCACCCCTCCCCCCACCTCGGTAACATCCCTTACAGAGTCCCCCATGCTATACCCCATAGAGTCCCCCTCCCTCACCGGGCATTCATGGCCCATCATACAATTTCCATACCCAGATGCGGCCCTCAGGCCAAAAAGTTTGCCCACCTCTGCTATAGAAGCTTGAAACTTGGTTTAAACAATCAATTTCATGCCCAGCATAAAAAAGTTTACAACACAAAGGTCAAATTTAACATGAAAGCGTTGATATTTAATATATATGGATATGCAGGATGCAGCATTCTATGGACTGAAGCGAATATCGAGTTAAAAAATGTGTATCTCATTTTAAGTTTGAAATTCTTCCTGGATTTTTCTGAGACTTTGTTGTCCCTTTCAGCCTAGTGTTTGTTTTATGTTATTTTTTGTTTGCTTTTTAAGTCCTCCAATTCCCAGTCTTGAAGCTAGTGTCAGATTTTAAAATAACATTTGTGCATTCCTTAAATGAAAATCTTTGAGGCATAAACTCTCCCTTTTTGATATTTTAAAAATTATTATTACTATTACATGGGAACATATGCACATCCCTTGAAAGATTTCAGTAGCTTGACCCTGACACTGTCTCTCTAAATAGTTATCTTTACTCAGCACTGAGGAGAAAAATGCTAATGTTTAAACATTATATAAAGATCAAACATCAACTTTCTCCACTTCTTTTGATTCATTATGAACTGGTAATAAAAGATGATGGCAACTGATTTAGTATGTCTGACACTGGATTCCCATGCTGTTAATGTCACAACAAATATATCACTTCTCAGCAAGACACCCATATTTGGCTCATGAATGCCAACTGTAGTTAGAAACTTCCTTTTCAAAAGAAATTCCCAGTGTATACAAGACATGCTTCTTTTCATGTATGAATTATGATAGTGAACCTGATTCTCAACTCCATGTCATAGTACTGATATAGATAGAATTATCATTATAAGAAAAGTCTGGCTACAATAGGTCATTCTTTTAGGTGCTGCACTGCAGATCTCATGAGGCTTTGACTAGATCAGGGGTAGGCAACCTATGGCACGGGTGCCGAAGGCGGCACACGAGCTGATTTTCAGTGGCACTCACACTGCCCGGGTCCTGGCCACCGGTCCGGGGGGCTCTTCATTTTAATTTAATTTTAAATGAAGCTTCTTAAACATTTTAAAAACCTTATTTACTTTACATACAACAATAGTTTAGTTATATATTATAGACTTGTAGAAAGAGACCTTCTAAAAACGTTAAAATGTATTACTGGCACGCGAAACCTTAAATCAGAGTGAATACATGAAGACTCGGCACACCACTTCTGAAAGGTTGCCGACCCCTGGACTAGATGTTATAGGTAAGTTGAAAATCTTGCAGTGTTAAAAGAGTTTAGTTTGCTTGTGCAACTGCAGTCATTTTCTTATCCTGTTCGTCTAATACACTTCTCCTTGCCAGCTTTTGTGCTTTGTGTCATTTTGTTCTTGGCTCAGCAGAGGAAAATTCATTTAGAAACAAATAATAGGAGAGTAAGCAGCTGTTTCTGCTGTCTGTTGCTATTGGTTCTAAATTGTCTCTGACACTTCCTCCAGGAGTTTCTCAAGAACATTTGAGTCAGGAAAGCAATTCCAGAACCAAAGTAAAAGGACCAATAACTCAACTCTGCGTCCAATGATAGCAACAACAAGAAACTGCCAAAAATAAAAGATATTTCAAACCCTATTTCAAAGGAGAGCCATGTATGAACACACAGACTGCACTATGTAGGAAGAATTAGCAAATTAAATCTCAGGGTAGAGTAGTGAAACTACATTGCAATAGGCTTGTGTAATACTTTTAGATCTCCTGAACAGAGTTCAAATCCTCAAAATAAAGTTACAAGAGAATATTGATTTTTTTGGGGGGGGGGGGGGGGGGGGGGGGGGGGGGGGGGGAGTCTCTCTTTAGGACATATTGATCTACACATGTAACATTTACAATATGTAAATATTCAGAATGAGATGTATTCTTTGTTTAGAAATGGCACAAGACTAGAATAGCAGAGATGTTGGAGATCAGGTAGGAGGCACATAGTAAACTGAATCAAAGAGGCAAAAAAGAAGGATCCAAATTTGGCTAGACTAGGGTTCAGGTTCAAAACTGAATTAGGTGTATCAGATCTGGTTTGAGGTTGGATCTGAAGGTCCTAAAATCTTACATTAAATGGGAAACAAAAGTAGGTCCTTTGTAATGTTGGATCTAAATCAAAACCAAAAGCATAAAGTAGAGGAAAGGGATTTTAATACAAATTCTCCCCCACAGAAGTCAAGGGGTTCAAGGATCCAATTTTGGTTTGTCAAGAAACTGGCAAATGTAAAAAGAATCACACTTTTTAGTAAAATTAACCTGAAGAAACACTCCCACATTACAAAAAGCTCAGAAAAAGATTCATCCAGATTTTGAAGGAAAAATAAAAGCCAAGTAAATGAAGAAGAAAGAAAAGAAAGACCACCCAGGGAAAGTTTATATTTATTGTTTTATAGAAAATTTGCTGCCAAAATACTATATAATGTTAAAAAGTAAGAAAACAAATAGAGCTGAAATTCTTATCATATTATTTTGTAGTCCACTGACAGCCAGTTTGATGAAAAGTAACATTTCTCTTACTGTAACAGATGAGCATTGTCTGCTTTTTCTAGTCATTCAGCAGTACACACGCTCTGCTAACTTTTCAAACAAGATTATTTTTTGTGTCCAGCTTCTGTTCTCTCTTTAGATTCGAGTCAAGTACTTTGAGGAAAATGGGACTTGAAAGCTTCTTACAGTGAGACTCATAAAGCAATACATGAGATTAGATTTATATTCATTCTGCTCATCAGACCTAAGCAGTAATTTTAGTCCCATTAACTCTTGAGTTTTTCTGGAACTTCTTTCCTGCAAGCATGATTTCATTTTTCATTCCAATTACTACACATCACTCCTTTGGGGGCCTGATCCACAGCTTTCTGAAGTCAATTGTAGCCTTCCTAGTGATAAATGGGCTTTGAATCAAGCACTTGCTGCTTAATGCCACAGTTTTTTCTACTACATCCAGACAAAGGGTTGATATTATAGACAATAGCAATATACCCAGAATATTCTTCTGGCATGTCATGGGAGTGGGCCAAATTCTGCTCTTGCTTAGTTCAGGTGTTCATCTGCATTGGGGGGATAGGAGTGCCAAGCCATAACACTCCTGAGGGAAGCACCCAGAGGCATTCTGAATCATGAAGACACACAGGGAATGTACACCTACTTCTGCACCCTTTTTATGGTGTGCAACATGCTCATCCCCTGGGTGCCAGACTCATTCTATAAGCCAATACAGATGGAGTGTGGTGCATAGCCCTGTGCTCCACTGTCCCCTTTTAGTGATGTGTTCCCCAGCCCCATGGTTCTTGCACTACCTGAGAGCAGAGATTGCAGTCATGCCTAGTTCTTATGTGGCTGCGTGAGGAATCACCACTGTGCATCTGTGTAAGGTCCAGCCATTATCTGAGCCAGAGATTTTTAGAGTTCTTATTATTTATTTGTATTACCTCTATAGGGTTCATACCTACTAATTCTATAAAATTTCTCTATAAGAGAAGCCATAACAACAGTGCCAATATTAGCAAAGTAAAACATTAAAATTCATAAAAAGATCTAGTAAAGATTAAAATTGAGGAGATAGGTAAGAATCTGTCCTACCCACATAAGCAACCTCTGTGGTCCTCCTGGGCTATATAGGCATATGGAAATTCATCTCTATCAGAGCTACGTGAAAACATCCATTTTTTTCCATGAAGTTTGCTAGTGTGCTGCATAATTATCTGCAGTTTTATTCAGGGCCCCACAATGTCATTTAGCATAAAAGCTATGTGAAACATTCACATTAATTCAACATTTCAAATTTTGTTCCAATCAAGATCAGATTTTTCATCAAAACATGCACCATTTTAAAACTTCCACAAAACAACACTTGATTTTTATGATTGAGGATTTCTGTACAAAATAAAACAAGATACTGTATTTTTTTTAAATGAAAATAGACCAATTTTCAGTCAAAAAGTTCCCATTTTTAAACAAATAAACTGAAATTTCACAGGAACTTGGCATTAAGAAACAGCATAGAAACAAAGGAGAGGGTTTGGGATCAGTAGAAAACAGTAAATGAAGCACAGAGAAGCAATTAGAAGTCTAACTATTCATTTGCATTTTTCCTTTTTCAGTTTATGAAATCTCCTTTCCTGGCTGTGCAAGTCTATGCGTTATCAGTGCCACATCTAATGTACTTTACTACTTAAAGCTTAAAAAAAGCTCCATAAATTCGTTCTACTTAGTCTTAAAGTACTTTCTGTCTACAGACTATTAGTGTGTCAGCAATTATGTTGCCAGCTTTTAGCTTTTGTATTTAGAAGAACATGACAGACAAGACATAAAACAGGCAAAGAGGAACTTTAATGTGCTATTTTAAAATTACAGAATGAACAGATCTCCAAAATTGTGTTTAAATTCACATCACATGTACTATAACGTTAGAACCCTTTTAAAATATTACTCATTCTTTGTCATTCATAGTGGGTTTGTATTGTTTATGCTTTTTTTTTTTTTAGCTTGAAGTAATAGATTTATCATTACTTCCAACCAGCAAGTTGCCAAAAATTTACCATTAACATTCCTGTTGATTGAGTTAGAGCTGGCTTGCCGAAATGTCCCAATTGTTTATATATGGTGTTATTAATGTTAATGTGGTATATTTAATTTATGCAAAACAAATGGAGGCACGGTGTTGTACTTTGTCCAGCTGTACAGAAAATGCAGAGATTCAAGCTATGAATTATTCTTTGTTCCTCCCTGAAAATGCTTGTTTATTAAATAAAAACAAAAATGTTTTAAACTCAATAAAAGTACACTGTGGACATTTGCAATAATTAATGACATATTCATGACCATCAGAAATGATCGATCCTGTTTTTATTTTTATTAGGTAGTTCTGGGATCCTACAAAGAAGATTAGAGACAGGTTCCTAACTGGTATAAATGTAACTTCAATGGAGCTACACCTGTTTCCACTAGCTGAGGATCTCGCTCTTATAGGTGCAGTGCTGGAGCTATTACTTATAGTTTCACACATGAATTGTGTATTCCTGTCTCTCTGCATTGTGAGATGAGTGGAGGAAGTACCAAAAAGTTTAAACAATAGAAGTGAGACCACTCAGAATGGTTAACTCCAATCTTTGACTGACTTTTCAAATGCAGTTAAATGCATTAGTGAATTTTCTCTCTTTATAAGGAGAATACTAACTGTATCAGATACAGTTAGTATCTGAATACTGTGACTCCCTTAACCAAACAATTAGACACCTCCAGGGTTTTCCTATCTATGGAGGGACACTTTATGTACATTTCATGGGCTATATAAAATGTGGACTAAGTTTAAAAACTCTCTCTACTCCACCTCCTTCATGATACAGGTAAAGTGTTTATTCCTCTTTAAGGGCACCATAACCAATATCAGGATTGATGTCAGTGAAAGATAGAAGTGTCTAAAGTCCTGCTGAGTAGTGTGGGAAAATCAGATGAGGGTGCTCAAACAAACCTAGGGTCTCCCATTAGTATGCACGCATATATTGTAATAATAAAGCGACACACTTTTCAGAAAGAAAGAATAGCCCCTGATTTTTAAGACTCATATCAGAACAGAATGGAAGGCCAACTGGATGATCCAGTGGGAGTGGGGGAGAAAAAAGCAATATGAGCAAGCAGCATGACAAATGTAAAGTGAAGCTACACAATGGGATGCCAGGAGACCCTATGTAACTCATTTAATGTAAACAAAAAGCAGAATAATTATTTTTGTCTTAAAAAAAAATACAACAAATATCGACTTCACTGTTTCCCATTTGGTTTTCTATGCATAGCATGGAAAAGGTATCAAATAGGGATCGGAAACCTGTGGGTGTATTCCAAGAAGCAAGCCTGAACTGCTGAGAAAATGACATCCTCAGACTAAAACAAAGCTGAAAGGTCCCCTGGATTAAACACAAGAACAGAGCTCTGGCATCAAGAAATCTGCAGCACGGGGAGGAGCTTAACCATCCCATGCTGCAGTTCTCCACTCACTCTCACAGGAAAACCTTTTACTACCAGGAATACACATCTCATCTTCGTTTCCATACTCACCACACACCACAGAACACAAACAGTAACCCAGGAACCTATCCTTGCAACAAAGCCCATTGCCAACTCTGTCCACATATCTATTCAGGGGACACCATCATAGGACCTAATCACATCAGCCACACTATCAGAGGCTCGTTCACCTGCACATCTACCAATGTGATATATGCCATCATGTGCCAGCAATGCCCCTCTGCCATGTACATTGGGCAAACCGGACAGTCTCTACGCAAAAGAATAAATGTACACAAATCAGACATCAAGAATTATAACATTCAAAAACTAGTCAGAGAACACTTCAACCTCGCTGGTCACTCAATTACAGATCTCAAAGTCGCAATACTCCAACAAAAAAACTTCAAAAACAGACTCCAACAAGAAACTGCAGAATTGGAATTAATTTGCAAACTAGACACCATTAAATTAGGCTTGAATAAAGACTGGGAGTGGATGGGTCAATACACAAAGTAAAACTGTTTTCCCATGCTAATTTTTCCCCCTACTGTTACTCCCACCTTCTTGTCAACGGTTGGAAATGGGCCATCCTGATTATCACTACAAAAGTTTTTTTCTTCTGCTGATAATAGCTCACCTAATAGCTCACCTTAATTAATTAACCTCATTACAGTTGGTATGGCAACACCCATTTTTTCATGTCCTCTATGTATATATATTTTCCTACTGTATCTTCCACTGCATTCATCCGATGAAGTGGGTTTTAGTCCACAAAAGCGTATGCTCAAATAAATTTGTTAGTCTCTAAGGTGCCACAAGTACTCCTCGTTCTTTTTGCTGATTTAGAGAACTCCATTTTTGACCTTGACTATGCTGTCTAAAACCGCCTTCTGACTTTGTACCCACCTATTGGCTAATATCCTCCTCTTCTCTGCACTTTTTCCTGCAAGAGCACCAGATTACTAACAAAGCTGTTGTCCACATTAGGCATACACTGTCTGAGGGGATAGAATATGTAGCATCTTCTGAGGCCATGATAACTACTTCACCATGAAACTGTTGGCCAGCGGGATGGCTACTGAGCAGCATTCTCCGCAGCCTCCTTCCCAGGGACCAACAAAGCAGGTCATTTAGCTTGCCTGACTTCCTTTGATTTGGAAGTTGAAGGCTCCAGGTTGCCTCAAGGATAATTTTGATATCTGAACACTAGTGACATATAACAACTGCAACGAAAACTTCATCCCACTTTCTTTACAATCTTAAGATTGCAGCTTTGTTGTCTTCAAATGTGACACTTTTGATACATAACTGTCACCGCACTATTCTCCAGCCAGCATAGCAGTGGCCCAGCAGAACAAGATGCCAGTTTCACTTCTGGAAAATGGCTTGCTATGATGGCCTGGATTTCCCCATGGAAAAAGCACTGCAAAGAACTCACTGCCTGCAGGAGTCTGGCCTGAAAACGCCCACATTGCTCTGTTTTGATTCAACTAAAACAGAAGCACCAGGGACAGAATTCATAACCTTGGATTCAGCATACAGAGACAGACAATTAATCAGTCTGCTGTGAAATGTAAATAATTTTTGCCTTTCAGAATATTCTCCATGATTCTGTCAAAGCCCATCATGCACAACTGCTTATTCAAGCAAGACCTAACACACACACTGCTAAAAATATTTCAAAGGACTTATAGCCTAACAGTGAACTTGTGTGTCAGTCAGCCATTCTTTTCATCACACTTTTTCAGACAACCCTGTTATTCCCATTCAGATTTCCCTTGTAGACCAAATTAGCATCAAGTTTAAATGGGAAAAGCTACACACCTTTTAAAGTGAGAGGCCCAAACCTTGCTTTCACACTGACGTGAACTGGAGCAGATGCACTGGCTTCAATTAGCTTATTCAATTCACAATCATATAATCATAGGACTGGAAGGGAACTTGAGAGGTCATATAGTCCAGTCCCCTGCCTCATGGCAGGACTAAATATTATCTAGACCATCCCTGACAGGTGTTTGTCTAACCTGCTCTTAAAAATCTCCAATGATGGAGATTCCACAACCTCCCTAGGCAATGTATTCCAGTGCTTGACCACCCTGACAATTAAGATTTTCCTAATGTCCAACCTAAACCTCCCTTGCTGAAATTTAAGCCCATTGCTTCTTGTCCTATCCTGAGAGGTTAAAAAGAACAATTCTCCTCCCCGCTCCTTGTAACAACCTTTAACATACTTGAAAACTGTTATCATGTCCCCCCTCAGTCTTCTCTCTTCCAGACTAAACAAACCCAGTTTTTTCAATCTTCCCTCATTGGTCATGTTTTCTAGACCTTTAATAATGTAATGCTCTTCTCTGGACTCTCTCCAATTTGTCCACATCTTTCTTGAAATGTGGTACCCAGAAATGGACACAATACTCCAGTTGAGGCCTAATCAGCATGGAGTAGAGTGGAAGAATTACCTCTCGTGTCTTGCTTACAACATTCCTGCTAATATATCCCAGAATGTTTGCTTTTTTTTGTAACAGTGTTACACTGTTGACTCTCATTTAGCTTGTGATCCACTGTGATCTCCAGATCCCTTTCTGCAGTACTCCTTCCGAAGCAGTCATTTCCCATTTTGTATGTGTGCAACTGATTGTTCCTTCCTAAGTGGAGTACTTTGCATTTATCCTTGTTGAATTTCATCCTATTTACTTCAGACCATTTCTCCAGTTTGTCCAGATCATTCTGAATTTTAGTCCTATCCTCCAAAGCACTTGCAACCCCTCCCAGCTTGGTATCGTCTGCAAAGTTTATAAGTATACTCTCCATGCCATTATCTAAATCACTGATGAAGATATTGAACAGAACCAGACCCAGAACTGATCCCTGCAGAACCCCACTCGTTATGCCCTTCCAGCATGACTGTGAACCACTGATAACTACTCTCTGGGAATGGTTTTCCAACCAGTTTTGCACCCACCTTATAGTAGCTCCATCTAGGTTGCATTTCCCTAGTTTGTTTATGAAAAGGTCATGCAAGACAGTATCAAAAACTTTACTAAAGTCAAGATCTATCATGTCTACCACCTCTGATCCTACCTCATTTTCACTGGCATTCACTATGTTAGATGTTCAAACGCTATGAACCATTTTGTTAAAAACGGAAACAAAAAAGTCATTTAGCACCTCTGCCATTTCCACATTTTCTGTTATTGTTCCTCCTTTCCCCCCTCCCACCCCCATTCAGTAACGGGCCTACCCTGTGCTTGGCCTTTCTCTTGCTTCTAATGTATTTGTAGAATGTTTTCTATGTCTCTAGCTAGTTTAATCTCGTTTTTTGCCTTGGCCTTTCTAATTTTGTCCCTACATACTTGTGTTATTTGTTTATATTCATCCTTTGTAATTTGACCTAGTTTCCACTTTTTGTAGGACTCTTTTTTGAGTTTTAGATCATTCAAGATCTCCTGGTTAAGCCAGGGTGGTCTCTTGCCATACTTCCTATCTTTCCTACACAGTGGGATCGTTTGCTCTTGTGCCCTTAATAATCATAGAATCATAGAATATCAGGGTTGGAAGGGACCTCAGAAGATCATCTAGTCCAACCCCCTGCTCAAAGCAGGACAAATCTCTTTGAAAAATTGCTAACTGTCTTCAATTGTTTTTCCTCTTAGACTTGCTTCCCATAGGATCTTACCTACCAACTCCCTGAGTTTGCTAAAGTCTGCCTTCTTGAAATCCATTGTCTTTATTTTTCTGTTCTCCCTCCTACCATTCCTTAGAATCATGAACTCTATCATTTCATGATCACTTTCACCCAAGCTGCCTTCCACTTTCAAAGTCTCAACCAGTTCCTCCCTATTTGTCAAAATCAAATCTAGAACAGCCTCTCCCCTCGTAGTTTTCTCCACCTTCTGAAATAAAAAATTGTCTCCAATACATTCCAAGAATTTATTGGATAATCTGTGCCCAGCTGTGTTATTTTCCCAACAGATGTCTGAGTAATTGAAGTCCCCCGTCACCACCAAGTCCTGTGCTTTGGGTGATTTTGGTAGTTGTTTTTAAAAAGCCTCATCCACCTCTTCTTCCTGGTTAGATGGTCTGTAGTAAACCCCTACCATGACATCACCCTTGTTTTTTATCCCTTTTATCCTTCCCCCGTCTCCTATTTCCATCTCAACCTCAGTCCAAGTGTATACATTTTTAATATATAAGGCAACACCTCCTCCCTTTTTTCCCTGCCTGTCCTTCATGAGCAAGCTGTAACCTTCTATACCAATATTCCAGTCATGCGTATTATCCCACCAGGTCTCTGTGATGTCAACTATGTCATAGCTGTGTTTATTTACTAGCATTTTGAGTTCTTCCTGCTTATTCCCCATACTTCTCGCATTAGTATACAGACATCTAAGATACTGATTTGATTTCACACCTACCCCAGTTCTGTCTTGTCTCTCCTTTATCCCTGCTATAACAGCCCATGCTCCATCCAAATTCCGAACCTTCTCCCAGGTCTCCATGTTCTTGACTTACCTGTGGGCTTTGGTCACCTGCCCCCTTCGAACCTAGTTTAAAGCCCTCCTCACTAGGTTAGCCAGTCTGTATCCAAATATGCTCTTCCCCTTCATCGATAGCTGGACCCCATCTCTGTTTTGCAGTCCTTCTTCCTGGAACAGCATCCTGTGGTCAAGGAAGCCAAAGTCTTCCTGGCGACACCATCTTCACAGCCAGGCATTCACCTCGAGGATGCATCTGTCTCTGCCCCTATCCTTGACTGGAAGGATCGAACAGAACACCACCTGCACTCCCAACTCCATCACCCTTACTCCCAGAGCCCTATAGTTCCTTCTGATCTGCTGAAGGTCATACCTTGCAGTATCATTAGTGCCCACATGGATGAGTAGCATGAGTAGTCAGAGGGCCGGATGATCCTCAACAGTCCCTCTGTAATGTCTCGGATACGGACCCCCTGCCCAGGCCCCAGAACCAGCCCATCAACTGCTGCCTCCTCCTCCTCCGGCTGCCACCCAGAGTGCTGCCAAGCTGTAGGATCCTGTTGCAGTGACCTTCCTCACCCAACCAATCAGGAGGAGAATGCTAAGACTGCAGAAGTCACAGAATACCACCATGTATGGGCCCCTTAAGCCCCTGGCAGTACATATTCCCAGGTCTCATCAAAGGTCATTCTCCTCTACCATTCACACCTTCTGATGAGTAGAGGAAGGAGATGGGTGCAATGACATTAAACTATGGGCAGTGTTCTTGGCTGTGAACAGTTGCTTTGGTAACAATATGGTGTAGTTCCGATTTCAAAACTCTTTCCATTAAAGTTCTAACTCTTTCTTTTAATAAATGTTATGCTTTGTTTAAATATGTGTGGGTCCTCCTTCCTAATGATGAACCAAAGGAGGTTTTACATTCTTAAATGGACTGGAATGGGTGGGTGAAGTTCTGTGCCCTGTGATGTGCAGGAGGTCAGGATAGATTATCATGATCTGTTCTGGCCTTTAAGGATATGTCTACACTGCAATTAAAAACTACTTGACTGGCCCATGCCACCTGTGAGATGGGAGGGTCCCAGAGCTCAGGCTACAGTCTGAGCTCAAATGTGTATACCACAATTAAACAGCCGCTTAGCTCGAGTCCCATGAGCCTGGCCCAGGCCAGCCACAGGTGTCTAATTGCAGTGTTGACACACTCTTTGTCTATAAGTCTGTGAGACAGCTTCCTATCTCATGGAATGGTGTGTAAAAATCTGGTGCCATCATTGTATAAATATTTTTGAGTCTCGCACCTCAACGTTCTGAAATATCTTAAGTTGTATGGCTATATGGGAGGGAGGGGGAAATGCAGTGTATGGTTCTATGTGCTTTAAAAAGTACTACTATTTTTCTATGTAGCAGATGTCTAAAACACACAAACGGGGTCAATCAACGTGTTAAAAACTTTATTACACATTTTGAAAATCAAACCCTGAGAACAGTAACAAAGAAAGAGGGGTCATACCAGCAATACCGGCATCTGCCAGGACCTGTGTGAACATGGGTGGGATCAGCTGCTTGTACAGCATTTGTAAACCAGACTTGTCCTGCACACACTCAGGACAGATGCATTCCCCATTATCCTCACAAATGTTATGTGTGCAGTAGGTGATGATTATACAAACAGCAGTTGCCACACTGGCACCCAGACAGGCAAATAGGCAGTGCCAATGGGCTTTCAGCCTGC
Organism: Platysternon megacephalum; assembly: GCA_003942145.1. Taxonomy (NCBI): domain Eukaryota; kingdom Metazoa; phylum Chordata; order Testudines; family Platysternidae; genus Platysternon; species Platysternon megacephalum. Next base: position 6,581,054 of record QXTE01000042.1, on the reverse strand, counting down.
CAAATGCGCACTACATGACCATTCTGCAGCTACTTAGCTTGTAATTGAATTCCGTTTTTCCAGGGTCATTGATGTCAAGATACAGTTTCATGAGCCAAGGAAAGAAGTCCCCCCAAATAACAGTTGGCACAGATACACTACACAGAACCATATCATTTCTGGGGAATAAAACCCTTCTTCCCCCTTCATGTTCCATCCTTATCTCCTCAGCACCCTGATGTCATGAACATTTCCCCTGTTTCTCATGTTTGTATTCAGGAATCTGCCTCTGTGGGCCATTAAGCCTTGCAGAATGATTGAATAGTAACATTTTTGGGTCACATAGTTGCCCCTTATGGTGGCAGAGTAAGTATTGGGATATGGGTGTCCTTGATGGCCCCTGCACAGTTTGGAAACCCCATCCTCTGAAATCCAGATATTATTTCTGGAACTTTGCTCATGGCAACCACCCATGAGTAAATCAGTGTTTCCTCACAAACCAGCACAACGCTCACCCTAATAGTGGATTTTCCAACACCAAAGTGGTTTACAATAGACCTATAGCTGTCTGCTATAGCCATCTTCCACAGGACAATAGCAACCCACTTCTGAACTGGTATAGCTTCCCTGAATCGAGTGTTCTGATGCAAGCTCCTCACACAGCTTCATAAAGGTCTGTTTTTTCTTTCAGAAGTTCTGAAGCCACTGTCAGTCATTCCAGGTTTCCAAAATGATGTGATCCCACCACACCATGCTGGTTCTCCTGCACCAGAAGCAATGGTCAATCAGAGGGCATACAGTGACAATACCAGCATTCACCATATCTGTACAGTGGGAGCTGAATGAATTGTCATTGACCTCAAGGTCAGCCATCTTCAGTATGTCAGAAAATGCTGCGCAAATACCATCCAGCATCTCACCAAGCACCTACTCCACTGCATAACCATGTGTCCTGGCATAAGGAGTAGGAGCAGAACCAGATTTTCATCCAATTGCTCCATATCTTTCATCCAGTTTTGAAAAGAATAACAGTAAGGAGCAATGTGATCAGAAACTGCCATTGGCCAATGTGTGAAGGTGGGGAACCAACAAAACACAGCGAACTGGTTTCTAGAGTGTCTCCTGAGATGCACAGAATCCTGGGATACTGACCCTGAAATAGTAGCTCTAATGTCACATAACAGCAGCAGTGATGACATGAATATACACATGTACACAGCATTTTACCGGTGTCCACCTTGAAATTGTACATCTATTCTGTTGAAATATTCAGCAAAGTAAGCAAAAAATGTCGAGTCATTCAAACCATTGTAAATTTGCTACCTATAGGTAGTATTGTTCCTTCTGAAATAAGAACAATGACATTTCTTCCAAACATTCTACAAAATGACCAACATCCTTTATTTACCCATCCAACACTGTTGTTCATTAGCAATCCCAAATTTTGGGACTCACCTTCCTTTAAAGTCATTTTACTCTCTAAGTTACTAAGATCTCTTGTGATGATGAAATTAACCATTTTTGTCACCATTCTCATTACATTCTCAAGCAATGCTGGAGTTGCTTTGGAACAGACACTTCTTGATGCACAAAGTAATGAAATTCAATCAATTGCTGACTGGCTTCCAGGCTAAATGGATCCATTTGTTAAAGGCAGAATATATGGCAATGATTTATCATCATTGGCAAAGGACATTGGTTCTCGCCAGTTGAAGCAGTAGATTCCAACCAACTGTCATGGATTTTTCTTGCACTAAACTCAAATAATTAGTTCTGTGGAAGGGAGAGTGTCGCCCAAAATGAATACTTAAAAAAATATATATATTGTTTTTCAGTTGGTGTTAGGATAAGAATGCTGCTTTTACCTTGTTCCTAATACCAGTGAAACAAACTCAGTTTAATCATGAAAAGGTTGGTAAAGTGCATGAATTTGCAACCACAAAGCTAAGCTTTAATGAAGCTAGGTTGTAGGTAATCAGTTCAGTCTTCTGAGGCAAATTAAGATTTGGAAATTAATGCTCATTATAGATTTATTAAAATGAAGGAAGAAAAAGTGTTTATACTGATACATATTCACTGCAGTACCTAACTACAGTTAAATTTGATACGGTGTGAATGCAATTGGAAGTCAACCACTATGAAGGCATTTGATACAGTCTCGCATGATATTCTTATCGATAAACTAGGCAAATACAATTTAGATGGGGCTACTATAAGGTGGGTGCAATACTGGCTGGATAACCGTACTCAGAGAGTTGTTATTAATGGTTCCCAATCCTGCTGAAAAGGCATAACAAGTGGGGTTCCGCAGGGGTCTGTTTTGAGACCGGCTCTGTTCAATATCTTCATTAACGACTTAGATATTGGCATAGAAAGTACACTTATTAAGTTTGCAAATGATACCAAACTGGGAGGGATTGCAACTGCTTTGGAGGACAGGGTCATAATTCAAAATGATCTGGACAAATTGGAGAAATGGTCTGAGGTAAACAGGATGAAGTTTAACAAAGACAAATGCAAAGTGCTCCACTTAGGAAGGAAAAATCAGTTTCACACATACAGAATGGGAAGAGACTGTCTAGGAAGGAGTACGGCAGAAAGGGATCTAGGGGTTATAGTGGACCACAAGCTAAATATGAGTCAACAGTGTGATGCTGTTGCAAAAAAAGCAAACATGATTCTGGGATGTATTAACAGGTGTGTTGTGAGCAAGACACGAGAAGTCATTCTTCCGCTCTACTCTGCGCTGGTTAGGCCTCAACTGGAGTATTGTGTCCAGTTCTGGGCACCGCATTTCAAGAAAGATGTGGAGAAATTGGAGAGGGTCCAGAGAAGAGCAACAAGAATGATTAAAGGTCTTGAGAACATGACCTATGAAGGAAGGCTGAAAGAATTGGGTTTGTTTAGTTTGGAAAAGAGAAGACTGAGAGGGGACATGATAGCAGTTTTCAGGTATCTAAAAGGGTGTCATAAGGAGGAGGGAGAAAACTTGTTCACCTTAGCCTCTAAGGATAGAACAAGAAGCAATGGGCTTAAACTGCAGCAAGGGAGGTTTAGGTTGGACATTAGGAAAAAGTTCCTAACTGTCAGGGTGGTTACACACTGGAATAAATTGCCTAGGGAGGTTGTGGAATCTCCATCTCTGGAGATATTTAAGAGTAGGTTAGATAAATGTCTATCAGGGATGGTCTAGACAGTATTTGGTCCTGCCATGAGGGCAAGGGACTGGACTCGATGACCTCTCGAGGTCCCTTCCAGTCCTAGAATCTATGAATCTATGAAAACACCATTTTTACCTAGCCTGCATTAGAAAAACCAGCTAATTTTGCTAAATGGGTCTCCATCACAGTGACTACATCCATGACACATCACTGAGCTTCAAAGTCATCATAATAATTCTTAGCCCTTAACTTTTGTTTCAAAGCACTGTGTACCTGCTCACAAATTAATCCTCACACAACTGAGAAATATAAAGATTAAGATTTAGAGAAGGCTGCCCAATGAGTTAGTTGGCAGAAATGGGATTACAACCCAGAAAAGCATAGTTCCTAGCCTACTGCTCAACCCAGTAGACCATTTACTCCTCTAAATAGAATTCATTTGTGCTAAACATTTTTTAGGGATTACTCTTGTTACATATGTATATATGGTAGAGCTCTATGAAACAGGGAAATATATTAGTTACAAGATCATTTTTGACTACTGATGCTGACAGTTTTTAAACCGTGCTCTGCATAATGCAATCTCTCCATTCAGTGTTCGCATATCTGGCATTTAATAAAACATTGTAGTTTTGTAACCAAATCCTTGAATCTCTCCCTTCTTGATGTCATTGTATCCTTTGCTTTTCTCAAGTCAGTCAATAAAGTGGATTTACATAGGTTTTGTGAAGTCTTAACATTATAGCGTTTTCCCTTTGGGGGTCTGATCCTTTTCTCACTTACATCAATTTTATATCAGGGTATCACTGATTTTAACTGAGCTACTCCCAATTTACACCAGCATAAATGAGAGGAAAACCAGGCCTTTTTGATTCATTGCCATTATCTCTGACTCCGAGCAGGCATGGCTGACATAACACTAAGACTAAATTGTCTATTTCCCTTCCTCATAAGAAACAAGAAATGTATTTTTAAAGTCGATAAGTACATTAAATGCTTGACAAAAAATACTGAAAGTTACCTTGTAGTCTCTATTAAATAGGACCGTTAGTTTGCTTCCCTGCTAATATTTGTTCTCTTCTGCCACCTTCTGGCTATTAGTGAGACAAGCACAGCAGCAGTAACAGCAGTGAATTCCTGGTTCTCAAGACTATATTAAGCAAAATTGGGGTTCACATTAATTAGTGTCCACTTTCTAAGTAGGAATGCTTGATAGGATGAAAGAAGTGTTCAATGCAGAGTTTTGTGCATTCTGTAACATCTCTAGAGTCTCTGTTTTGCTTAAAAGTTCAGTGGAAAGAATTTATGTAGATATTTTCTTATGAAAATGTCAATATTTCAAAACATGAAAACTAAAAACAAAAAAAGCAACACCTTTCTGCTGAAATGTACTATCTGTAAACTATGCAATGCTGTTATTTGGGCTAAAACCCAGGTGTTTGAGAGATCACCTTCCTCTGTTTCCCACCATGTTGGTTGTGATATTCTATGTGTCTTTTCTGGACATGCCCTGGGGAGTTTAACTGCCGTGGACCGGTGGGTAGCCATTCCCAATGGAGGACCCAGGCCTCTCAAACCTCTGGCTGTGCTCCAGATCACAAGTTTGGTGTTTTCATGGGCATGCTTTAAAACCCATTTGTTTAGTAAATGTCATCAAGTCTTTATGTGACCATACTTAGAGCAGGCCATGGAGGTTCTTTATGGAGTTTTTATGTTAGAGTTAACTATAGTTTGTCAATTTAGTATTTATTTTAATTCATGTAGCGTTCTCAGGTAACAAAGCAATGAATGCAATTTGCATGAGGATTCTTTTCTAGTCTTAATGAAAGTTCATACAGCAACTAAGGAATTATGTAGCTCATGTATTACATGTGTTTTACATGTGAACACTCAAAGTAAATTCCTCTTCTCACCCCAGACTAGGAAAGGACACCTGAACTGGAAGGTGAAATCCATTAAAAAGACACAATTTTCCTACAATTCCCACATATGGTATTCAAGATTCTGATGGGGTGTCCACCCCACACAAGTCCTGAAGAGGTAAAATAGGCAAATTAACTTTATAGGCTGCACCTGGAAGAAGCCAGGGACTGATGAGGCTTAATGGTTAATGAAGTCCAGCTGGGGGAGGAGCTGGGATAAGTATAAAGCAAGGAACTTGGTGGTAAAAGAGAGGAATTCTGCAATCATTCCCTAGGGAGGAGGGAGTTGGCTAAGTAGAAGGAGAAGCTCTAGGGAGAGAGTAAGCCCTGTGATCCTGTCTTGGACTATAGATTCTGGCAAAAACCTCAGAGGGAGTGAAGTAGCCACAGGGAGCAGAAGAAGCTCCAGTGGTAACCCAGGGTGGACCAGAAAATAATAGGGGGAAGTAGGAAAGATCCCAGGGAAATAGCAACAGGGTCACACCTTGAGGAGACTGGGGTTGCTGGGCATAGGGTCCCTAGGCTGGAACCTGGAGTAGTGGGTGGGCCCGGGTTCCCCTGCTGGCCACTAGGAAAGTGCCACAGACTAGAAGGTGGATCGGAAGACTGTCTGAGACTGCAGATAGATTGTTTGGCCAATGGCCCTTTGCTACCATGGAAGGTCAGGGCTATACTGATCTGGCCAGAGAGCTGAGTCATGAAGAGGAAGTAACCTGAATTAAGAAAGTGACCATGGGGCATCAGACCAGTCGAGAGCTAATCCCCATATGGTCCATAAGGACATACCTCAGCAGCAAGTAGTATGCCCTGTGACAAAGATATTGCAGCTTTCCTTGTAATTAGAAAAGAAAACTGATGTATCTCAGATACTACATAATGGGAACTATTAGTATATGGTGACATTTTAATGACCAGCACTGTAAATTACTTTTAACCTTTTGTAAATTTGAACAATCCAGGACTGAGCACTGCACACTGGTGTTTTCTTATTATCCTGTTTCTGCACACATTTTACCTACATACTGGAAAGAGAAAAATAGGGAGAAAGTACAATTTTGTCTCTCCATTAACCAAAATATAAAACAATGTCTCAGAAATAAGCACTGAAGCTTTTTCTGAAAGTAAAATATGTTTGCAAATAGTTAACATTACCATAATACCGTTATATTTAAGCTATAAATATATTTTTGAACTCTGGATAGAAGCAGTCTTAATACATCTACATGTCAAACACTGCTAGTTTTACTTTGATTCACCCACTGTAAGATAACCCATAAAATGTGCCAGACAGCTGTTTTATCTCAGAACTTCCCACATAACTAAAACTTCTGCATAAAAAAATGGCACCAACATTACAGGCATATATATATATACACTGCCCAGGCCCAAACAGCTTCTGCTTACTTATTTCAGCCAAGTGTAAACTATAAGAGAATAAATTAAGTTCACTTGTAAAAGCAACTTTCTTGTCAGAGGTTCAGTTTGTTAGTGAACAACCTCCATCTTCACATTTTTTTTCACCCTCCCTCTGTTGAATCTCTGTGAAGTAAATGCTAAAGATTGTGCAACCCTTCCTCAGTGTGACAAGCACTTACTCACATGTGTAGTCCTTTGGAATCCAATGAGACTGCTTGTATTTTTATAAGAGCTCTCCATCATCAGTAAGCGTTGCACAATCTAGCCCTAAGGAGTCAACCTTCCTTTTCATGGTAAATAAACTGCTACAGTCCTATCCCAATATAATAATACATAGCACATGTATCTGTATCTGAAAGCACTTTACAAATATTAATACTCACAACCCCCCTTTTTACAAATAGAGATTAAGGGATTTGCCCAAAGCCATTGGAAGAGTCAATGTTGGCATTGGCATTGAAGTTTTCTGAGTCTCAGTATCCTACTCTGTTTGTTTGACCAGGTTCCCTTTCTGCTTGTTAAGATTTTTTTCTTGTTTTAATTTTTCTGGTTGAGTTTTCAATTACGTTAATAGATTGCAGGAAAACTGCTCTGTTGAGCTCCTAATTCCAGGAACAGATAAAGAAGTGAAACTTCCTAACGTTGCACTGTTGTTCTTCCTTCAGTCACCATAGCCACTTGTACTTAGTGACAGCTCATGCAGAGCACAGGGCTACAAACAGTCATCATTCAGTACAATGAAACCATATACTAATGAGAGAATTTCTCAGGAGATCTCAACTTGTTCTTTATAATGTAATTTTTGCAGACTGCTGATCTGGGGTTTGGTTTTTCTTGAGTACATTACACTTGTACATTATATTAATGAATTTGTAACTAGTGAATTTGAACAGACACTCATCTGCTGAGATCCTGGTATTGTTGATTCCACAACTTCATTCATGTGTGCTTATATGTCTACAACCAGGGCCGGCCCTAGACCAAATGATGCCCCAGGCGAGGAGTGTCTTTGGCACCCCCCACCCCCAGTTGTTAAACTTTTGAATACCTTATTTTTATTGCATTTGTAGCCCATTACATGCAAATCTTCATCAAAGTCATGAATCATTTATCCCTGTCATATAAGATGATAAATTTGCACACTAGGATCTGTAAATCTGTATTTATTCATGCCATATATAAGCAAATTTTAAAAAATCATTTCCTCTAAGTTTATAGAAACTTTAATTTTAAGAATAAGTGAAATGTACTAACATCAAGAAATTGAACTGTGCACCAACATTGGGTGGACCAGTATTAAATAGTGTTACAGTAGGTGACAGCTTTAGAATGTTAACCCTAGTTCTTTGGTTCAAAATGTCGCTTTTCTTGTCTTTGTCCTCACGAACTGAAGCACAGCATCAGAGAGATCCAAAGACTGGCCAATGGCATTTTCAAGCAATAGATAGTAAGCAATTTCAGTCTCTTTATGGCCATCGTCGATCAAAGATATGTTTTAATGAGCTTGAGATTCGAAAAGCTGCACTCACCACTCACAACTGTGACTGGCAGCATGAGCAGAATCCTCAAATCTATCTGCACATTAGGAAAAGTGTCCATCAGCTCTGCATCATGAATGAACTGGAGAACTTGTGTTGCAAAATGTGACAGAAGTTGTCCAATTCAATAGAGGTCTTTATCATTGACGTCTGAACATCCCCCATGTGTCAGTGTCCGGTGAAGGTCTGTACAATTGCTCAAGAGGGTTTTCCTGTCTGCCGGCAGCTTACTAAGGTCATACAAAAAAACCCAGGTCTTTTTGTGGTGCTTCATTTGTCCAAACCTTTCTTGAATAGACACTTGAGCAGTGTCATCGAGTGAACAAAAAAACTCCCTCTTGAATTTTTCTTCCAAGCTTCCCATCACCTCATCTCTGCCCTCTTAGCTCAACTGTCTCTTCTTCCTATAAATACAAGTTTCTTTGAAGGCAGGCTCAACTCCTAAGTTTTTCACCATTTCTTGGCAGCAGTGATGGCATCTTCAAATCAGTTGTCTCTGTAGGCCACAATGAAATCAAAGCAGCATCTCATCAAAATAGTAGTGGTCGCAACGTCCATCAACTGAGTTTGTAATACCTTGCTTATGTTTACTTGGAACAGGATATCGTGCCAAACCACAACTGTTCGTGAAGTTGGAAAAATGCACCTTTTGTCCAGTCCTCTACAGAATTCTTGGGTTATAATCTCTTCCCAGAGGGTGTTAAGATGGACCCCCAGAAGGTAGAGGCCATTTGTTGCTGGATTGTGCCCACGTCCTGCCAGGACTTACAGCACTTCCTGGGCTTTGAAAATTTTTACTGACGATTCATTCCAGGCTTCTCAGGGCAAACAGCCCCCATGACCAATCTCCTCTGCAAGGCTGTCAAAATTGTTTGGACACCTGAAGCTAACCATGCTTTCGAACAACTCTGCTTGATCTCCTGATTGCTGGTCTCCAACTCCAGCCTAACTCTGACCCTGATTTCTGTCTCTCATTTCTAGCCTGGTACTGCCTCTGATGTCTGGTCTGTGACTCCGGCCTGACTCCAGTCCTGACTCTTGCCTATGGAACTTGGCTCTTGCAATTCCTCCAACTCCTGCTCGACGACTACCATCCCTGGTGGGCAGACCTCAGCTTGGCTGTGACTGCTAGGTAAGACTGCCTATGCCCCACTCCCTAACGCTCAGGTATTCTCAGGGATACTTTGGATACTAATCCAAAATTAGAATCCATAATCTCCCCTACAGTCTGAGATTCTGGCTTTAACCAACGGGTAGCTCAGTCTGTTAATTTTTGGGCAAACACCTGGGGCTGTATCCCTCACGTCCATCTAGTGGCCCAAAACTTCTGGTGATATTTTTCCATGGATAGGCCTATTTGGCCTAATATGGCCACCTTAACAATATTGTAGTCCCAGGATCTGTTCATTGCTCAGGGCCATACAGGCTGCTTGGGCTTCCTGACAAGTAGGGTGCTTGTCCCAAGCATTCCTTTGTCCCAAGTGGCTTCCATAGGTACCCTTTCGAATGTTACTAACAATACATCAGTGTCATCTGCAGGACCCATTTTACACAGGCCGGCCCCCTAGATCTGAATACTGCTCCCCACAACTGGACTCAACAGACTTTGAAATAACTGCTGCTGCACCTGCGCCTGTTCTCATATGAACTCTTGGAGGCTTTTCTGCTGTTTGGCTTGCCAAGATAACAGGGATTGCCATTGCATGTGGTGGTTATTCTTGGAATGACTGTAAGGTCTTTTACAGCTTTCTCCTGCTCCACCAGCCACTGCGGCGTCCCCTCCATTGCCTGGATTGCCAGATCTTCACACTGGCTTTTTCTGTCAGGTTCTCTATCACTACAAATGAGGGAAAGATCCCGCATAAGCCTCACGTGTGACAGGTCAAGCTTATTAAAGTTTAAATGATCAGAGTGCTGGATCAGTTCCCGGCTCTCAGCACTCTGTCACAGAGTGCCTAAAGTTAGGTTCTTAAAACTATACTTAGGCACCCACACTTTGGCATTATTTTCAGAGGTGTTAAACACCCTCAGCTGTGACTCACCCTCACTAATTTAGCCAGGGTGACCAGATGTCCTGATTTTATAGGGACAGTCCCGATTTTTGGGTCTTTTTCTTATATAGGCTCCTGTTACCTCCCCCACCCCCATCCCAATTTTTCACATTTGCTGTCTGGTCACCCTAAATTTAGCTGTCTAAATATGGATTTAGGAGCCTGACTTTAGGCAAACTCTGAAAACGTTGGCCCTAAATCTTAACCTCTTTGTGTCTGTTTTTGTATCTGTAAAACTGGGATAATAATCCTTACTGGTGGTGACCTCACTGCATTGTTACAAAGACTATTTAATGTTTGTACAATTTTTTTTGAAGAGGTAAAGTATGTTTCTTTTTGTCATTTAGAAACACATATGTGTAACATGTAGTAAGATGTGGTGCAAGTTACAACTGGGGACTTCCTTTAATTGATAATAAAAATCTTTGACAGTGAGGCAGTAGTTATTTTTGTCCCAAATGACAAACTGCCATGTCCCATTATCCAAGAGCTTTAAGATATGACACACTCAATTTCATCTAATGAAAACAATTTAAAAAGAAAAGGCATGATGACACATGCAAACAGGATGGGCGTGGGGGAAGTATTTCCCCAATTAGCAGATAAATAAATACCAGTGATGTTGTTTTCCATGGCTGTGTTTATGTGAATTTTATTTCAGGAACTATTTAATTGAAAGAAGTGCAGCCTGCAGTCAGCACGCAGACATCATTCCACTTATTATTTGTACTTTAACCTATTCATTTCATGCACTTGCCATTCAGTAGCACATATCCCTTTTTAATTATCAGCAGAAAGGACTAATGCATTGTGATGGGTTATGCCCCTTAGGAAGTCACCTGACGTGCTGTGATACCACTGAGTCTACCTGTTATGCCAGCCTGGGCCCCCTTTAACCTGTCTTGCTGAGCCAGGCTATTAAAGCCTCCTGTAACACACACACAGGCAGGACCACACCCAGCTTCAGAGCAGCTCTGGGAAGACTCATTTTAAGGGACTTCCTTCAGCACTCAGGTGTCCACCTCCCTTGGAGTGCAGACCCAAAGATATATTATGAAATCCGCCTCCTCCCTCAATGTGGAGGAAGGTATGCACAACTTCTCATGCCCCCCCACCCCAGTTAGAAATTACATAAACTGGGTTTAATAATAAACAAAACAAACTTTATTAACTACAAAGGCAGATTTTCATCACTCTTACACATCAAAACAAAGGCCAGAAACCACCTAAATGCGAGTGATGATATGCGTGTGGCTATTTCAAAAAAAAGTTCCTCGTTTCTCGAACATCATTGAACAAAAGCAACAGCAGAAGAGTCACTGAGCCGGTAAACTTAAAAAAAGTGTGTAATTTTTCATGTATTCTTAATTTTACTGCGAAATTAAAATAAATATATAATTCTCTCTCTTTCATTCTATAGTTATGATATATCTAGGTTTAAAGAACTGACCTACTTCAATGATTTTTGGTAAGGGTGCAAGAACATATTTTGAGAACCAAAGGGGTGCAGGCTGCAGTAAAGGTTAAGAACCACTGATCTAGTCTGTAAAGCATAGGCCATGGAACTTCCCCAAAATAATTTCTAGAGCATATTTTCTTAGAAAAACATCCAGTCCTGATTAAAAAATTCTCAGTGATAGAGAAACCACCATGATTCTTATAAGCTGTTCTAATGATTAGCTACTTTCATTTTAAAATGTACACCTTATCTCCAGTCTGCATTTGACTAGCTTCAATTTTCAGCCATTGGCCTTTGTCGGCTAGATTGAAGAGCCCATAATCAACCTGTGTAGGTACAGAGGGTGATCAAGTCACCCCTTAACCTTCTCTTTGTTAGACTGATAGAGCTTCATCTATTTATCTTATCACAATAGGGCATGATTTTTAACTCTGTAATCATTCTCGTGGCTCTTCTCTGAACCCTCTCCAATTTATCAATATCCTTCTTGACTTGTGGACATCAGAACTAGACACAGTATTCCAGCAGCAGTCACACTAGTGCCAAACACAGAGCTAAAATAACCTCACTACTCCAACTCGATATTCCCTGGTTTATGCATCCAAGGATTGCATTAGCCCTTTGGGGCAGAAAGCTCACAGCACTTGGAACTCATGTTCAGCTGTTTATCCACCATGACCCCCAAGCCTTTTTTAGAGTCACTATTTCCCAGGATAGTCCCCCGTCACGTAAATATGGCCTACATTTTTTGTTCCTAGAGGCATACATTTACATTTAGGTGTATTGAAACACAGTCCAGATTGCTCTGTATCAGTGACTTGTCCTCTTCATTATTGGCTCCTCCCCCAATTTTTGGGTCATTTGCAAACTTTATCTTCCAAGTCATAGGTAAAAATATTAAATAAGGTAGGGCAAGAATGGATCCCTGCAGGGGCCTACTAGAAACATCCACTTGATGATTCCCTGTTTACAATTACATTTTTAAATTTATTAATTAGCCAGATTTTAATCAATTTAATGTATGGCATGTTAAATTTGCATAATTCTAGTTTTTTTAAATCAAAATGTTGTGCAGTACCTAGTCAAATGCTTAACAGAAGCCTTTTACATCAACCAAACTTATCATCTCATCAAAAAAGATATCAGGTTAGTCTGACAGGATCTATATTCCATAAATTCATGTTTATTGGTATTAATTATATTATCTTCTTTTTATTCTTTATTAAATGAATCTCATATCAGCTTCTCCATTATCTTGCCTGGGGTTGATGTCAGACTGACAGGTGTACAATGAACTGAGACCTCCTGTTTACCCTTTTTAAATATTGGCATAACATTAACTTTCTTCCAGTCTTCTTAAACTTCCCTGCTGTTCCAAGATTTACTGAAAATCAACTTTAACGGTCCAGTGAGCTCCTCAGCCAGCTTGTTTAAAACTCTTGGATGCAAGTTATCCAGACTTGCTGGTTTTAAAAATGTCTGACTTTAAAAGCTGCTGCTTTGCATTCCATTAGTTACTATTGGAATGGAAAGAGTGTCATCATATGATATGAGTACATCTGGGGGTTTTTTCAAATGCAGAATAGAAATATGTATTGAACACTTCTGCCTCTTCTGTCTTATTAATAATTCTACCATTTCCATCTAGCAATGGAACAATACTAGTGTTATGATTCTTTTTGTTCTTAACAAATCATTGATAAATGCAAATAAACTTTTTTTTAATAAAAATGAAAAGTGGAAAATAATCCCTTGTTTCCTTTTCCGACAGGAGGAAAGGGTGTTTGTAGGGCAATTCAAGCTAATGGATGTCAGTGTAACTAAAGGCTTGATCTTACTGTCCTCCTGACTCACCAAAATTATCTTTTCTCAGCATAGTTCCATTTAATTCCTAGCCCTTTGACAGTGCTTTTCATCAGTATATCTCAAAGTGCTTTCCAAAGGCCATCAGTATCATTATCCCCATTTGACAAATAGGAAAATGAGATACAGAGGTAAAGTGGGTTACCCAAGATCACCCAGTAGGCCATTGGCAAGGCAAGGACTAGAACCTAGGCCTCCTGTGTTCTAGTCCAGCATGCTATCCACTAAGCCAACTTGCATAACAAGTCATGTTGAATCAATCTCAACATTCATAAAGCTACTTCTGTATTGCATGCATGCCACCTAGATCAGTCAGTTTGTAGTAGTAATGTTCCAATTTGCTGTTTTAATCTTTGATTTACTAATTGCTTTTTTGAAATTTGATAAGCAGCACAAGGGTCAGAATAAATTAATAATGAGCTCAGTTACATCAAAATGACGTAATTATCACATCTTCCAAAAATCATCAGTGATTCATGTTTTTCAGCAAGTATAAATCCCAACTTTGCGAAACAGAAAACAAGGGACACAATCACCAGAATTCAAGGAGAGGTGACCAAAATTAGAGACATAAATTTGGATGCATTTAAGTACCACTTCATAAAGTATTTGAAAGTCTGATCACGAGCTCAACCTCTATATATTGAGGGCAACATTTTCAGAAGCTTATATAGTCAAAATTGGTTTAGGAGAATAAAAAGGGGGGAAGGATTGGTTCCTCTGGCTTCAAAGCATTCTCCAGCAGATCTGCTAGTCAGGCCTCATGGGGTCTGTGTATCCAGAAAGATGAGCCATTCAAAGGGACAATCCTAGGTTGTGATTCAAGTATCAGGTCCTCTTGTTGGGGTACTGAAGCTCCCCTCCTTTCTCCACTCCCACATGCCCATTAACTGTTGGAAGGACAATGAGTCTGGGATTTGTAATTTTGAGGAATGTTTTGTTTCTTAAGAATGTATTTGTGTTTCTTTGTCTTCATCTACATTCTCTGCTGTGGAGCAAATAGACATTATGGCTTAAATCAAATGTAGCAGAGATACTCTTGGAAGTGTAGAGGTGCTTGTATCCAGAAAAGTCATATTCATCTTTTCAGTATGTTATAGGGAATAGGGATTGACTTTGTGACACTGTATGTTTGGGTATATCTCCCAGGGCTGTGTTTGTACACATTTTACAGTAGCAGATATAATATGGTAATTTTGAATTTGTAAATAGTTTACCTGGATTTTTGTACATATTTTATATTTTAAATAACTAATATTCTTGATAACATAACTCTCTTATTCATGGTTATCTGCTGAGCAGTAATTGTTGAATTCAGTGCATTGAAAACTGTAATATTTGTGAACAAATCAATTATGCAATCTCTAATACAAATTCAATATGACCTATTTATCCAAAAGATGGGCCTAATTCCTAACATCTGTGTCCAAATCTGAACTTCCCCAAATCTCAGGAGTGTTCAGATGCAGGGACTGGTTCTGACCTATGTCAAAGTCATGCTGCTTTTTTATTATTATTATTTGCATTGTATGATTTAATATGTTGTATTTTAAAGAAGATAAAGTAAGTGTTGGGATTCAGGCCATTCTCTCATTTAGATTCATTAAGGAAGAATAAAGCACTTATTTCTATCAAGTATAATTAAATTGAACTGGAGAGCAGGTGTTCAAATGTACACAGGGTGATTCACTCTGAATGTTAAAAATGTTTAAAGACTCTCTGTCCCTACCCTGGGGATGTTGTACAACAGCTTGGCTATAAACTTGTAAACTCAGTTTACAGCTTTGCTGGGAAAACTGAATGTTTTGATTACAAATTTAGACTCTTCATCCCAAGAGGTCCCACTAGATCCCAGGGTCAGAGATAAATTCAGGCACCTTTTGCATACACTGTGTGTTCCAGAACAATTATTCAAAACATATGTGCCTACCCACTGAAAGATCAAATACCCTTTAGTGCCGGGGAACAGCTGTTTGTATATTGCGTGACAATGAGTACTCTTTTCTGTTCTTAATCAGTGCCAGTTCTACCACTGGGACATCTGAGACACTGGCCCACTCCGAACACTGGGCGGGGAGAATTAAAGAACAAAACGTTTTTATTTTTTATCCCAGGTGCAGCACCTTGCTCCAAAATTACCAATAGAATTTCTAATAGGGGACTCCAAAGCAACAGCAGCATTTCAGAGAGTTGCTCTCCTCTCATTTGAGCAGCCTGGCAGCTACCAGAGAGAACTGAGAGGCGTTTTTCCAAGTACCATTATTAATGGATGAATGTGTAGAGAAATGGGTTCTGGAACCATACTAAAACTTTGCTTCTAGAACTGCCACAAACTTTTTATAAACCCCTATTCAGAAAAGATGGGGGGGCTTAAAAATATAAATAAGTCACTGAGCCAAATTAACTGCAGGTGTGAGTGGGCACAGCTCTATTGAAAAAGGGTTGGACACACACAAGCACATGGGGGGGACTGAGGGTGGGATTCACAAGGGGATTTTACACACTGCAACACTCAGCTTTGCAATGGCTAACTTAGGTGCCTGCCACCTTGTGGAATTCACAGGCCCAAGTTAGAAGCTCAGGCTATCTATACAATGCATGAGAGAGTTAAGCACCTAAGAAAGAGATTCACAAAATCCAGCATGCTGAATGGGGAGCAGCGTAAGGTAGCCAACAGGAAATGCTGAGGAGAGGGGTATGGCCTAAGCCCCACCCTTCAAAGGGAGTTAGGTGCCTACCTCAGTTCAGGATTCGCAGCTATGAACCCTCTCCTGGAGTTAGGCGCCTAAGGTATTGTCATGTGGTCACATTATTTATAAACTGTCCATCTCTGGATCTAGACTGTTCTCAGTGATAGAAGATGACAGAACAAGGAGTAATGGTCTCAAGTTGCAGAGGGGGAGGTTTAGGTTGGACATTAGGAAAAACTTTTTCACTAGTAGGGTGGTGAAGAACTGGAATGGGTTACCTAGGGAGGTAGTGGAATCTCCTTCCTTAGAGGTTTTTAAGGTCAGGCTTGACAAAGCCCTGGCTGGGCTGATTTAGTTGGGTTTGGTCCTGCTTTGAGCAGGGGGTTGGACTAGATGACCTCCTGAGGTCCCTTCCAACCCTGAGATTCTATGATTCTATGATTCTATGATTCTATGATCTCCATCCAGGAAGCAAGATTATTTCCTCCAGAATATAAAAGTTCCAGAAAAAGAATGTGTTTGAGATGTTTTAGCAGGACGTTTATAAAAAGGATTACTGACGAAGTTGTTGTTGTTCATTTCTATGGCAAGGAGGTTTATAGGTAAA
Organism: Platysternon megacephalum; assembly: GCA_003942145.1. Classification (NCBI taxonomy): domain Eukaryota; kingdom Metazoa; phylum Chordata; order Testudines; family Platysternidae; genus Platysternon; species Platysternon megacephalum. Next base: position 6,564,368 of record QXTE01000042.1, on the reverse strand, counting down.
AACTTGTCTCGTTTCTGTATACATAGTAAATGAGAAAGATTAGCTAAAATTCCCTTTTAAGAGTGGATTAAGCAAGCTTTTTAGTATTCACTAAGAAAAAATGTTTGAGTGCCATAAATTTACAATCCACCAAACTAGATATACATTACAAAGAAATGTACTGTATAGCACACGTATCCAATGTAATAATACTTATTACTTTACATTTTCAAAGCCTAAAAGATGTTCATTAACTCCATTAATCCTTTATGAGACAGGGGGTTTTGTTGCCATTTCACAGACCAGATTCATACTGATATAACTGAGAGCGGAATTTTGCTCAGAGAGACAAAGTGATTTGCCCAAGGCCACACAGTAAGTCGGAACAGAGCCAGGATTGTTGCTCAGGAGCTCCTGGTGTTTAGTCCCATGAGCTAACATGACTGTCAGTGGAAACCTTTAGCTCAACTGTTATATCCAGTTCTTACCATCTTTTTCCCTCTAAGAATATTTTAGTTACTTCATAGACTCATGGACTTTAAGGTCAGAAAGGACTATTATGATCTTCTAGTCTGACCTCCTGCACAACGCAGGCCACAGAATCTCACCCACCTGTAACAAACCCCTGACCTATGTCTGAGCTATTGAAGTCCTCAACTTGTGGTTTAAAGACTTCAAGGTGCAGAGAATCCTCCAGCAAGTGACCCGTGCCCCATGCTGCAGAGGAAGGCGAAAAAACCCCAGGGCCTCTGTCAATCTGCCCTGGAGGAAAATTCCTTCCTGACCCCAAATATGGGGATCAGCTAAACCCTGAGCATGTGGGCAAGACTCACCAGCCAGACACCCAGGAAAGAATTCTCTGTAGTAACTCAGATCCCACCCTTTCTAGTGTCCCATCACAGGCCATTGGGCATATTTACTGCTAATAGTCAAAGATCAATTAATTGCCAAAATTAGGCTATCCCATCATACCATCCCCTCCATAAACTTATCAAGCTTAGTCTTGAAGCCAGATATGTCTTTTGCCTCCACTGCTCCCCTTGGAAGGCTGTTCCAGAACTTCACTCCTCTGATGGTTAGAAACCTTCGTCTAATTTCAAGTCTAAACTTCCTGATGGCCAGTTTATATCCATTTGTTCTTGCGTCCACATTGTTACTGAGCTTAAATAATTCCTCTTCCTCCCTGGTATTTATCCCTCTGATATATTTATAGAGAGCAATCATATCTCTCCTTCTTTTGGTTAGGCTAAACAAGCCAAGCTCTTTGAGTCTCCTTTTATAAGACAGAAGCAGCAAAGAATCCTGTGGCACCTTATAGACTAACAGACGTTTTGCAGCATGAGCTTTCGTGGGTGAATACCCACTTCTTCGGATGCAAGTAGTGGAAATCTCCAGGGGCAGGTATATATATGCAAGCAAGAAGCAAGCTAGAGATAACGAGGTTAGTTCAATCAGGGAGGATGAGGCCCTGTTCTAGCAGTAGAGGTGTGAAAACCAAGGGAGGAGAAACTGGTTCTGTAGTTGGCAAGCCATTCACAGTCTTTGTTTAATCCTGAGCTGATGGTGTCAAATTTGCAGATGAACTGAAGCTCAGCAGTTTCTCTTTGAAGTCTGGTCCTGAAGTTTTTTTGCTGTAGGATGGCCACCTTAAGATCTGCTATTGTGTGGCCAGGGAGGTTGAAGTGTTCTCCTACAGGTTTTTGTATATTGCCATTCCTAATATCTGATTTGTGTCCATTTATCCTTTTCCTTAGAGACTGTCCAGTTTGGCCGATGTACATAGCAGAGGGGCATTGCTGGCATATGATGGCGTATATTACATTGGTGGATGTGCAGGTGAATGAACCAGTGATGGTGTGGCTGATCTGGTTAGGTCCTGTGATGGTGTCGCTGGTGTAGATATGTGGGCAGAGTTGGCATCGAGGTTTGTTGCATGGATTGGTTCCTGAGCTAGAGTTACTATGGTGCGGTGTGCAGTTACTGGTGAGAATGTGCTTCAGGTTGGCAGGTTGTCTGTGGGCGAGGACTGGCCTGCCACCCAAGGTTTGTGAAAGTGTGGGATCATTGTCCAGGATGGGTTGTAGATCCCTGATGATGCGTTGGAGGGGTTTTAGCTGGGGACTGTATGTGATGGCCAGTGGAGTCCTGTTGGTTTCTTTCTTGGGTTTGTCTTGCAGTAGGAGGCTTCTGGGTACACGTCTGGCTCTGTTGATCTGTTTCCTTATTTCCTCGTGCGGGTACTGTAGTTTTGAGAATGCTTGGTGGAGATTTTGTAGGTGTTGGTCTCTGTCTGAGGGGTTAGAGCAGATGCGGTTGTACCTCAGTGCTTGGCTGTAGACAATGGATCTTGTGGTGTGCCCGGGATGGAAGCTGGAGGCATGAAGGTAGGCATAGCGGTCGGTAGGTTTTCGGTATAGGGTGGTATTAATGTGACCATCACTTATTTGCACTGTGGTGTCCAGAAAGTGGACCTCCCGTGTAGATTGGTCCAGGCTGAGGTTAATGGTGGGGTGGAAGCTGTTGAAATCTTGGTGGAATTTTTCCAGAGTCTCCTTCCCATGNAGCAAAAAAACTTCAGGACCAGACTTCAAAGAGAAACTGCTGAGCTTCAGTTCATCTGCAAATTTGACACCATCAGCTCAGGATTAAACAAAGACTGTGAATGGCTTGCCAACTACAGAACCAGTTTCTCCTCCCTTGGTTTTCACACCTCTACTGCTAGAACAGGGCCTCATCCTCCCTGATTGAACTAAACTCGTTATCTCTAGCTTGCTTCTTGCTTGCATATATATACCTGCCCCTGGAGATTTCCACTACTTGCATCCGAAGAAGTGGGTATTCACCCACGAAAGCTCATGCTGCAAAACGTCTGTTAGTCTATAAGGTGCCACAGGATTCTTTGCTGCTTCTACAGATCCAGACTAACACGGCTACCCCTCTGATACTTTTATAAGACAGGTTTTCCATTCCTCGGATCATCCTAGTAGCCCTTCTCTGTACCTGTTCCAGTTTGAATTCATCCTTCTTAAACATGGGAGACCAGAACTGCACACAATATTCCAGATGAGGTCTCACCACTGCCTTGTATAACGGTGCTAACACCTCCTTATGTCTACTGGAAATACCTCGCCTGCTGCATCCCAAGACCGCATTAGCTTTTTTCACAGCCACATCACATTGGCAACTCATAGTCATCCTGTGATCAAACAATACTCCGAGGTCCTTCTCCTCCTCTGTTACTTCCAAGTGATGCGTCCCCAGTTTATAACAAAAATACTTGTTATTAATCCCTAAATGCATGACCTTGCACTTTTCACTATTAAATTTCATCCTATTACTATTACTCCAGTTTACAAGGTCATCCAGATCTTCCTGTAGGATATCCCGGTCCCACTCTGTATTGGCAATACCTCCCAGCTTCGTGTCATCCACAAACTTTATTAGCACATTCCCACTTTTTGTGCCAAGGTCAGTAATAAAAAGATTAAATAAGATTGGTCCCAAAACCGATCCCTGAGGAACTTCACTAGTAACCTCCTTCTAGCCTGACAGTTCACCTTTCAGTATGACCCATTGTAGTCTCCCCTTTAACCAGTTCCTTATCCACCTTTCAATTTTCATATTGATTCCCCATGTTTTCCAATTTAGCTAATAATTCCCCATGTGGAACCGTATCAAATGCCTTACTGAAATTGAGGCACTGCGTTTCCTTTGTCTAAAAAATCTGTTACCTTCTCAAAGAAGGAGATCAGGTTGGTTTGGCACGATCTACCTTTTGTAAAACCATGTTGTATTTTGTCCCAATTACCATTACCCTCAATGTCCTTAACTACTTTCTCCTTCGAAAAATTTTCCAAGACCTTTCATACTACAGATGTCAAACTAACAGGCATGTAGTTACCCGGATCACGTTTTTTCCCTCTCTTAAAAATAGGAATTATGTTAGCAATTCTCCAGTCATATGGTAGAACCCCTGAGTTTACAGATTCATTAAAAATTCTTGCTAATGGGCTTGCAATTTCATGTGCCAGTTCCTTTAATGTTCTTGGATGAAGATTATCTGGGCCCCCCGATTTAGTCCCATTAAGCTGTTCGAGTTTGGCTTCTACCTCGGATATGGTAATATCTACCTCCATATCCTGATTCCCATTTGTCATCCTACCATTATCCCTAAGCTCCTCATTAGCCTCATTAAAGACTGAGGCAAAGTATTTGTTTAGATATTGGGCCATGTCTAAATTATCCTTAACCTCCACTCCATCCTCAGTGTTTAGCAGTCCCACTTCTTCTTTCTTTGTTTTCTTCTTATTTATATGGCTATAGAACAGGGGTAGGCAACCTATGGCATGCGTGCCGAAGGCGGCACGCGAGCTGATTTTCACTGGCACTCACACTGCCCGGGTCCTGGCCACCGGTCCGGGGGGCTCTGCATTTTAATTTAATTTTAAATGAAGCTTCTTAAATATTTTTAAAACCTTATTTACTTTACATACAACAATATTTAGTTATATATTATACACTTATAGAGAGAGACCTTCTAAAAACATTAAAATGTATTACTGGCACGCAAAACCTTAAATTAGAATGATTAAATGAAGACTCGGCACACCACTTCTGAAAGGTTGCTGACCCCTGCTATAGAACCTTTTACTATTGGTTTTAATTCCCTTTGCAAGGTCCAGCTCTACATGGCTTTTGGCCTTTCTCACTTTATCCCTACATGTTCTGATCTCAATAAGGTAGTTTTCCTTGCTGATCCCTTCCATCTTCCACTCCTTGTAGGCTTTCTGGTTTTTCTTAATCACCTCTGTGAGATGCTTGCTCATCCAGCTTGGTCTACAACTCCTGCCTATGAGTTTTTTCCCCTTTCTTGGGATGCAGTTTCTGCAAACTTGACTTGAAGTAAATCCAGGCCTCCTCCATCTTTAGATCCACAAATTCTTCAGTCCAATCCACTTCCCTAACTAATTTCCTTAATTTTTTAAAGTTAGCCCTTTTGAAATCAAAAACCCTAGTCACAGATCTATTTTTGTTTATCCTTCCATTTAGTTTGAACTGAATTAGCTCATGATCACTCGAACCAAGGTTGTCCCCTACAACCATTTCTTCTATGAGGTCCTCACTACTCACCAAAACCAAATCTAAAATGGCATCCCCTCTTGTTGGTTCAGCAACTACTTGGTGAAGGAATCCATCACCTATCGCATCCAGGAAAATCTGAGCCCTATTATTACTACTACCATTTGTCCTCCAGTCTATATCTGGGAAGTTAAAGTCTCCCATGATCACACAATTCCCATTAGTATTTACTTCATTAAAAATATTAAAGAGGTCTCTATCCATATCCAAATAGGATCTCGGCGGTCTAGAGCACTTCCTTAAAATATAAAACACAAGTCCTTATATACAGAGCCCCAATCTTTCATTGATATATAGCACCCACAGAGTTGGCGCCTATGGATTTATTCTACCACATGGAGGGAGTCAAACATGTTGGAGCCATGTTAGTAGAAGATGGGCATACAGAGATTTTTAGAAAATTCCAGAAAACTCTGCCGAAGGTTTGTACAATTTGCATGCAATCATGCAGGATAAATGAAACTCCCTATGAAGTCAACTGGTGTTGTGCATGCATATCTGTGAGTCAAATTTTCCATTTGCGACTAGAGCTCTTACTAATACACCACAAGAACATGACGTCAAGAGTCTGTGGTCATTTCAGATACAAATTCAACTGTTACAGCCCTAGCACTCCTGTTGTTTCTTTTATATCCTCCTTTGTCTGTCTATGAAAATATCTCATGTATTTGCCATATACTATGGTCACAATTCAAAAGCTTCTTCCATTTTTAAAGATTCTACTGGTTTTAAAGAGATTTCTTGGGAGAAATTCTGGCCCCAGTGAAGTCAATGGGAGTCTTGCCATAAGATTTTAAGAAGGCCACAATGTCACCCCTTATACTAAAATTGAGAATTCCTGTAGAACTGGTAGAAGTTGCGCCAATTATTGAAATTCTTATTTAAGGAAAGCTACCCTTGGGCAAGTTAACACAGCTGAAAACTAATTCTGGAGTAACACCATCAGTTTGAAAGATTCCTTTTTAAGCATTTTGACTCCGATAGAGGTACTCTGTATGGACAGCAGTGTAAATAATAGCAGAACCCATTGACTTCAGTGAGTTTTGTCAAAGTAAGACCTGAGTAAAGAAAATGAGTAAGAACTTTAGATTTGGCCCATGTCACTTAAATTATGTCTATTGATATTGTAATGGGGTTTTTTTCCTACATGACTACAGCACTTTTGTAGCAGAAAAGAGACACAGTCCCCAACAAAATTAGTCTGCCCCTCTCCTCCCCCATCACTGCATCTGAAACCTTTGGCACTATGATTACAGTGAGTCATATTCCCCCCTTGTTAAATCTATGTCATTCCAATAGAGCCTGTCTGTGCACTAGAATGATTACAAGTGTATAAATGCAATCGTGTGGTATGCAAATGTGAAAATAACAGCGTACTGGTAGATAGTGATGGGAATGCTTAATCAGCTTTCTGTGTAAAATGGAGATGCAATATACATTACTATAACTCATCACAAAAGATACTTTCTGCATCTTCTTGTGGTCATTCTGTTACTTTTATTAATAGTGTTCTGGAAAATCCAGGTCAGTATTGCAGCGAAAGCAAAGGGAAGCACTGGAATAAATAATGTTCTAAATCATTTTACTTTTCTGATCAGAAGGACACTGTTAGTAAACACACAAAAGGCAGCCCTTTGTGCACGTTGGAGGTGGTGTGCATGCCATTGAACATCAAGACATTGTTAGGAAAGATTTCCGTTTCAAAGGTCATTTATAATAAGAATTCTTTATTAACTAGTGTGGATATTTGTAAGATTTAAATAGTATAAATGAACCACGCATGTGGGGGTTTGTTAGATATAAAGTTTTGGTTTAGGCATGTCTCTAACAAGCAGAATAATAAACCAAAAAAAAAAACCCCAAAAAACAACACCCCCGCCCCAGAAATTACTGTATGTCATTTTCTAAAACTTCTTCTGAAACCAACACCCTATCACAACACAATATCTCCATATGCTCTTGTGAGAAAATGTAGTGTCAGTTCAGTATCTGATATAATCTCCTAATAGGAGACCATATCTTGCTTCTTTCAGGGGGGCAGACTCAGTAGGATGATGGGTCTTTTCAGGGCCGGCGCAACCCATTAGGCGACGTAGGCGGTTGCCTAGGGCGCTAACATTTGGGGGGCACCGGCGCCCCGGTCGTTGGCGGTATTTTGGGGGCGGGACCTTCCGCCGCCTCTGTCGGGGGCGGCATTTCGGGGGCGGGACCTTCCGCCGCCTAGGGCGGCGAAAAAGCTGGCGGCGCTCCTGGGTCTTTTCTGTGGTCCTTTTATCCTATTTTTGGACGGAGTATTTTCTCATTTTGGCTGGGAATTGTGGACTAAGTTTCTGTCTGTTGGGGGGGCAGTGAAATCTGTTGTTTTCTTTTGGGGGGGGCTCAAATCCTTCTCAGAGCCTTGATGTAACCTCAGTTTTCCCCTATTGCTTCCCCAATTCAAAACTCAACATTGTGACCAAAATGCAGCTCTCTCAAAAAAATGGCATTGTTATAACTATTTTGGGTCAGGCACCAAAAAAAAAAAAAAAAAAAATTGGGGGGAAAAGTCATTTGGGGCTGATCCCAAACAAAGAATTTTTTGATTAAAGTTGGAAAACAAATAATTTCATTTAGATTTCAAGTGTTTTTATATGGTTTACATAGCTTTTAAAATAAAATTAAGGGAAATTCTGAAATGAAATATCTGTCCCAAAACAAAGTTGAAACATTTCGATGAATGTTATGACACTTCTGAATTTTATTTTCAACCAAAAAAATTCACCAAAACTGTCTGAAATTTGGAAGTTATTTCAGTCAACTGCATTTTTTGGGGGAAAAGATATTTGCACAAAAATTTCACCCAGCTCTAAGTATCTCTCCTGAGTCTGGTGGAGGGGTCTATAGAGAGCACTGGGAGATGATTGTGTGTGCTGTTCCCTAAATGCCCACCTCCATGCAGTTCAGAGGAATGAAGGGGATTATAATAGAAATGGCTACTCCCTGTTAACAGTACCAGTTTTACCTGGTACTTCTATAACTGAGAAGTGTTACATTATTTAAGTGCCATAGATAGCTTTTTGCAGTACTTCAATATCTGCTGCAAAGGTTTATATGAAAAATTCAGCCAAACTACTAGATGAAATGTATCCCCAAAGGCAGAATAAATTAGGCCTAAAATACAGGAGCATTCCCAGAAGATAAAGAGAAGAGTATATAAAATAGGAATCAGTTATTTCAACTATCAGCCACACAAATTTCCAGAACATATAAAAATGAGTACCGTATATACTCGTTCATTAGCCCGTTCGTTTATAAGCCGACCCCCCAAAATGGATAGGTAAAAATAGCAAAAACTGTATGACCCTTTCATAAGACGACCCTATATTTCAGGGGTTGGAAAAATTTGGCTCCTGGCCCGTCAGGGTAAGCCGCTGGCGCACCACTTCCCGCAGCTCCCATTGGCTGGGAACGGCGAACCGCAGCCACAGGGAGCTGAGGGGCTCCATGCCTGCAGACACTCCAGGTAAACAAAATGACAATGTATTAGATATTCAATTCAATGATTCCATTGAGTTTTAAATCATCAAATTTTGGTGTAGACCCGTTTATAAGCTGACCCCCGCTCTTTGATGCGTCACTTTTGTACCAAAAATACCCGGCTTATGAACGAGTATATACGGTAGTTCTTTTCTTCCACGTACATATGTAGCAAACATTTCGAGAAAAGGGAAACAAATAATTTGACCTAAGTATGTTCTAGGCTTAGCATATGTTGCGTTTTCTACCCCTCAGTTGCAAAATGTTTGTAGAAATTGGTCCAAACCACAACATTAGTATCAGCATTAAAAATATCTGAAAGTTTGGGAGGTGAGGAACTGTAGTTCAGATCTAAAGCTTTGGCTCAGATCATTATAGGGATGGGGGTTAAAAGCAAAATTCAGACATAGATCATGATTCAGATTGTAATCTCTCCAAAAGAGTAAGGAGGATGAGGACTGACGTTTGACTGAGCCTGTTTCTAACTTGTTTCCATGCATTCAATTACAATGAAACCCCAGAGTTTCTAGCACCTCAGGAATGGAGATTGTTCGTAAGTCTGAACAAAACATTATGGTTGTTCTTTTACAACTGAATATTGACCTAATACAGCTTTGAAACTTTACTATGCAGAAGAAAAATGCTGCTTTCCCTTTTTTTTTTTAGTAGTTTATGTTTAACACAGTACTATACTGTATTTGCTGTTTTTGTTTTTTGTCTCTGCTGCTGCCTGATTGCATACTTTGGTTCCAAATGGGGCGAGTGATTGACTGGTCAGTTCGTAACTCTGGTGTTCGTAACTCTGAGGTTCTGCTGTAACACATTGCATCTGAGCTCCTACCAGACATTAATTAAGCCTCACAATATCCCTGGTTGGTAAGGAAGTATTAGAGTCCCCATTTGCACAGGCTATATGACTTACCCATAATCGCACAGGAAGTCTTTGGTAGAACTGGGAATAGATCTCTAAATATCCATCTTGTAGCCCATCCTGCCTTTGTTCATGATTCCCTTTCACACTTTTGCCATCACTTAATTTTTTTTAATCGCTCTGAGTGCTGACAGTAAGCTTAGTTATCTGAGGGCTGCTGGTGAAACTGCTTGTGTGATAAATCTGGAGATCACCAATACAGAGCATAGAACTGCTTTGGTCCAGTACTGAATGTAGGAGAGTTATGTCCTCTAAAATGGCTTCTTTTCCACTAAGAAATGTGCAGAAAGGGAGGACAATCTTCTGATGTGTTTACTAAATAAAAACATATATCTGAGACCTCCTGAAAAGCAATTGCAGTTCCTAAAATCAGAGTAATCATACATTCTACATATTACTCTGTTCTCCGTTAGGGTTTTTAGACTAGCACACATATCTACTTTCAAATATTGAACACATAATGAAATCCAGGTGGAGGTTCAGCCTCCACATAGAAAACAATGAATAATTTCTCTAACTGCCCTGTCCCACTCATGACTTGGCAAGCTGTACTTTGGCTCAGCTTCTGGGTTTGCAGGTTGTGTGGCCAGGTCAACAGTGGCCATGGAGCATCATAAACAAGTGGGGGGGAATATGTAAACAAGCAGGTAGATTGTGCTCCATAGGTTTTAATCTATATAAGGCCCCTTAATACGTAGGGCTAGTCTTGGTAGAACATATACAGAAGAAAGAAAATAAGTGCTACACATGCATAAAGAAAGTTGGGCTAAATCTGCATACAAATAATGTATCCAAGATAGAGAATTTCATGGGAAGCTTAATTGTAAGCTCTTTGGGACAGGGACCATCTTGTTGTTCTGTGTTTAAATAAATAAAATAAATATATGGAGATATACCTATCTCATAGAGCTGGAAGGGACCCTGAAAGGTCATCGAGTCCAGCCCCCTGCCTTCACTAGCAGGACCAATTTTGCCCTAGATCCCTAAGTGGCCCCCTCAAGGATTGAACTCACAACCCTGGGTTTAGCAGGCCAATGCTCGTACAACGCCTGGCACAATGTTCTCTTGGTCCATGACTAGGGCTCCCAGGCACTATGGTAATAATAACATATACAATTATTAAACTAAAATATCACAAGCATACCAGTGCACTGCAGACAATGGACATAGTTTCTAGGTAAATAAATATGCACATGGGGAGATGGGATTAGAACCTTCAAATCGGAAAGCATGAGTCTCTGACACTTGAGCCAAAGGCAACACGCTGCCTGGAGTGGCTCATGATCATGAGTGCCTGCCTCAAGGCAGACTGTCAGAAAACAGGACAGATACCCCAAACTGGTTGGCATGTTCTATAATTAGATTTCACCAAGCCAGTGACAAATGTGAACTCCTGGATCACTATATCAATCTTACCATGGAGTCACAGACAATCCCCTTAGGCTCTCCAGTCTATCTTGCCACCTAGGCGAACTGGACTTTGTAATAAATGGTCACGTAAACCAAAAATCACACAACATCAGGTTGCTCCCAGGCCCAAGAGACCATCCACTTACTCCAGATCAATTTGGTACCCTGGATCTTACACCAAAGACAACGCTGGCAGCCAATTCTATAGTAATCCAACTAAAGATTTATTAGCTAAGAAGAGGAAGTGAGTGTTACTGACAGGTTAAAGCAGGTAAACTATACGCACAGGTGTGTCACAGTTCGTAATTCCAAATGGTGGCAATGATATAATAAACTGTCAGTTTCCCAAAAGTCTTTTCAGGATACCCATATTGTCTCTGGGGACACAGGCGCTGGCTTCCTCCGGGTCCCAGGGGTGCTCAACCCACCACCCCGCCCTCACGCCATCAGAGAGGTGAGGTTCCAGAAGAGCCTCCCAATAGGAGTTGTGGGGGGCAAACAACTTGACTAGCTTCAAGAGAGCTGGAGAAATTTGAGACAGATTGTATGCCAGTGTTGCCTGGGATTGTGGGGGGTAGGACTTGGAAGCCCTGAGGCTTACTTCTGATTTATGTCTTATGTTCCTAAAAGCTGAATTTCAGGGTTTCAGCCAGGAACCTGCAGGGGTCAGGAAGGTTTTTTCCCCCAGTGTATTCTGAGTTTGTTTGTTTTTTTTAATATCCTTCTTTGGAAGCATCAGGGATGACCACGGCTGGAAATGGGACATTTGATGGGGAGAGGCAGGGCTCTGATATGTCACTAATATTCTCTCTCTCAGGTGCTTGACTGTCTGGTTCTTGCTCACAGGCCTAACTGGTTACCATAAGTGGGATTGGGAAAATTTCCCCCCAGGTCAGACTGGCACTGACCTTGGAGATTTTTTGCTTTCCTTTGAAGTATGCTGGTGTGGGTCACTTGCCAGGATTATCTGGGTATATCTCATTTAATCATTTCCGCACCATTGCAGGGCCCTTGGGCACTGGTGCACCTCAATCCCGCCTATTCTCTACTTTGGCACATAATAGTCTAGTGTCCTGTGGGCAGTAATAGTTTGATCTAATTTCAGCAGTTGGGTTAGTGTGCAGGTGCTTGTTGGCGTTGGTAGCCTGTGAGGTCAGACTAAATCAGTGGTTCCCAAACTTTAACACCTGTGAACCCCTTTCACTAAAATGTCAAGTCTCGCCCTCCTAAAAATGAATATTTCCAGGGATTTTCTCTTTTACCTGAGTATAAATTATAAAAGCAGTGATCTTGGAAATATAAAATTTGTTTTTATGACATGCTTATTACACACTATTTATTATTAATTAGTATTTATCATTACAGTATTTTTAGTACATTATGAAAATGGCAACACTTTTCCAAGATCTCACTTTTGTAGCTTGTATCATTTTGAATAAGCCTGTTATAAGACAAGGCTCCTATGTTACATCAAGGAGTATCAGATGTGAAACAGCATGACAGTATTCAAGAAGCCAACTGACAGAGCATTCAGGTCTTGAGCAGTCCAGGCAAACAACACACGTTACAACAAAGCTTAAACTTGTTCTTCATAGTAATTTTAAAAACAACACTAGCTGCCTATTTCATTTTAAAAACAGCAAAAAATATCCACCTCCCTTTCCATTTCTTATGAGTCTTGAAATTAAAATCTCCTCAGTGTGATAGATATACTTGCTTTGATCTGCTTAGCTCTTGGAAGTCCAGGGGCTCCGGGCTGCTGGCCCTGAGGTCCTTAGAGACAGCTCTGTCCGCCATTAGGGAATTTTTTCCCGAGAACCCCCTGTAACATTTCGCGAACCACTGGGGGTTCATGAACCCCAGTTTGGGAACCACTGGACTAGATTATCTGGTGGTCGCTTTTGGCCTTAAACAATATAACTCCATTCTGAAAAAAAAATGTTTTTTCTCAATACTTGCAGGATACATGCATCTGACAACATGCTGTGGTAAGGAGAACGCTGTGTGCCAGCACCATATCTGTGCGTATAGTGCCATCTTGAGATACAAGAAGGTAAAACAGAGGTACAGTCTTCAAATGGTCTAATATAACAGCACAGTGTTAATGTTTAACGAAGAAGAGATCTGCGTATGCTTGAAAGTTTGTCTCTTTCACCTACAGGAGCTGGTCCAAGAAAAGATACTACCTCACCCTCCCTGTCTCTAATGCTTTAAAATAGTATCTTTGTGTAATTTCATATATAATGCTACCAAAACTAGAGCAAGAAGGCTAGTCTATTAAATATTTGCTAAATAACTGTACAACAGGCTTAGGGAACGCACTGTGCTAATGTTAAGTATAATGTCTCTTTCCCTTTCCTGTACCTCAGCTTACCTCTCTACTGTAGCACAGACCAAAGTCTAGTTCAGGTAGTCAATAGGCTGGGGGCCAAATCCAGACTGCCAGACACTTTTGAACAGATTGCAAAATCTTTTTATTTACTTATTATTATCATCATCATTATTGTTATTATTTTTGTATTATTTTCTCTGGAGTCTGGACCTTGACCAAGAAATTTAGACCTTGACAAAAAATAATGGATTACCCCATGTCTAGTCTTTTCAGGACTTTGAGATAGAGAATTAAATTTCTGATAGAAGGAGAGTGACACAAAATCTCCAAAGGAAAAAATTCACTACATTTATACCACCCCACACAATTTACTTATAATCTTTGAAACTATGAATAGTGTCGAAAAAACTCTTGTTGACAGACAACACTTTAGAACTTGTTACTATTACAGATTCAGTGATGATAATTATGCACACATACACATACACATGCTCTCCTATGGCTCTTTTCTGGGAGGATTTGCACTCCTCAATCTCTGTGGAATGGTCCAAAACCTCTAGAGGGCACACCAGCACCTTAAGAGTGGGAAACAAATGATAGTCCCTCAGTTTCTTTCAGATTCCCCTTGCATCTTTGCAATGGCAGCCTGCAATTTGCACAGCCTGCAGTAATTCTACGTCTTCTTCTCCAGTGGGGCAATGGAGCCTGCAGTCTGATCCAACTAGCAAAGTCCCCGGAACACAATCCTTACAACGGAACCCTCCGGTCTTTGCACTGCTCCCAAACTGAGCCCTCTCTCCTGTTTGGCTTCTACTTCTATTTGGGAACTTAAGGGGAAGGGGAGGAGTTTACATTAGTTCCATTCTCAGCGAGTGACTCTGTGTGTGTCTTGCCAGGGTCCTAGCCAACAATGGAAGTCACCTGAGTAGCTTCAAACAGCTAATAAGGCCTACTGCCTGCCACCCCCAATTTCTGGATGATTCTATCCCATCTAGCAGAGTCATCCTATTTAGCTGGAGCAAGTCTACAGGCTCAGTCCCCCAAAACAAAAATATATATCCTCCTCACTGTTTCTTCCTTTATTTACACTCCTAAATACTGCAATGCAAGCATGTAGGTTGCAGAAGCATACTATTAATTATTTCTATTGATACTGACTTAGGGTTTTTTACAGACACCCATCTCCATAAAATCTGAGCACCTTTGAAGTAAAATCAATAGCAATTATCAAGACCCTATTGGACTTCATGGAGTTTCTAGCACTTACCAAAAGGGGTTTTAATCCCAAAAAGGGAATGAGGGTTTGGGGGGCGGGTATTATTTTTTAGATTGTATTAATCTCTTCTTTTTGTTTGGTGGGGGTTGTCAGTTTTGTGAATATCCTTTTTATGCTTGGAAGGGCTATTTTGAAGAGGAAGATTTTGCAGCATTTGGTAAAGATGGTCATACTCTGGATTTGCCTGATCTCATGTGGAAGTTTGTTCCATAGTTGGATGCCCTCAAATTAAGATGCTTTATCCCCAGCTCTCACACATAGTCCTGGACTTTGCAATCGACATTGTCCTAGTGGAATGCAGCTATTGTGGTAGTTTGTCTATCAAAATTCTTTAACATAGCTGGGGCTTGATCCATTAATTGAAAATTAGGACTAAAACCTTACGCTGGCACCAGGAGCTGACTAGGAGCCTGTGGAGATACATCAGCATAAGCCTGATGTGCTCACAGTGGCCTAAGCCATTGACAAGGCAGGCAGCCACATTCGGTACTGGCAGTAGCAGGTACATCGTCTTCACAATCAGCCTCACATACAGTGAATTACGGTAATCCAGATTGAATGTGACAAATGCACGGATCACTGTGGTGAGGTTTTTGTCCAGGCAGAAGGGATAACATTTCTTGGCAAGCTGGAAGTGAAAGAACGCACTTCCTTATTTATTTTTTGATCATTACCTTATTGTTGAACAAATTATTTTTAATTTTGGAGACGGGTTTGGAGCGATTATTTCTATGTTAAGAGTAAGACACTGGTAACTATGGAATCTGAGACACTTCAAATGCAAGCGTTTTATGGTAGCAGAGTAGTAACAATATGCTTAAAAAATCTGAAATTACTGAAATCAGGAACATTCATCTTGGTGTTGGCATTAGGTGATGTTGACTTCCAAGTTGTCTAGTCATTTAGGGCCTGTAACAAGGTGCTGGCCAGGAGATCCTGGCTAGGTCCCTGTTAGCCTGCTCCAATTAAGGAGAATTAGTTGGGGCTGGCAGAGGAGACCGCACCCTGATAATTTGAGCCTAGGCACCCGTGGGCCTGATTAGCCAGCTGGCTGTATAACGCTGGCAGGGAGGAAGCCAAGGGAAGCAGGGGACACAGGAAGGGGAGGAGTGTGTGGCTCTAGATCCCTGCTAGCTGGGGAAGCTAGCGGTCCCCCAGGGTGTTGGCCTGAAGACAGTGTATAAAGTGTATATACACCTCTACCCCGATATAACGCGACCCGATATAACACAAATTCAGATATAACGCAGTAAAGCAGCGCTCCGGGGGGGGGCGGGCTGTGCACTCCGGCAGATCAAAGCAAGTTCAATATAACGTGGTTTCACCTATAACGCGGTAAGATTTTTTGGCTCCCGAGGACAGCGTTATATCGGGGTAGAGGTGTAGCAGGTGGTGGGAACTGGCACAAGAATAAAAGAGCAGTGGTGCATACACTTTGAGTGGTCTCCGACGGAGTTTTGTGGAGGAGCCAGGAGGGCTCCGTTACACGGCCATATTCTGATATCATTACTCAGAATGGGCCACATTATCAGTAGACTTAAAGCCCAAGTTATCAGAGACCTAGAGCTTGCAGCTCTGCTACAAAAGCAGCCTCTCCCCTGATGAACCTCCTTTAGTTCATTAGATGGTGGGCCCTGGGGTGTGCACATAAAGCAATCCATCAGAATGAGATTCGCTTCCACATGCTTAACAACTGGGATGGGGGAGCATTAGTTGCCAGAGAGAAGTATGTATTGGACAGGGAAGCAGACTTTGGAAGCAAGACTGGAGAGCAGAGGTATGCGTAGGTACTGCTGTGATGGGTGCCAGTATAAGAACCTGGATGGATGAATTGGTGGATAGAGCAGGGCTGAGCAGCAGAGATCCTTGTTGACTCTCCAGTCTTCCACTGATCTTTGGGGCTCTGCCCCACTGCAGAGCCTATTCCCTGTGCCCAATGGGAAGCCCGGCCTGGATATATTAGTCCACGAGTTCTCACTCCCTTACGCACTTTCCAAATCGAAAAATATTTTCTTTATTTTTTATGATTGTTCATTTTTATTATAGTTTATTCTAACATATAAAAGTATAAATTACTGTATTCACATTTATAAACCACATTTCTAATATATAAATCTCCTTAAAAAGAAGACACTGTCTACTGAACACTAAATATGAGCATTATTCTTGTGCTAAACATTTCCATATCCAAGACTAGAGAAACAGTTCAGTTTCTGATGGCTACTTAGATAAGCAGCTACTGGCTAATGTTTCCATATTTTTCCCCACACTTGTGTTCTATTTTTTTTTTTTTTTTTACAAAAAAACAAAGCAATCCTAAACGTATGCTGTGAACATGAAACTAAATTTCCATCCTATCATATTAGATAACTAGTGAAGTCATCTTTCTTTCCCCATTGCAAATTGAAGCTTCATATGTACAGGTCTTGGAATCTCTACACTGCTCTACCGATCAGGAAAATCAGCATTCTGCTCCATGCTATTGTACAGTGTGTCTGCTTCTTACCACTCTCCTTACTTATTAATAAATCAGATGTAAATGAAATCAAGTTTTGGCAGATCTGTTGGTGTCATAGTGCTATTCCAGTTTGAAGTTAGGAATATATTGTATAACTTACTGCACATAGAGACGACATGTCCAAGTTCTAAACATCAAGAGACAAATATCCCCAAATGAGATGCTGAGTCAATTGTGACCATCCTTTTAAAAACAAATACTCTCCACTGAAAATCCAAGGATGTATTTGTGAGGAAGGGTATTAAAAGAGTACTAATAATTCTCTTGATGGGAGTTATGCTCATAAAACTTTTCTTTGAATAAATTGCAAACTAAACATCAACTCTTATGCTTCTTGTTTGCAACAGTCCATTATCTTCCCATTTCAGAATACTCACCCTTTTGGCCAGGGCCAGCCCACAACATTTTGGCACCTGAGGCGGGGAGCTCAAATGACGCCCCCATTCCTCCTTGCTTGGGCCAAAACTTTGAAAGGTCTCAATTGTGCCTTCTTCCTGTTCTACTCCTCTCATGGTACTGCTCTGCTACCTACCCCAATTAAGGAGAACTAACAACTTAAAATGCCTTGTTCAAAAATTTTAAGTAACACTTAATTTTCAAACGCCTGAACAGCAAATGTAACTTTTCTTGTCTGCATAGTAAACACTGGCATTTTTATCTGTATGAGTAATCAAAGTGGTGCTTTCCATGCCTTCTTGTTTGTAAAGATTTGAACTGCTTCCTGAAGATCCACAGTCTGGGACGGCTCATGCTCTATTGAGATGGTTGCAAGGCTGACCAGCCTCTCCTGTGTCATTGTGGAGCGTAGATGTGTTTTTATTAACTTCAGCTTGGAGAAGCTGCATTCTCCACTGGCAACTGTTACAGGAAGTGTTAGAAGTATGCACAGAGCAACAAAAACATTTGGAAAGAGGGTGGTCATCTTATTTGTGCAACATATTCCAGAACAGCCTTTGGAGTTTATCCTGCTGAAATGTATTTTGAAAGGGCTTTCAGTTCATCACCTAAATCACTCACATCAATATCACGCATGTCATCATGTGTCAACACTGTCTCTAGTGCCCTGCATTGCTGGTGTAGGTCTTCTTCAGGTATAGTGAGGAGTTTTGGAATATCATACAACATCCCAAATATACTGCTGTGTTCCTTGAGCTGCATGAAACGTTCTTCAACTGACTGTATTGCACAATCTAGCACCTGGTTAAAGAATTCAACTTTGAATTGTTGTTTGGGGTCTCTTATGGGATTATCCCGTGCCTCGTAATCAAAAGATCTTCTTCTTTGGTGACTCTTGTATTCTTGAATGGGTGGGAAAATAGCTTCAGTGTGAAGTTCCTCTGCCAACTTCTGTGCACTCTTCAGAACGTTTTGAAATCCCTCATCTGACCGGTAAGACTGTAGGTATGACTTTGCTTTGTCCAGTTGTTCCATTGCTCCAGATATATCAAGGTCAACATCTTCTAGTCTCTTGCTTACAACATTTATTTCAAACAGTATGTCATGCCACAACACTAAGCCACACAGACATTTGAAGTTATGTATGTTTCTGGTGATTCCATTTCCCTCTGCCACTGTTCTTCCACAAACAGTTCCTGTCATAGCATTATCCTCCATAACGGCAACTATAGCATCATCTATCTTCCCAATTTGGTGTTTGATAGGCTTTATCGCCTCCACTCGACTTTCCCATCGTGAGGCACTCAGTGGTTTCAGTGTCAGAGAGCATGTTCCCAGATGTTCCTTCAAAATTTGCCATCGATGGGTTGATGCAGAGAAAAATACATAGATGCTTTGAATTACATAAAAAAATTCAGCAGCCTCACTAGAAGCTGATGCTGCATCACTGACCACCAAGTTCAATGAACGAGAACTGCATGGGACAAAAAAAGCTCAAGGGTTTAACTCTCGGATCCGTGTCTGCACTCCTCTGTTCTTTCCTCTCATGTTGGTACCATTATCGTAGCCCTGACCTCTCATGTCAGCTATCATAATTCCCATATCTTCCAGCTTTTGAAGAAGCACATTTGTCATACTAGCTCCTGTAGTATCATCAATGTCAATACATTCTAGAAAATGCTCTCTGACAGTCACCATTGCAGGGACATTTTCACTAAGTTCTGTTGTTGTTACAAAACGCATCATTAAAGTAATTTGTTCCGTATGGCTGATGTCAGGTGTGCAGTCCAGAATAACAGAGTCATATCTTGCTGACTTCAGATCTGCCACAATCTTCTGTTTGACTTTTGTTGCCAGTAACTGTATGATCTCATTTTGAATTGTTTTTCCAAGGTAGTGGTGTGTGTACATTTCTTGGGTGGTGACTCTTGTTAGATGCTCCTGGAGTACAGCATCAAACTCAGCCATCAGCTCCACAATTTTAAGGAAGTTTCCATTGTTTGGCACATACAGCTGATCTGAAGTGCCATGTGTGGCCCCAGCTGTGGCTGCTTCCCCAATCAGCCTAGCCTTTTTAACAGCCGCAGCCCTCTCCAGGGGGGCAGCCGCCCCACTACAGATGGAAACTTCTATTTTCATTGTCTTTGGAGGACATGAAGGTTTTTCACTTGATGTGGCCCATGCAGTACAAGGAAGTCCCTCAGGCTACTGCTCAAGTGGGTCCACAGTCCTGGATCATCTAGACTTAAGGAACTAAACTCAGCAGCACCTGTTTCTTGCGCCTCTACCACAATCTTCTCTGATCTACACTTTTCTTCAGAAATGTGCATGGTTACATCCATTTGAGATGGAGATATGGATGCTGCAGTAGCTGCCAGGTCACCTGCACTCTGACTAATTGGAATATCAGGCATCTCCTCACCACTCACATCCTCACCGGGGCCGGAAGGCTCACCGTGAACATTTGTGTCTATGTATCTCAGGAGAGCTCCTTCCTGCTTAGATAGAAAAACTTCCTTGGCTTTCTTTCTTTTTCTGAATGCTGCCCCAGAGGGGCGTTTTCTTCTTTCACTCATGACTGCTGTTCTGTGCCAGCTATAGTGGCTCTCAACACTTAACTGAAGGGGACAAATAAGCAGGCTGGTAGCAGGGCCTGAGTGAGGGGAGATATCAGCGTCTTAAGGGCCTAACTGGCTCCTACTACTTCAGTTGACTGCCTGTTCTCCTCAAGTGGGTTCAGGGAAGCATCAGGAAACAGGAAGCTCCATGAGAAGCTGGTGTTAATCAGTCCAGGCTCCTGGGGGTGCTAGATTGGTACATAAGAGGCTCCTCCTCCTCACTCTCCCTGCAGCTCTTGCTGCTTTCTGTTATTGTCTCTTGTGTCCTCCTTCCTCCAGCACAGCACTCCACCATCTCTGTGCATCTAGAGCAGAGATAATACATATGCACCAGCAGCAGACACAATTTTCTACACTCTGGGGCCTACTGGGGCCTACTGGCGCCCCCCCCCCCCAGTCTGGCACCTGAGATGGCCGCCTCAGTTCTCTTCATGGTAAGGCCAGCCCTGCTTTTGGCCCAATCACCTGGAAGGGAAATTGTAAGAGCCCAACATTGAACAATAACAAGGAGAATTTATACTTTTGAGGACCCCATTTGATAATCTTAGTCTACTTTTGTGCTCATTATCCAAAACTAGATCATTACCAACTAATGAAAGTTACTCTGTCACATCCCTATTCTGCATACCAAGTTAGCCAATCAATAATCTCCCAACTAAATATCATTCCAGGTTGGCATATTAATTTATATTAGCTGTTTTCCCACTCCCAAATGTTTCTAAACACTACTGCTCAGTTCTATAAATTACCAGCCTGACAGAGAGAGACCTCCAAATTGCTTTGTCATATGAGTTTTAAATAAACTAATTTTAGGATTTTTGCCCACCACTAAAGTATCATCAAACGGAGTCCAGTTCTCCTTTAATTCATTTTTGGAGTAAGATTGACAACACTTGCATACACAGTTTGCAGGGTAAAATATTAATTTTAATAAGGTGTAAGTATTCCTGTAAAATGTGTCATTTTCCTGAAATTTTTTAAAAATACTCATTTTTCAATTCATTTACCAGGACTATCCATGGCTCTAGGTATAAATAATATCTGCAAAATGAACAGTGCATGGGACATAATGGATTATCCATATCCAAAATAATCATAACAAAATCAACAACTCTGACAAACCATCCTGCAACCCTCTATTCACTCTTTCCCAAAAGGGCCAACAAAACAGAGATGTAATATGACCTAAAAGTTAAACCAATCCCGAGTCTGTTAGGCCAACACATGGAGTGAATTCCAAAGTCCTGCATCCTTCACAGAAGCCTTTCTGCCACCAGTTGACTCCCTTTTCAACCAGGGGCTATGAGCTTGAGCATTTCTGCAGATTTCTGTAGCTGGGTTACCCAAAGAGAGAGGCTGTTTCCCAGAGACCCAGTTTCCAAACTTTTTAGGGCTTTATAGGTTAAAACTAACAATTTGGAATTTAACCAGAAATTTACCATCAGCCAATACAGATTAGGGAGCTCCCCCGCTAATCTATTCTTTTATGTCCATTCTGTCATTAACTGTGCTATTAAAAGAATAAATAGCATAGTACAGAAATATAATAGCCCCGATTCTGTTCTTACGTATGCCAGTGTAAATCAGGAGTAACTCCACTGTGTGAAACTGGTATGAGTTCAGAATCAGACCTAATGGACCAAAAAAAAAACAACCCCCAACAGACATCAACAAGGACATGAAAATACTGGAGAGAGAGGGCATAGGAGGGCCAAAAAAATTATCCAGGAGCTGGAAAACAAGCCATAAAGAGCTCAATTTATTCAGTTTATCAAAAAGAAGGTTGACAGGTGACTTGATCACTGTGTCTAGGTACTTACACATGAAGATGTCTGATAATGGGGGTGCTTTTCAACCTTGCTGACAAAGGCATAACAGGATCTGATGGCTGGAAGTTGAAATTCTACAAAGACAATTTCCTAGCAGTGAGGGTAATTATCATCAGTTGGAGTTTTAAAAACAAGATAAGAGATCTTCTTAAAAGCTATGCTTTAATCCAGTTTCTGGGAGAAATTCTTTGACTCAACATGCTCATAACACTTGCAGCTCTGCATGAAAACAGGGACTTTAATCAAATCTCATGCTTCAGGGCATCAGCTGGTTGATTATAGGAGTCAGGAAGGAATTATTTTCCCCAGTGCTGAATTGACTAGAAGTATTTTTGATTTTTTTCTCACTTTCCTCTAAGGCAGTGGTTCTTAACCTGGGGTGCATGCACCCCTTGCGGGTGCAAGATGCCTTTTCTGGGGGTGCGAGCCATGCCAGATTTTTTTAGAAGGTAAATCATCGAAAACACAAATTAAACACAGGCACGTAAGTACAACTACTTTGTTTCATCAAACCTATGTATTTATTACCATTATACATTTTTTAACGATTACTGTAATATACAAACAAAAAATTTATTTCAAGTTTTTAAGCTAATTGTAGTGAAATTGTCTCGCTACAAAATACAGTGTGTCGCCACGTTGCGGGGTATTTCTTGATGCATGCGCAGATGATAATGTGGCAGCGCCGCGGCTTTGTTCGAATTCAGTTAGCTGCTGTTAGTGCGTTGGTTACAGTTTCACTAACTTTCCTTTTCTTGAAGAAACAGTTGTTTCAGAAAATGAAGGAATGACCATTACAACTGAAGTGACAAAGCATTTGCAACAGTTGAGTGACTCTTTCCAAGGATATTTTTCCACTGGAGATCTTGATGTGGCAAAGAAATGGATACTGGATCCATTTCTTTTTAACCTGGATTCCATCAACAATAGTGATTTGATGAAAGATGATCTCATTATGAGCCAATGGCCAAATTCAAATGGAGTTTGAGACAATGAAGCCTGAGAATTTCTGGTGTGCTCACCTAGCACTGTTTCCACAACTGGCAAAGACAGTACTGGAGATCCTTGTGCCATTTCCGACTACATACTTGTGTGAGATAGGATTTTCATCACTCTTACACATCAAAACAAAGGCCAGAAACCGCCTAAATGCGAGTGATGACATGCGTGTGGCTATTTCAAAAAAGTTCCTTGTTTCTCGAACATCATTGAACAAAAGCAACAACAGGAGAGTCACTGAGCCGGTAAACTTAAAAAAAGTGTCATTTTTCATGTATTCTTAATTTTACTGCAAAATTAAAATAAATATATAATTCTATCGCTTTCATTCTATAGTTATGATATATCTAGGTTTAAAGAACTAACCTACTTCAACGATGTTTGGTAAGGGGTGCGAGAACATATTTTGAGAACCAAAGGGGTGTAGGCTGCAGTAAAGGTTAAGAACCACTGCTCTAAAGCATGAAAGATTGGCCGCAGCTGGAGACAGCTGTTTGTCAGAGGGTGGAGATGGATGGCAGGAGAGAGATCACTTGATCATTACCTGTTAGGTTCACTCCCTCTGGGGCACCTGGCATTGGCCACTGTCGGTAGACAGGATACTGGGCTAGATGGACCTTTGGTCTGACCCAGTACGGCCGTTCTTATGTTCTTACAGGACTCCAGAAGGGGTGGATCAGTGCTCTAAAATGGTACAGAGAACCGTTTTTCTAGATGCCTGGCTGATCTGTCTTGCTCACATGCCCAAGATCGTGCGGATCAACAGATTTGGACTCAGGAAGGAATTTTCTCCCAACTTAGATTGGCTGGGACCATGGGTTTTTTCACCTTCCTCTATAGAACTGGGCACAGTTCCTGCTGGGATAATCTGAGCATAGCTCACCTAATCAATTCCCTGCAATTACAGGGGCCTCGGACATTGGTGGGACCTTGTCGTTCCTGATCTACACCTGTGGCACGCAGTTTAGTCTCCTAGTGAGGACTGAAATGCTTTAGGTTGACTGAAGTCTTTGAGCTTAATATATGGGTATCTGGGTGCCCTATAATATACTGGAGGTCAGACTAGATGTTCTAATGGTCCCTTCTGCACTTAAACTCTATGAAAGAAGTATCCATGAATTGTAGCAGTGATGTAACTATTTATTTAGAATATATGAAGGTAGTTACTGGGTCAGAAAACAGACAGAAGTAGTGAGGTAGTATAATATACACAAGTTTGCATTTTTTGTCTTTTCACCACAAACATAATGTGAAGAAACCACAAGGGCAGTATGCAGCTCAAATAACTGTGTTTCCTGAATACACACAACATGCAAGACCTAGCTACACATACGCACTGCTGCTCTGGTTGGGTTCTGGTGGCTTGATATAGAACACTGTAAGCACTGTTAGAAGCTTTACAAATTACTTAAAGGGATACTATCATATTCCTATACACTACACCATTAATTCAAATGTGGGGTGCTATAGAAATGCAGTTTATATGGGGGGGTGCAATAGAAAAAACTAACAAGAAGGTGCAAATCAAAGTAGTGAGGGTTACTTTACCTCAGGGCTTCTCTACATGGCACAGCAAAGCCTGACAGAGGGGTGTGATTTGTAAAAAACACTAACATGCTGCGCTGTAACTGCTCCATATAGACCTTGCTGGTGCTCACTAAAAGATAACTGTTACAGGACTATGTTAACTCAAACTAGGTACCTTCTTAGAGTGCACTAGCAGGGTCTACATTGGGCAATTAGAGCACAGCATGTTACTGCACTTTACCAATCACAGACCTCTGGCAAGCTTTGCTCTCTCCTGAGGACAAGCCCTATAAAACAGATAAAGTGGGTTAAAAATCCACCAAGTCCTTTCATGTGTAAATTAAGGACTTTACAGGTAGGAACTATAATACCCTGGAGACAAGACACCTCAATCTAACCCTGGTTTGGGGAGCAAAGAGAAATCGGCAGGAAAATGGGGGGAGAAACAACTCAAAGCCCCTACATAGAGTCATAGAACTTAAGGCCAGAAGGGATCACCATGTCATCTAGTCTGACCTCCTGTGTATCACAGGCCACCATCACCACCCAGCAGCCGCACACTAAACCTTGTCAAATGCGTCTGAAAGTCCAACTACACTATATCCACTGGATAATACTTGTTCACTTGTTGACCTCCTCAAACAATTCTAATAGATTGGTGAGACATGATTTCCCTTTACAAAAGATTTGTTGACTCTTCACCAACAAATCGTGTTCATCTATGTGTCTGATAAATATTCTTTACTACAGTTTCAACCAATCTGCTTGGTACTGAAGTTAGGCTTAACAGCCTTTAGCATTGCCTTTTGCCCTTGAGGCTCTGCCATACCCACCTTACAAGTCTTGTATTAATCCCCATCTTCTTTAATGTAACTAATAATTTCCCATGTGGCACTGTGACAAATACTTTACAAAAGACCAAGTATATTAAATCTACTGCATTTCCCTTAATTGATTTTTTAAGATATCTTCTCAAAGAAGGATACCAGCTTAGTCTGGCATGATCTACATTTAGTAAACCTATGTTGCATTACATCCCCTTTTCCATTTACTTCCATGAATGTAATTATTCTTTCTGCAAAATTTGTTCTAAAGCCTTGCATACTACTGAGGTCAGATTAACAAGTCTTTAATTGCCTGGATCACCTTCTTCCCCTTTCTTAAATATAGGTAAAACATTTAGCTGTTCTCCAATCATATGGTACCACATCTGAATATACAGATTTATTTAAAATTGTTGCTACAGGATTAGCAATCTCATGTGCAGGTTCTTTCAGTGTTCTGGGATGGAAATTATCCAGTTCCCCCCAATCTGAGTGCATTAACCTCTAAGTTTTTCTTCCACTTCAGATGTGGTAATTTCCATTTCTGTACACATCAGCCATCCTGTCTTCATGCCCATGTTCTAAATTACTGTAAATCGAGGCAAAATATTCATTTAGTTTTGGGATCAGACCTAGATTATCTTTAATTTCCTCCCCACCCATACTGCATAGCATTCCAACCTCATCCTTCCTTATTCTTTTTATTTATATAACTAAAAATCCTCTTATTATTTTAATCTCACTTTATGCCTACATTTTCTGACCTCCAAGATGTAGTTTTCTTTGCCGATGAATCCCTTTTTCCATTCCCTATAGCTTCTCTGCTTACTCCTAACAACCTTTTTGAGGTGGTTACTCGTTCAGCTAGGTTTGGAGCCTTTACCTACAAGTGTTTTTCCTTTGGCTTGGGTTGCAAATTGCAGATAGTTTTTGTACATTTGATTTAAAGAAATTCCAAGCCTCCTCCACATTTAAATCTTTGAGCTCTTCAGTTCAGTTGACTCCTCTGACTAATTCTCTTAATTTCCAACAGTCTGCCATTTTGAAATAAAACAAAACATAACTGAAGACCTGGATTTGGTTGCGCTTCCATTTAATTTAAACTGGATCAATTCATGATCATAGAATCATAGAATATCAGGGTTGGAAGGGACCTCAGGAGGTCATCTAGTCCAACCCCCTGCTCAAAGCAGGAAAATCACTCGAATCAAGATTATTTTCTGTGATGTCTTCACTACTTACCAAAACCAAGTCTAAAATTGTAACATCTCATGTTGGTTCAGTGACTATTTACCATAAAACCATCCTCTCCTCCCTTTTTTGCATAGCTAGTACTACTTCACTGAGTGGTGTCCCTATGGGTGCTCCACTTTAGGAGTCGGGGCGCCCCGGCGCCACTGATTGAAGACATTTGTTAGCAGTGCCTGTTTGGAACATGCATGCGCCGTAGGCGCCTTGTGTGCCGCTAGCGATCACGCGTCCCGGCCGCCCCCACCCCTAGTTCCTTCTCAACCGTCCTCGACTGCAGATGGAGCTCCACAAGTGGTGTCTGAAATATTAATTTAGATAGTAGAGTTAGTTATTAGATAGATTTCAGTAGTACATATTGTAGTATTAGTATTAAGTTTAGTCTTAAGTTTTAGTTTCAAACTACAAAAAAAAAAACACACACACAGAGTTCATCTCCAAGTTGTTCTTTAGATTTAGTTAGAAAAAATTAATACAATAATGCCAGGCTCGCCTGGATTCAAAAGATACCTTATTCAGTAACTGAGGTTCTTTGAGAAGTGTAAGTAACCTTCTTTTCTTTGTGACACCTTCTGAACATATTCAGCTGAATGTTATTTTTGAAAACAAATCAAGAATTGAACCATTGACTATGAAAAATATATGGTAACTATAATCTTGGGACAGCCTATTTTCCTGCCTGTGCATGTGTCATTGTCCCCAGAGTACTAATAAGATTTAAATCCATGCACAGAGAGAAGAATATACAGTAGAACCTCAGAGTTACGAACACCTACAGAATGGAGGTTGTTCGTAACTCTGAACAAAACATTGTGGTTGTTTTTTCAAAAGTTTACTACTGAACATTGACTTAAAATAGCTTTGAAACTTTGCTATGCAGAAGAAGAATGCGGCTTTCCCTTTATTTTTTTTAGTAGTTTATATTTAACACAGTACTGTACTGTATTTGGTTGGGTTTTTTTGTTTGTTTGTTTTTTTGTCTCTGCTGCTGCCTGATTATGTACTTCTGGTTCCAAATGAGGTGTGTGGTTGACTGGTCAGTTTGTAACTCTGGTGTTCGTAACTCTGAGATTCTACTGTACCTTCTTATTGGCCTGATCCTATGAGGTATTCAGCAGCAGCAGCTCCCACTGACTTCTGTAGGAGGTGGAGATAGTACCACGCAGTATCAGACATTATGTTTGAAACACTTCTGAGTTCATTGATGATATTTTGCTGTTGTGATAGGGAATCTGGGCTGCTATAAGTAAAAATGCCAGAGAGAAGTGGTAAATCTTTTAAAGAGATCATAATACTAATTTTGAGCCAGATCTTAACAAATCCATATGCACATAAATAGTCTTCATTCTCACAAGTAGTCCCAATGAAGTCAGGGGGTAAGGGTTTGCAGGTTCAGCCCATTGTTATACAGGAGAGAGAGTAAAATAAACAACAATAAATTAACTATAAACAGTTATAGTCCTTTGCAAAATCATTGTTGTTAAAAACATCTTCATAACTTTGTGTCCCCTACTTCACAACCTTGTCTGACTCATGACAACGATAGCTACAATACTCTCTTACAGCAAGGTTCTCTTCTGCTCTTTCTCTCTGCCCTTCCAAGATGTGAATCTGGTCTTTTATGTACTTGATTTCAACTCTGTCCCCAAAGCTCCTGAAATTTCAGTTATTAATTGAACAAAATCTGGAATACTTCCAGGCCTACCTACTTCTGATTGGTTTGCACTCAATTCCTCTGCTCTGGTCTTTAGTACAGCACGACCTAGCAGAACTACTCAGACATGAAGTAAGTTAATCAGTAAATGAATAGCGTTCTGAAACAGGGAAGTTTTATCCTGAATTTGTCAAAGGAATTATGTGTTAGTTCTCTGGCAGGCATCAGGAAAGACAAATACTGAAAAATATAGCAAGTGTGATCTTCATAGCAGTATTTCATCAGCAAAAATCCTTGGGGATGGATAGGAAAGGTCAGATCCTATTTGAACTTTATTGTTAACCCTCATAGCCATATAGATGCAGTGCAGGCTAAGACTTTCTACAAGTTAGTAGTGGGCTTTGTAAGAAACTATCGACCCTACTATTGAACAGGCCATACAGCAGCTAAATTGCATAGCACCAATGAGGTGTGACTCCAGTTTCAGTATATATACAGGAGTGTCTCTCTCAGATTGCACTGTACATAAACGTCTGCTTGATTTTTTTATGTTAAGTTCTTTACTAATTTATTTTAAATTACTGATTTAGAAAGAGATAGTATAATTCTCAGGAATATCAGAACTCAAAGGCAGAAAAAGGCCTTTTTGATTTTATATTTTCTTATGTCTGAGTGATTTCAGAATCCTAAGATCTTGGTGCTATTGAACACAGTCAAGAAGGCTGCAAAAGTAGCAGCTGGGAAATCCCAAATCAAACATATATCAAGGGCCTGTTCATGTTCCCATTAAAGTCAATATGAGTTTTGTTATTTATTTAAATGGGAGCAGGATCAAGTTTCAAATGGAACTCCGTCTTCATTCTTATTTAGAATCTCTCTCTTTCTCTAACTGCTTTAAACAGCAGTATTTTTAGAATTACTTTATATTATTTAGGGACCCAAATTTTTAAAAAGGGCCTAGTGATTCTGGGTATTCAATTTTCACATGTCCAACTTGAGACAGCTTAAAGGGGCCTGATATTCAGAGGTTTGGGAAATTGGGCAAGTAAAAATTGAGGCACCCAAAATCTCCAGTCACTTTTGAAAACGTAGGCCATTAATCCTACATATATGACAATATAAATTCAGTATTTTCCCCTGTGAATAATTGAGATTCTATAAAATTCAGTGGTCATAGCAACTGAGATTTTTAATGTTGTATTTTTTTCTTGGAATGAAAGGAATAAATATGCTGATCATACTAGGAGCACTACTACCCATCTACTGTACCTTCCCAAGCCAGGAGTTGTCAAATGTTAGTGAGGAGCTGCATTTCTATCATAACTTGTACTGCTCTGTAATTGTGCTGTCAGTTCTGCAAACATTTTGTTTTAATACTGAAAGAAGAATAAGATGTGAAAAGCATTATATGCTGAACTCAGTAGAGTTGCACAAAAGATCATCTGTGGTAAGCATAAGGGTTTATTGATTAATACATATATAAGCGTCTCTAAACTATAATGCTGACATGTCAACCACTAGATAACCAATCATAATTCCTCTAAAGCAAAGAAAGGTGGCTACTATATTATTATTAATTATATTATCTTTCAATTTTATTTTCAGTCTGGATAGACTGATGGACAGTTGTCCACAGATGGACAAAAGAGCAAGTAAGTAAAATCCAGTTATTCATGTCTGAATACTGGTGACAACAGTATTTTTGGAAACCTTTTTGATTCATTGCTAGCTTCAAGCTTTCAGCAGCAGACTTCCCAGTGATCTGCTGCACACCATCTATCCACCTCCTTGCTGGTCTACTATGATGAACCATCACCTGTCGATTTCTCATATCACATTCTGCTTCCTTCCATAATATTTCTAACAAGCATTCATCATCTTTTCCATCCAAGAGATATGCAATATTCTTTGCCAGTACTACATCTCTGTTTTCTTCTTGTCAGCAGCATTCATTTCCCACAATTCACATCCCTAGATTGCAATAGAAAAAATTAAGCTTTTCACCAGCCCAACCGTCATATATTTTGAGATGCCATGCTTTTTTCCAGACTTTTGTAAAGGAGGCCTTTGCTCAGCCAGATATTCCTAGTCTTCTTCTGATTTCTTTGGAACAGCCTCTTTGGTTGGATATATATGATTCTAGATAATTGAATGTATCTACTGCCTCTACAGCTTGACCATTAATTGTGGTGTCTGCTTGTGTTCTGTTTTTTGTTAATCGTGTCAGCATTCAGTGAGGAATAGGCACATTCAGGGATAGTCCCTATTCCTCACTAATTGTTTTTACAGACTCCAATATTCATTGCATTGCACTCGTGGTGATGGCAAAAAGCATCATGTCATCAGCGTCTCTGAGGTCAGTTCAGAGGTGTCCACGAATGGAAATCCCAGCTCCTTCCGCTTTGTCAAAACTTTCCAGGGCTTGTGTCTTAATTATTTAATCATGATTATTATGGGACAAAAGAGTCAGTATTATAAATAACAGAGTGTATCATTCTATTCGGAAGCTATTTTAACTTTCTAGTTTTCTTGAAGATGCCTACAAAGATTATTTTCTAGGCTTACATACTAAAGAATTACTAGAGTTAGTATTGTGGATGGACAATTTGAAAGGTGACAGGAATAGATGGGTCAGCTTGTCCTCTCATTTACATATGTGCAATAACAGTTAAGTAATCATAATAAAGTCATGGCAAAAAGCCCACTGAAATCAGTTGGGTTGCTCAGATAAGGTTGAGAAGAAAATTTGGCCGCTTATCTGGATAATATTCAGGAGGAAATATTTATTAACTAATATACTTGTGCATTCTTCATTTGTGTTCTCTCCCTTCTTCCATGCCATACTAAGGAGTTATATTTGTTAAGTAAAATGTGGCATATGTGTTTTAGCCCATGTGGGGCTTGGTTTTTAAGAAGTACCCAACTGCCATAGATAGATAGATAGATAGATAGATAGATAGATAGATAGATAGATAGATAGATAGATAGATAGATAGATAGATAGATAGATAGATAGATAGATAGATGTCAAAATGACCACTGTGCACACAACTACAAAAAATACAAACCGAAATTTAGCACACAATGTATCAAGGAAGCAAGTGAAAAACCTGTTATACCAGGTATATATCAATGATGAATAAGTAATGGTTAGGAAATAGGTTCTGTAAAAATAAATAAGAATAAAATTGAAAAGATATGCAAAGGGGCAATAAGGAAAGACGCAAAGGCAATAAAACAAATGCATTTAAAAAATATTAATTCATAATTAAAATTAATGTGAACTTAACTTGCCAAGTTTCGCAGACCTCAAATTGTGAGTACAACCCATCTGCCAATATTTTCATGTTGCTTCTTGCTTATAATTTCTGTCACCCAAAATTACTTCATTAAGATTCTTTTCATGGAGTTCTGAAACTGCATATCTCTTATATCTGCATAACTGCATATATCCACAGACTATCTTCTACTGTCTGTGCTGTGTGAAAGGGAAATGCTTCTGTAAACATGTGAAGTTTGGACCTGGAAGTCTTCCTTCTAAATCAATCTTGTGATACCTTTCTAAGGAAATCAAGTTTAAGGTTAATACAATTATTTTAAAAACTCCTCCATTTCTGCATCAGGATATTAAATCAAATATTTTAGTCACATGCCTGTAAAATGTACTTGAAAAGATGTTTTATTTTCCCTTTGCAAGCCTCTTGACCATGCCATGAGCAATGTTTTGCTATGATTTTTCAAAATAAAAGATTCATGTTTCCACAAACTGTGCGAGTGTGAAGTGTGTCCTGCTGCAGACGGTAGAAGTGACTCTCCCCATACATCCTCCTCCTCTGGTTTTCTAAGGAATAATGCTGGATAAATGAAGAAGTATAAATAAAGATTCAGGTGTTTATGGAATAGCACCTAATTTAAATCAATCACATTTATAAATGTCTAGCTGAGTTTAATATCAATTGCCCACATATCCCCCCTTGGACCTTAGCTTGTCATTTGATGTTCATCGCATTTTGGAAAGCGGTTTAAGTCATTTATCCTCCAGCAGACACATTCTTGTACTTGTCTTTCCTCTTGTTTTTTTGAAAATGACCCAGATCACTATGTAGTTTTTAAAACATTTAGTTAGAAATGTATAAGGATGCCCATTAGCTGTGGCATCTGGGCACTTTACATAATTAAAATATAGCCATTAACAAATTCATCAAAATATAAGACTTACTAACAGACTCCCCATTCACCCTCTTATTACAATGTTGTACTTATGTTCTTATGTTCTTACTGCCAAGTGTTCATAAAAATAACTGCCCACAGATATCGTCCTTACATTGCAACCTGACACTTTCAAAACTTAGCCTCTGATGGACCCTGTCAGGGGCAGGTTCAGAAGCATGACTCTTACTCTGATAGAGCCCTGCCACCTGTCCTGGAGTGTTTAATGCCAGGAACAGACAGCATGAGCGGTCCTGACATGACGGGGCACCAGAGAGAAGTGATTTTTCACATAACTGGATCTAAGATGGTTCCAAATCTATAAACCGTATTATCAAAGGTCAGACATACTCCTCCAATTGGCAGCCCCTTCAGTTTCATCCAGCCCTCCATCTGCTTTTTTGTACTCGGTATCACTTCAGTTTTAGCTGGGCTGAGCTGAAGTTTGTTTGCTCCCATCTACATGTCTATCTGTATCTCTGTCAGAGACTGAGCCAGCACAACATTTTCAGTACCTGGATTAAAGAGAAAGGAAGCATAGATCTAAATGTATCTACATATTGATGACAGCGTAGGCCAGATCATCTCACTATTGCTACTAGTAACTTTGCAATACAAGGGGTGGTAAAATGGAAGCTTTCAGAAGTATAAGTACTTAGTACCCTCATGATTTCTTAGAGAAGGGAAAATGAACCAGTGAAAGGTCGGTGAATCCACACCCACAAGACACCACATGCAAGTCAACACAACCTCCTGGTAAGTGGTACCTGACATTGTTGAGGCCCCAAGTCATACTGAGTTTGAACCTCAGTAGCATGGTTTATAGAGTTCACTGAGGAGAATGAATGGAGTTTACTGCTCTGTCCTGCAGAATCTATTTGTGTGCACACCCTAAATGGCCTATACTATTTTAGTTTTAAAGCAATATTTTTCTATAGTCTCTTGTAAACACAAATAAAGGGCACAATCCTGCAGCCCTTAGTCAGGCTAAATTTCCTTGACTCCAGTGGGAATTTTGCCAAATTAAGGATACCATTCTGCTTGGAGCTCAATAGTCAAGAGTATGTACACTGTGCAGGTGTGAGGATCCATCTATACAAATCCAAATGCAAGACTGGAGCTTAAACTACAAGTTAAAAATTCCATGTTTTCACTGCAAGGGTTGGTCATATCACTCAGACCTTAAAAAATACAGGGATGTGTGATCTCATGAACTTGTGATTTTAAGCCACTGTATATCTGGTGTAATGATTTGGGATCTAAAATGTCAGGGCCAACATTTTTTAAATGTGGGTGCTTAAAGTTAGGCAGCTATGTCTATATTTAGGCACCTAAGTAAAAATTACCTATTTTCAGAAGTGCTGGGAAACTAAATTCCCACTGACTTAAAAAATGAGAAAGGGTTACTTGATACTATATTAGATATATTCAGAGAGTATGAGACTGGGAATCCTTGGAGCATCTGTCTCCACTCCGGCTTTCTAGAATTCTAATAATTGCATAGGCGCCGACTCCGTGGGTGATCCAGGGCTGGAGTACCCACAGGAAAAAATGGTGGGTTCTTAGCACCCACCGGCAGCCCCCTATCAGCACCTCCCCCCAGCGCCTCCCGCCTGCCGGTGGCCCCATTGATCAGCACCTCCTGCCCGCCATGGATCAGCTGTTCTGCAGCGTGCAGCAGGCGCTACGGAGAAGAGGGGAGGAGTGAGGGTGGGTGCACTCGAGGGAGGGGCCAGAACAGGGTGAGAAGAGGCAGGATGGGGGTGGGACCTTGAGGGAAGGGGTGGAGGGGGGGGGGCCTGGAGCGGGGCCGGGAGGAGCACCTGGCACATTAGAAAGTTGGCACATATAAGAACATAAGAATGGCCCTACTGGGTCAGACCAAGGGTCCATCTAGCCCAGTATCCTGTCTTCCGACAGTGGCCAGTGCAAGGTGCTCCAGAGGGAATGAACAGAAGAACAGGTAATCATCAAGTGATCCATCCCCTGTCACCCATTCCCAGCTTTCGGCAAACAGAGGCTAGGGACACCATTCCTGCCCATCCTGGCTAACAGCCATTGATGGACCTATCCTCCATGAATTTATCTAGTTCTTTTTTGAACCCTGTTATGGTCTTGACCTTCACAACATCCTCTGGCAAGGAGTTCCACAGGTTGACTGTGCATTGTGTGAAGAAATACTTCCTTTTATTTGTTTTAAACCTGCTACCTATTAATGTCATTTGGTGACCCCTAGTTCTTATCTTCCTTATCTACTTTCTCTACACCAGTCATGATTTTATCGACTTCAATCATATCTCCTCTTAGTTGTCTCTTTTCCAAGCTGAAGAGTCCCAGTCTTATTAATCTCTCCTCAGGCAAAGCCGTTCCATACCCCTAATAATTTTTGTTGCCCTTTCTGAACCTTTTCCAATTCCAATATATCTTTTTTGAAATGGGGCGACCACATCTGCACACAGTATTCAAGATGTGGGTGTACATGAATTGATATAGAGGCAACATGATATTTTCTGTCCTATTATCTATCCCTTTTTTAATTATTCCCAGCATTCAGTTCGCTTTTTTGATTGCCAGTGCATATTGAGTGGATGTTTTCAGAGAACTATCCACAATGACTCCAAGATCTCTTTCTTGAGTGGTAACAGTTAATTTAGACCCCATCATTTTATATGTATAGTTGGGATTATGTTTTCCAATGTGCATTACTTTGCATTTATCAACATTAAATTTCATCTGCCATTTTGTTGCCCAGTGACTCAGTTTTGAGAGATCCTTTTGTAGCTCTTCACAGTCTGCCTCGGTCTTAACTATCTTTAGTAATTTTGTATCATCTGCAAATTTTGCCACCTCACTGTTTACTCCTTTTTCCAGATCATTTATGAATATGTTGAATAGGACTGGTCCCAGAACAGTGGAGGACACCACTGTATACCTCTCTCCATTCTGAAAACTGACCATTTATACCTACCCTTTGTTTCCTATCTTTTAACCAGTTACCAATCCATGAGAGCACCTTCCCTCTTATCCCGTGGCCACTTACTTTGTGTAAGAGCCTTTGGTGAGGGACCTTGTCAAAGGCTTTCTGAACATCTAAGTACACTATATCCCCTTGATCCACATGCTTGTTGACCCCCTCAAAGAATTCTAGTAGATTGGTGAGGCATGATTTTCCTTTACTAAAACCATGTTGACTCTTCCTCAACAAATTATGTTCATCTATATGTCTGACAATATTGTTCTTTATTATAGTTTCAACCAGTTTGCCCGGGATTGAAGTCAGGCTTACAGGCCTGTAATTGCTGGGATCACCTCTGGAGCCCTTTTTAAAAATTGGCGTCACATTACCTATCCTCCAGTCATCTGATACAGAAGCTGATTTAAATGATAGGTAACAGACTACAGTTAATAGTTCTGCAATTTCATATTTGAGTTCCTTCAGAACTCTTGGGGTAATACCATCTGGTCCTGCTGACTTATTGCTGTTTAATTTATCAATTTGTTCCAAAATCTCCTCTAATGATATCTCAATCTGGGACAGTTCCTCAGATCTGTCACCTAAAAAGAATGGCTCAGGTTTGGGAATCTCCCTCACATCCTCAGCCATGAAGACCGATGCAAAGAATTCATTTAGTTTCCACATAATGGTCTTATCATTCTTGAGTGCTCCTTTAGTACCTCAATTGTCCAGTGGCCCCACTGGTTGTTTAGATATGCCTATGAATAATTGGCCGAGTTTGCAAGACCTTGCACTCAACTCGACAGTATTTCTCTGTTTGTTTGTAAATATGTATGAAATGTGATAACTTTCGAATGCTGCATTGGATCAATTCCGAAATTTCAAAGAATGTTCTATCCATCAGTAGCCAGAACTCTACTGATTTTGGGGAAAACTGGAGAACTGAAAGGGAGACATATTAAGCCCATGCCATCTGATTAACACAGCCACAGGTTCAAGCCCCTCTGCTATTGTCTATAGACTCATAGACTTTAAGGTCAGAAGGGACCATTATGATCTTCTAGTCTGACCTCCTGCACAACGCAGGCCACAGAATCTCCCCCACCCACTCCTGTAACAATGTCTGAGCTATTGAAGTCCTCAACTTGTGGTTTAAAGACTTCAAGGTGCAGAGAATCCTCCAGCAAGTGAACCGTGCCCCACGCTGCAGAGGAAGGCAAAAAAAAACCAGGCCGTTGCCAATCTGCCCTGGAGGAAAATTCCTTCCCGACCCCAAATATGGCGATTAGTTAACCCTGAGCATGTGGGCAAGACTCACCAGCCAGACACCCAGGAAAGAATTCTCTGTAGTAACTCAGATTCCAGTGTCCCATCACAGGCCATTAGGCATATTTACCGCTAATAGTCAAAGATCAATTCATTGCCAAAATTAGGCTATCCCATCATACCATCCCTTCCATAAACTTATCAAGCTTAGTTGATGGTACCCATTAGTGCCTTCAAGTTTAACAATATCCCACCCTGGGAGCCACCTAGCAGCTGTGAAGCAGTGCTCAGCAAGCTGGGAATCCTCAGACCAGGAGAGGAGGTTTCATACCTTCCCTCCTCCCTCCTAGCATCTTGTCTCCTCAAAGTCTCCCATAGTGAGGAAAAGAGAGAGGACACCAGCCTCCATCGGTCCCTTCCAATCTCAAGGAAAGAAAAGTACTTTGGTGGGGAGCCAAAGGAAAGGCAATACAGCCCCTAACTGTGTGGGAAGGGGGAACACACAGGCCCTGCCATGGAGGTGGATGTGAAAATGGAGGGAAGGGAGATGCGCACTGTGACAGTCTGTACCCCAAACTAAAAAACAGGTCCTATCTTTCATAGATCTGGTAAACTATTACAGAATGTTTGTGCGTGGGTTCAGTGACGTATCTCCAGTCACAGATTTATGTTAAAAGACCCAGCCAAATAGAGTCATTTGGAGAAAAGCATGCCAGAAAGGATTTGATAAGAATAAGAAAATCTTGTTTCAAAAGCCTGTTCTAGCTAGCCCTGATTTTGACAAAATGTTTGAACTGTGTGCAGATGCACCAGACATTGGTCTGAGTGCTGTACTAATGCAAACAGGGGAAAATAACAAGAACCACCCAATTGCCTTCTTCAGCAAAAAGCTGACACCAACTGAACAAAATCAAATGGACTATCACCTGGTTAAGTAGCCATTCTTTGGCAGGAAAAAGGGTGTGAGTGAGAATTTTACATCTTGGCAAAGAAACAGCTGGAGGTTCCCATTCCACAGACTTTCTGTCTCCTGAACCCTAGCTGGAGATGATTCTCAAAGAGGAGGAAAAGATATAAAGATGGGGAACAGACTCCCCAAATGATCTCTCCCTTCACCTCTACTAATAGCATCAACAACACTTGAAGGACAAAGGAAGCATCATTAGACTGGGGAAAGAGCCTGTCTGAAAGGAGTTCAGACAGCAAGACTGCTACAGCATGTGGTGAGAAAGACTCTTTGCTTTGATTTCACTTAGTTTGTTACGTTAGGTATTAGATTTTTTTACCTTTTATTTACTTGTAACCAATTATGACTTTTATGCCTCATTACTTGTAATCACTTAAAATCTATATTTCTGTAGTTAATTAACTTGTTTTATTGTTTTAACTAAATCAGTGTGTTTGGAGTGAAGTGTTTGGGAAACTTCATTTGGGATAAAAAGATTTGTGTGTATCATTTTCTATTAATGAACTGATAGACTTTATACATGTTTGTATTGTTTAGGAGGGTGCTGGGCAGTACAAGACGGGGGGAAAGTCTGGCACTGGGCATTTCCTGGTGTTGCCCTGCAGTGTAATTCATAGGTAGCTGGCTATAGCACTCATACAGCATAACTGGGAGTGATTTACATGCTGGAGGCTGTGTGTAGGCAGATATTAAAACCTTATATTTACCAGAAGTTCATAGACTCATAGAATTTAAGGTCAGAAGGGACCATTATGATCATCTAGTCTGACCTCCTGAACAACGCAGGCCACAGAATCTCACCCACCCACTCCTGTAACAAACCCCTAACCTATGTCTGAGTTACTGAAGTCCTCAAATCATGGTTTAAAGACCTCAAGGTGCAAAGAGTCCTCCAGCAAGTGACCCGTGCCCCACGCTGCAGAGGAAGGCGAAAAACCTCCAGGGCCTCTGCCAATCTGCCCTGGAGGAAAATTCCTTCCAGACCCCAAATATGGCGATCAGTTAAACCCTGAGCATGTGGGCAAGACTCACCAGCCAGCACCCAGGAAAGAATTCTCTGTAGTAACTCAGATCCCACCCCATCTAACATCCCATCACAGGCCACTGGGCATATTTACCTGCTAATAATCAAAGATCAATTAATTGCCAAAATTAGGCTATCATACCATCCCTTCCATAAACTTATCAAGCTTAGTCTTGAAGCCAGATATGTCTTTTGCCCCCACTACTCCCCTTGGAAGGCTGTTCCAGAACTTCACTCCTCTAATGGTTAGAAACCTTCAACTAATTTCAAGTCTAAACTTCCTAATGTCCAGTTTATATCCATTTGTTCTTGTGTCCACATTGGTACTAAGCTTAAACAATTCCTCTCCCTCCCTGATATTTATCCCTCTGATATATTTATAAAGAGCAATCATATCTCCCCTCAGCCTTCTTTTGGTTAGGCTAAACAAGCCAAGCTCTTTGAGTCTCCTTTCATAAGACAGGTTTTCCATTCCTCGGATCATCCTAGTAGCCCTTCTCTGTACCTGTTCCAGTTTGAATTCATCCTTCTTAAACATGGGAGACCAGAACTGCACACAATATTCCAGATGAGGTCTCACCAGTGCCTTGTATAACGGTACTAACACCTCCTTATCTTTACTGGAAATACCTCGCCTGATGCATCCCAAGACCGCATTAGCTTTTTTAACGGCCATATCACATTGGCGGCTCATAGTCATCCTGTGATCAACCAATACTCCGAGGTCCTTCTCCTCCTCTGTTACTTCCAACTGATGTGTCCCCAATTTATAACCAAAATTCTTGTTATTAATCCCTAAATGCATGACCTTGCACTTTTCACTATTAAATTTCATCCTATTACTATTACTCCAGTTTACAAGGTCATCCAGATCTTCCTGTATGATATCCCGGTCCTTCTCTGTATTAGCAATACCTCCCAGCTTTGTGTCATCCGCAAACTTTATTAGCACATTCCCACTTTTTGTGCCAAGGTCAGTAATAAAAAGATTGAATAAGATTGGTCCCAAAACCGATCCCTGAGGAACTCCACTAGTAACCTCCTTCCAGCCTGACAGTTCACCTTTCAGTATGACCCGTTGTAGTCTCCCCTTTAACCAGTTCCTTATCCACCTTTCAATTTTCATATTGATTCCCCATCTTTTCCAATTTAGCTAATAATTCCCCATGTGGAACTGTATCAAATGCCTTACTGAAATCGAGGTAAATTAGATCTACTGCATTTCCTTTGTCTAAAAAATCTGTTACCTTCTCAAAGAAGCAGATAAGGTTGGTTTGGCACGATCTACCTTTTGTAAAACCATGTTGTATTTTGTCACAATTACCATTGACCTCAATGTCCTTAACTACTTTCTCCTTCAACATTTTTTCCAAGAAAGACCTTGCATACTACAGATGTCAAACTAACTGGCCTGTAGTTACTCGGATCACTTTTTTTTCCTTTCTTAAAAATAGGAACTATGTTAGCAATTCTCCAGTCGTACAGTACAACCCCTGAGTTTACGGATTCATTAAAAATTCTTGCTAATGGCTTGCAATTTCATGTGCCAGTTCCTTTAATATTCTTGGATGAAGATTATCTGGGCCCCCCAATTTAGTCCCATTAAACTGTTTGAGTTTGGCTTCTGCCTCGGATGTGGTAATATCTACCTCCATAGCCTCATTCCCATTTGTCACCCTACCATTATCCCTTAGCTCCTCATTAGCCTCATTAAAGACTGAGGCAAAGTATTTGTTTAGATATTGGGCCATGCCTAGATTATCCTTAACCTCCACTCCATCCTCAGTGCTTAGCTGTCCCACTTCTTCTTTCTTTGTTTTCTTCTTATTTATATGGCTATAGAACCTTTTACTATTGGTTTTAATTCCCTTTGCAAGGTCCAACTCTACGTGGCTTTTGGCCTTTCTCACTTTATCCCTACATGTTCTGACCTCAATAAGGTAGCTTTCCTTGCTGATCCCTCCCATCTTCCGCTCCTTGTAGGCTTTCTGCTTTTTCTTAATCACCTCTCTGAGATGCTTGCTCATCCAGCTTGGTCTACAACTCCTGCCTATGAATTTTTTCCCCTTTCTTGGGATGCAGGCTTCTGATAGTTTCTGCAACTTTGACTTGAAGTAATTCCAGGCCTCCTCCGCCTTTAGATCCACAAGTTCTTCAGTCCAATCCACTTCCCTGACTAATTTCCTTAATTCTTTAAAGTTAGCACTTTTGAAATCAAAAACCCTAGTCACAGATCTATTTTTGTTTATCCTTCCAAGTTAGACCTTTTGAAAGAGTTTAGTGTAGAAATAACAGTTCTAAACATTGAAAATCATGGACACTGCATGCAGAATATGTGTTTTTCCACTCCAGTCTTATACATGTGATAAGAAAAGTGCCAGATATTCAACATGTACCAATGCATTCATTTAAATAGGAGGGGGGGGGGGTGAGGGAGTATCTGACCATGCAATCAGTACTGTTGGATTACCACACACTTAGGGCAAGTCTACATGTAAAATGTTGCAGTGATTCAGTGAAGACACTACTACGCTGATGGGAGTGCTTCTCCCATTGGCGTAGTTAATCCACCTCCACGAGAGGCAGTAGCTATGTTGACACTTGGGGTTAGGTCTGTTTAACTGCATCGCTCAGGGGTGTAGTTATACTGATTTTAGTTTATAGTGTAGATCTGGCCTCAGATATGCTTACCTACTTTTAACTGAATCAACTACAGGCATATTTAATTCTAATAACAATGGGCTGTATCTATTTGACTGTATGATCAAGACAAACCTCTCTTTGCTTTTTGGTCTGGAAGTAGTCACTCTGCAAATAGTTTGTTCAGTAGTGATGTGCTCTGCTCTGCTAGTAGTTCAACTTAGTTATTTTTTGAGCCAACTCCTTTAGGAGTAGAGCTGGGTGGGAAATGGTTTTCCAGTCCTGCAAATATTTTCAAGGGTTTGAAATGTTTCATGCAAGCAGAATCAGAGAGGACAGACTTACCCAGTTCACCCTACAAAACCCTGTCCATGCCAGGTACTTCTAAACCAGTTTGAGCTAAACTATGTTTACATAACTGTGGTAAAATCTTAACCCTTGAAACAGTGCAGTTATTTAACAGAACTGTAATGAAATTTTACAAAATGATAATGTGGGCTCAAATTGTAGCTACTTTTATATAATGTTGCTTAAACACAGTTTTTAAAAAAGGGCCAAATTCTTCCCTCAATTATGCCAGCACAGCTTCCATTGGAAGTTACACTCATCTCTCGTAGTTATTTTCTGAACCATTTCCAATTTTTCTACATACTTTTTAATATGTGGACAACAGACTGCAGTATTCCAGTAATGGCCTCACTAACGCGATATATACATGGGTAATGCCACCTTCCTGTTCCTACTTGATATTTCCCTGTTTATACATCCATGAAATTGCATTAGTCCTCTTAACTACGGCATCGCACTGGGAGTTCATGTTCAGTTGGTTATCCACCGTAACGCTTAAGTTGTTTTCAGAGTCACTGCATTGATGCATTCCATGATACAGTTCCTCATTTTGTAAATGTCACTTGCATATTTTGTTCTTAGATATATGACCTTGCATTTGGCTGTATAAAAAGTATGTTATTCAAATGGACCTAACTTACCTCACATGGCAGAACTGAAGAGGGCTGTGATTGATTTTATTTTCTTGGATAGTTTCATATTAGGTCAGGTACTCCCCCTGAGGATGTTGAATTTAATTATAGTGTGGTCACTTTTATTAGTGGTTCAACTTAATTATTTCTTGAGCTAACTCCTTTAGGAGTAGAGCTGGGTGGGAAATGGTTTTCCAGTCCTGCAAATATTTTCAAGGGTTTGAAATTTTTTTCTGTCTTGAATAAA
The DNA here is from genome assembly GCA_003942145.1 of Platysternon megacephalum. Classification (NCBI taxonomy): domain Eukaryota; kingdom Metazoa; phylum Chordata; order Testudines; family Platysternidae; genus Platysternon; species Platysternon megacephalum. The sequence continues at coordinate 6,521,883 of QXTE01000042.1, read as the reverse complement.
AAGCTGAAATCTCAAAAATACCTGTGAACTGAAAAACAGACTTTTTGTTTGTTTTGGGTCAATAAAAACATTTTGTTTTGAAAATTTCAAAACAGTTTGTTTCAGTTTTGACTTTTATAAACCCTTTTCTGTCTAATTAGCTTAACTTTCTAAACAAAAAGTCATTTTGAACTGTAAAAGTATTTTTTTAAATGTCAAAACTAAATGTTTCAACAATTTTGATACTTTATCTCTTGACATTTTTCTGAGCTGGTAGATTCGTCAAACCCAACCCTGTTTCACGAACAGTTTTGGATTTGATGCACTGGCATTTTTCAACAAATAAATTATTAGTTGAAAAAATTCACAACCAGCTTTACTGGACTAAGTTGAGAATAGCTTCTCCTCTTGTGTGCTCATGAACTAGCTGTTTCAAGAAGCAACCATTTAGGGTGTTGAGAGATTACTTCTCTAAACCTTATCCAATGATAACATTTGATTATCCTATATGAGGATAGATGAAATCCCTCCTCATTACTGTTATATTAGATAGACAGATTTTTGAGATCACGTGCAGACCTCCTCCATGCTATGAAGTAGAGACTGACAGGGTGGAGGCTTTAGGATTGTACCAGGGTCAGGACTGGTGGATTCCTGTAATAATAGACCCTCTTCCCTATTCAGGGTGAGTACAACCTCCTCCAGCCTTGGAAACCCTAGCTGGTAAGCCTTCCTGGGGATTAAACAGCACACATACTCCACTAGGGTACCTTCACCAAGTGTTTTTATTATTATTTCTTGCCCTATGTTCCAAGTGCAACATAATGTAGCAGCAGATAGAAGGGGCCTCCTTCCTCGCTCAGCCTTTTATACTGCTTGCTTTCTTCTCCAAGCTACATAGCTAGTGAGCTAATTACCTCATCTGACTCCCTATAGATGTAAGTGATCCCCCCTAACCTTCCAAACACCCACCTCCTACTGTAGCTGCCCAGTGCCCTGCATTTTCTAAGTGATGAGAGTGGTGGCTCCCAAAAGGGGGTCAATTGATAGCTGCTAGCAGCACCCTATCCTGAGGAGGAGGGGCAGGTGAGGGGAGATTCCATTCCCACTACCCTGCTTGAATGTGCTCCTCTCTGAGCACGCTCATACAGATTCACACACCAGCTATTCACCACACATACAGATTCACACACCAGCTACTTGAGCTTGGCACAGGAAGATGATTTGCCCTTATGTTTTTTAAAAGCACTTTGAGATGCTTGGTTTAAATCTGCTCTCCATCTGCAAAGTATTATTTTTGTCTTGTTAGTTACTTTTTAGCTCTCTTTTTCTTCCTATGAGAAATTTTGATATGCTTCCTGTGGTCATCTCACATCCCTTACTGTCAGTGAGTGGGATGCAGGTGGTTGTGCCTAATGGTTAGAGCAGGTACCAGTAGCCCTGTTATCTGGAGCAAAGCAAGGCAGGAATGGGAACAAGCAGACAAAGGAATTACCACCACCATAAACAAATTCTTTAAGCAGCTGCTGGTCTTTTACTGCTGCTAGGCTTAAGAGCATGTCTGTTGGTTCCTCCAGCCAATCAGACAGTCTGGCCAATCAGGTGATTCCACTGCAAGCCAGCACTGATTCAGCTGGGAATCCTCTGTTGCTCACTATGGAGGTAGATCTAATGGTCTCAGGCTCAGCTGCAAGCCCTAATTCCTGATATTTACCCTCCACAAAGTATTACATTTTCTTTTCCTTTCTTCATATACTTGGAGTGGACCCCAAGTTTATGGGCTCACGGGTTTACAGCCTGTCCTGGTATTAAGAATAACAATCTTCTTCAGTGTATTGATTTTACTCCTTCCTCAGGAAACCCCCTTAATATGTTGTATTAGCAAAATCCTAAATAGATTTTTTCCCTATTGATTTAAGGAACAAAGCATAAATAAATCCAGCAAGAGAATTCAATCTGTCTTTTTGGCAAATGGTATTGCCCTGCTTTTATCGTATCCAACTGTGCAGAATTTAGTTCTAAAATGCACAATTTAAAAAAAATAAAAGGGTTCTGGGTAAAACTCCCCTACCGTACTATCAACTTAAGAGTCCATCAGGCATATCAGTCTTTTCAATTTCCTATGGAGAATGCAAGTTTAATCATTAAAATGCTTCCCCGCTGAAAATCTATTTCAATTTTACTTTCTTCTTTTTTTATTAAACCTCCATCAGCTGAGGTTTCATCATCAGTAAAATGCACAATGCTATTTGGCTATTTTATTCCAGATCAGGTGTACTACTGCTGTTTTCAAACTTTTCTGAATAATACTAGAAAAGTATCTCATTATGCTTACTGGAGGGTATGAAATAAGGGATCATATATCACAATTTCTGGGAATTCAGTTATCAAATATTCCTTCTATTTTTGTCCACCCCACACTTGCCCTAATTAGGGGGAAGCTCACCTGTGTGGGAACAGGCAGGGCTTCTATAAAGCCAGGGAACTGATAGCTGGAAGGGGGCTATAGGGAGATAGCCTCTAGACACTTCCTGGTAGAAGGGAGGTGTGTTTGGGGGCTAAAGCAACAAATAGCTCATGGTTAGAAGTAAAGAGGCTGGCAAGGCCTAGAGAAGGGGAAGTGCTAGGGTAGGAAGTACCCTAGGGAGTTAGGCTGGGGACTGAACAGACCTTGGCTGTGTGTTGTAGAGTACAACCTAGAGTAGAGGGTGGGCCTAGGCTACCTGCCACTGGGGAAGTGATACTGGCAGGGCAGCGAACTGGAAGACTGTCTGGGTCACCGTGGGAGTGACTGAGACTTTGAAGGACTAGGGCCAAGTCATGGAGAGGCAGCAGCAGCTCCTGGAGCAAGAGCGGCTACAGACAAAGAGAGGCAGAGGGATGGTGAGGAACAGCAGGAAGGGGTGTTAATCTGGTGAGCTATTCTGCAGAGTGACCAGGAGGAGGTACCACCCTAGCAGTGAGTAGAGCACCCTGTGACAATTATACTCTCTTTATTTTCCTCATCTTCCCAAAACAGATCAAAATAATGTGTTAATTTGGAAACCTAAGATTTTCTCTATTTTTGTTTTCGAAGTCAAATTTAATTCACCTAGAGTCTAAGGTGGTATTAATACGTCTAGTTTATCTTTTCCTTTATATGAGAGAGACGTACATATGTCTTGTAACCTAGAAGACAGTCTTCCTATGATTGCTGTCTTATCTCTGTATGTTTGGTTGGGGGTGGAAAATGTCCAGCATTCAAGTTCATTCAACCACATCTTATGGAATGGAGGTAGGAGGACAAAATGTGCGTGGAGTTGCATAATGAAATCTAGTTTGGGCCATGGTATAGAAAGTCATCTAGGACAGGGGTTCTCACAACAAATTTTTTGGTGGCCTCAGAGTGCGGCCACCAACTTGTGCTGGTGGCTGCTCTGACCATTTTTCCTAAAATATTTAATTAACTTTAGGAAAAACAAATAAATATGCACATATACATGCCCAAATCATTGTAATTTATTTATGTAGGACTTTTTTTGCAAACTCAATAATAAAAAATAATGTACAGGTGTCTCTATTCTTTACTGGGCCTAAACAGAATAGAAACACAAATAAGGTGCTTTGCACATTCTTGTCTTTTTTTTTCTTCTTTTTTTTTCGCTTTTTTGGTTGGTGTGTGGTTTGTTTGTTTGTTTGTTTTAAAGACTTGCTAGCTACTAAGTCTGCTGTGAAAAGTGATATTAACAAACCCACAAATACCACTTTTCACAGCAGACTTACTCAGCCCTGGCAATCCCGGGGACAAATTGAGCCCTGGATGGGGAGGTGGGCACAAAGGCAGCAGGAGCCAGGGGCAATGGGGCACTAGGGAAGGCAGTGTGGGGGTGCGGGTGGTGAGCTTGGGGAATGGAGCCCAAAACCCCATGGCTGGAGCCCAATCCCACCGCCCCTGGGAAGGTGGGAAACTCACTGGCTGCCTGCTCCTCCAGCTTTTGCGTCTCCCGAGAGGGGCCACTGCTTTGCTCTCCGCCGCCCCTCCCCCCGCCCATCCCGACCCCCCATAACCACTCAGAAGGCTATGGCCGCAAGAAAAGTCCCTGGTGGCCGCATTTGAGACATGCTGAAAGGGCTTGATCCAAGGGTCACTAAAGTCAATGGGAATCTTTTCAGTGCTTGCAATGGACTTTAGATCACATCCAAATCTGATCTTTTGTGTGAGTAACTTTACACACATGTTGAACTCAGAAGATTTTAGAAAAGGGAACAAAGACATTTACTCCCCTGCGGATTTAATGGGATTAATCACATGTATAACATCAGTCTTGTATATGTCCATGCATATGAGTAAAGGCCATAGTTTGTGGAACTGTCCTGTAGATCTGCAGGAATACAAATGAAAAACCCAATGGGTTTTACTCCTGGTGTCCCATTGCCTCTGTGCTGTCCTTGTCCTACATTCCACCTGCAGTAAAGGCAATATAATTCACAAAGGTGCATCCACTGTACCTCTCTTGGAAACAGTGTTCTCATTAACAAATCAAGTATTGTCACTTACAGGTGAGCATTTAATTCAATAGATAAGCCTGTATTTTTCCTCTAAAATATATACATTCCACACTGAAATAAATGCACGAAAGTTGCACAACTTCAGTTTTATGCATAGGCCATAGAGAACTCTAGACAGGGCCGGCACCAGCAAACCAAGCACGTGCTTGGGGTGGCACATTTTCAGGGGTGGCATTCCAGTCAGCCTTTTTTTTTTTTTTTTTTTTTTTTTTGCGCTTGGGGCGGCAAAAGCCTAGAGCCGGCCCTGTCAGCAGCAGGGCGTCCTGCACGGGGGGCGCCCTGGGGCCGCTGCGGTTCGCGTCGGGGAACAGCGCCCGCACCTTATGGCCGGGCGGGCTCTGAGCGCGGGACACTCGGGCTGGGGGCCGCCCTGTGGGGCGCACGGAGCCGCCTGCAGGTGCCGCAGGGCGGCCGCCCCCCCAGCGCTGCAGCCGGGGCTGGGCGAAGCGGCCCAAGCCACCCAGGGACTGCGGCAGGGTGGCCAGGAGCAGCAGCGGGGCCATAGTGGGGACCGGTGCCCGGGGCGCTGCCATGCGGGGCCCGCGTCTCGCTCTCCTTTGGGGCTGCCCTGCCCCGGCTCCTCTGCCAGGCAGTCCCCCGGCTCTGCCCTCCCGGGTCCCAGACGGTTCTGGAGGCAGGAGCCCCGGCTGGAGGGACCCTGAGCTGAGGCGCGGCCCGGGAGCCCCACTGCTTATCCCGACCCTGCCAGTGCCGGACCGGCTGGAGGCGAGGGGGGAGCGGGTGGAGTCAGCACTGGTGGGGGGAAGCCCAGCGGTGGGGCGGCAGGGAGGACGGGTGGGGGGGGGGGGGGGGGGGGGGGGGGGGGGGGGGGGGGGGGGGGGGGGGTAGCCAAAAAACTTTACTTGGGGCGGCAAAAAACCTAGAGCTGGCCCTGACTCTAGACACTGAAATCAAAATTGATTTTTTACGTTTTAAGTTGCATTCACTTGTGTGTGCAATAATGTCAATAAATGCAGGGCAGAACTCAAAGCTTATATGTACAATGAGTTTATCTTGATGGCCATATATGTACATTTTAAAATCACAAATGTTTGTTTCAATGTGCAATGAGTATTTTTCACTTTTGTATTTTAAAATTAAAGAAATTCAATGAAACTTTGTAAAATTCCATATTATGTTCAAGACTTTAAACACAGAAAAATCCAGACAACCAAAGTTATGATTTCCATGGGAACTGGATCTTAGCAAATATTGTTACATCCCTTTTCAACAGTGTGCCTGGCTAATTTAGGAGCTTTCTCACAAAATGAGAAAGTGTATGTGCGCACACACACATTGTTGCTATTAAGTTTAAAAGTTTAACAAATTCTCATTTTAATGAGAAACCTTTTAAAAGATTATATTGCCATCTGCTGACTGCAATGCAATTATTAGCTAAAATAGCTAAATAAAGAATCTATATACTCTTTATGTGTTTTAGAAACACAAACCCCACATGAGATAGAAGAGCTAACATTATAAATGCCTGACTATCCTCCGCTCTTCAAACAGTCTCCCATTATAAAAAGTTCCTATTTGGATGTCATGTCCTTGTATCATCTTTGACCATCTCTAATACTGATGGAATTTATAGACAGGACAGTGAGATTTTGATCCTACAGTTGGCTCTGTGGAGGTGGTCCTCTGAGATCTTACAGAACCTCCCTGAACATAGACATTGCCATATGGGGTCAGACCTAAAGTCCATCTAGTCCAATATCCTGTCTCTGACAGTGGCCAGTACCAAGTGCTTCAGAGGAAGATGTAACAACCCCACACTGGCAGATGTGGGTTAATCTGTCACCCACATTAGGTTTCATCCTGATTTCTAATAGTTAGAAATTGGCACTGGGTTTAATATCCCTTCAAAAATGTTATGAATTATAACTAAGGCTACATTTTAGTCATGGATATTTTTAGTAAAGGTCATGGGCAGTAAACAAAAATTCCCGGCCCATGACCTGTCCATGACTTGTACTATACCCTTGACTAAATCTTGGGAGTGCCGTGGGTGCTTGTGTGGGGGCCGTGGGTTCTGGGGGTGGAGTGGCCTGGGGGGCATGGGTGCTGGAGGGTCCTGGGGGGGGTACCATGGGTGTGGTCTGGGGGTCGCCGCGGGAGCAGTCCGGGACCCCTGCTGATGCTGGGGTGGGGAGGAAGTTGGCAGGGCTGGCAAGCTCCTTGCCTGGCTTCTTGGAAGTGGCAACGTGTCCCTCCCTAAGCTCCTAGCTCCGCAGCTCCCATTGGCCGGGAGGAAGGGACATGTTGCTGCTTCTGGGGAGTCCCCCCAAGATAAGTGCCGCCCAGACCCCTCACCCCCTCCTGTGCCCCAACCCCCAGCCCTGAGCCCCCTCCCACATCCAAACTTCTCCTGCTGTTGGTGGGGGGCACGGTGGCCTGAGACTGCCCCAGCAGCCGCCGGTGCAACTGGCCCAGGGGCTGCCTGAGCTGGTCTGGCAGCCCGAGAGCCAGCCGCACCAGCTGCTGCAGAAGTCACAGAGGTCACAGAAAGTCACAGAATCCGTGACTTCCGTGACAAACTCGCAGCCTTAATTATAATGCAGGCTATTCTTGGTTATGCATACAAATGTCCAATATTTTTGGCCTCAACAACTTCCTGGAGCAATGAGTTCATCCCGGTGTACACACAATTTTTGTACTGGTATATCTATTCAGTTACCAAATAGTTATACCCATTCCCACCAAGCATGGATGTAGTTATAGTGGTATAAAGGTGCCTTGTACTAGTATAGCTTCTTCTCCTTACCATACAGGAATAGCTATGGCAGTCTCAAATAGGGTGACCAGACAGCAAATGTGAAAAATCGGGACAGGGACTGGGGGGTAATAGGACCCTATATAAGAAAAAGACCCAAAAATCGGGACTGTCCCTATAAAATTGGGACATCTGGTCACCCTAGTCTCAAATCCACCATAACGGTCTAGAGCACTTTTATAGTGGTATTAGAGGTCTGCTCATGACTAATTTTTAGGCCCAACCCAGACTCAAGCCCTAGAGGCTCAAGTCATTTTCTGACCCAACCCAACCCTAATGCTTCTCCTGAACCTGAGCCAGTGCCACTGCTGCCTCCTGTCCATGGGGTTGGCATGGCAGTAGCTGTGTGCCCACTCCTCTACTCTGCCAACTCCTGCTGTGTTTTGTGTGTGCCGCAGAGTGAGAGGTGCTGCAACTCCTCAGTACACACAGTGCAGTGAGATGGCAGCAGCCACACTGAGCCTGAGAGGAGGCAGCTGAGCCTGAGAGGGTCTGGTTGTTTTTCCACCCGACACTTTTAGTTGGGTCCTGCCAGGTTCTAGCTGGGTTGCAGGGCTCTAAGTGGTATAACTACTTCCACACTAACGGGGTTGTACTGCTTTTACTGTGGTGGTATAGCTAAAGCAGTACAACCTCGAATAGACAAGCCCAATACTGCCAACTCTTGTAATCTTATTGAAAATCTAATTATATTTATTGTTTTGCTTAAAACCTTAGCTCCTGGAGTCAAGTGATTACATGAAAATCTTAGCTTTCAGTAAAAATGTATTATTTCTAGCCCTCAGGGTTGTGGAGAAAAGCCTGAAAATGTGACCTGAATGTACCCTAAAAGTTAAGAAACCAGAAGGCAATTAGAATTAATACAAAATTAATATTATTTTAAAAGTATGGGCTGGATGAATGGACTATAAGGTGGATAGAAAGCTGGCTAGATTGTCGGGCTCAACGGGTAGTGATCAATGGCTCCATGTCTAGTTGGCAGCCGGTATCAAGCGGAGTGCCCCAAGGGTCGGTCCTGGGGCCGGTTTTGTTCAATATCTTCATTAATGATCTGGAGGATGGTGTGGACTGCACCCTCAGCAAGTTTGCAGATGACACTAAACTGGGAGGAGTGGTAGATATGCTGGAGGGTAGGGATAGGATACAGAAGGACCTAGACAAATTAGAGGATTGGGCCAAAAGAAATCTGATGAGGTTCAACAAGGACAAGTGCAGAGTCCTGCACTTAGGACGGAAGAATCCCATGCACTGCTACAGACTAGGGACCGAATGGCTAGGCAGCAGTTCTGCAGAAAAGGACCTAGGGGTTACAATGGACGAGAAGCTGGATATGAGTCGACAGTGTGCCCTTGTTGCCAAGAAGGCTAACGGCATTTTGGGCTGTATAAGTAGGGGCATTGCCAGCAGATCGAGGGAAGTGATCATTCCCCTCTATTCGACATTGGTGAGGCCTCATTTGGAGTACTGTGTTCAGTTTTGGGCCCCACACTACAAGAAGGACGTGGAAAAATTGGAAAGAGTCTAGCGGAGGGCAACAAAAATGATTAGGGGGCTGGAGCACATGACTTATGAGGAGAGGCTGAGGGAACTGGGATTTGATAGCTGCTTTCAACTATCTGAAAGGGGGTTCCAAAGAGGAACTAGTAGCAGATGACAGATCTGAACCCCAGATTGGGCAAGCCTCTGAAACTTAAATTAAATGTACATGCGTGCACACTCCAATAGTTGTGTGTGTGTATATATATCTAAAGACAGAATTTAGCTTTAAAAAATAGTTCTGTCTCTCTTAGGCCAGGCTTATACTTGAAAGATTTTCTTGGTATAGCTAGACTGATATACTGTACCAGCAAAACACACCACGTAGGGAAGCAGCTTATATCAGCAAAACTGCACTTATTCCAGTCCCTCCCCCACAAGCAAAATAAGCTATGCTGGCAAAAGTGCAGTTTTGCCGGTATAACTGTGTCTATCTTGGGGGCTTTTGTTGGCACAGCTTTGTTAGTCACAAATCACACCTCCTCACCAATATAACTTATGATGGCAAAAATGTGTAGTTTAGACCTGGCCTTAACTATTTCTACCTTGAATAGTTTTTATTTTCTGAAGGGAAATACTTTAGGAAGGGAAGTAAACGTTTCATATTTCTTTGTATTGTTTAACTGTTACTATATTTTCTTCTCCCTGAACCAAGTAACAAACTGGCTCTTTTTAATATTTGCTTTTCCATTATAATGCAATCTCCTGATTATAGCTATTCAAACACTTGTGACTTCCTAAACTGAGTTACTTTAGTAGCAAAAGCTTGCTTTCTAGTTCAGAATGTAAGCAATGTTTGTCTTTTTAGTTTTGCCTTTACAGAGACCTTCCAGTCCAAGAGGAGGAGAAAGGAAATACCCTGAATTTTATGCTGATACGCCATGTAACTCTAGCTGCCTATTAATCTCAGCAGCCAATCACATTACTTTGGGGGAAGGGTTAGGACACTCCGAATTGAGCAGTTGCCTTAACAAACAGTTGGCACTGCCTATGAGGGAACAAACTGCCCAGCACTCATGGAAGGTGGGATTTTCTTCCCATTGTCTGCCTACCTAATCTCTGACTGCTTCTCACCATGGAACTTTAAAATTAGTTATTTTAGTGCTGTTCCCTAATTGAAACCTTACCTACCAAAGGGGAAAACCTTAAATACAAATACAGAAATAAATGCAGATAAATGACTGTAAGGGTGCCAAGGCTATAACAGGGCCAGTTAACCTGGTTTCAATCTTGCATCTTAATCAGTATTAAGAAGCTTAAACATGATTGAAAAGACTAAGTCAAATGAACTGCTATAACTGAGGGTTTGTCTACATCGGGCCATCCAGGAAAATTAATCTGAATTAACTAAAGGTGTGAATTTGAAGTGGATTGGTGAAACCATATTAAATCCCTGTGTGTACACTATTGTTCAAAATTAAAGTGGACCTGATTCCATGTAGCTTAAATCACTCTGGAAGTGAATTAAACTAAACTAAATTAAGGCTACTTTAATTCTGAATAGGGTCACATGGGTTTAATGAAGTTTAACTAATCCACTTCAAATTAATTGAGTTAATTTGGAATAATTTTCCTGGATGTCCCTCTGTAGAGAAGCCCTGAAAAACACACCCTTTTTGTCCATAAAGACCCAGCCTAAGGACTACATTATGCAAATGTTTACCTGGTTGAAGCTGGATCCTACAAGGTGCTGATACTCACGCAAATTGAGGGAGATCAGCATCTTGCAAGATTAGGCCCTAAGATGTCCCATTTCTCTGGGGAGGTCTACACTAGGGTTATTTACCTTGAGTTAACTGATTACCTGGTTTGAGTTAGTCAGCAAATGCTTAATCTGTTCTAACTTGTATTTAGCTGTTTCCCATACCTAAAGAAGAGCTCTTCTTTAAGTGTGTCTCTCTCACAAACAGAACTTGGTCCAATAAAAGCTATTACCTAACCACCTTGTCTCTCTAATATCCTGGGACCAACACGGCTACAACAACACTGTATAGAAGTTGGTGACACATTTTTAGGGACAGTATGAACACTCCCTGAACATTTCTTCCAGAATACAAATGTTTGTCCTGTATTCAGACCCAAAATGTGTATCCTGGACGAACAAACATTTAGAGAGTATCCAGATTTTACAAATATGTTAACTACCACAAATGATTTGGCAATCAATAACGCCAAATAAAAATGTCTAATGTAGACAAACCTGAAAGCCCCAATCCTGCATGTGCATAAATGTTTGCAAGACTGCGGCCCAAACGTTTGTGATAACCATAGTTTCTGAGAACCCAAGGGACTAATCATGCTAGTGCTGAAGACAATTGCAGTTTTGCCCTAAGTCCATATGAATCTTCGTACAAGTGAGACCTACTCCTGGGAATAAGGGTTTGTTAGATCATGATGTATATCCTTTTTCCTCTTACTATTTATAGCGTAGTTAAAAATGATATGGGGTTGGGTTTTCGTTCTTTTTGTGGATACAGACTAACACGGCTGCTACTCTGAAACTTAACGGAGTTAGGCATCCAAATCCCAATGAAATTGAGTGCCTGTCAGAAAGTAGCTGGCCTTCTGGAGTTAGGGGCCCAGCTTACTTCTCACAGGCCCCATGAGGGGAAATGAGGCAGCTCAGGTACACCTGTAAGTAGTTAATTCACCCAGTAACTAGGAGGCAGTTAATTAGACTGTCTACACTGGCACTTGAATGACAAAACTTTTGTCTTTCAGAGGTGTTTAAAAAAAAACAAACAAACCCTGAAAGACAAAAGTTTTTCCGCGACAAGTGCTGGTATGAACAGCGTGTTGTCGGCAGGAGCGCTCTCCTCCCGACAACCAAACGCCACTCATTGGGAGGTGGAAGTTTTTTGTCTGCAGGAGAGCCGACAAACAGCAGCTAGCTGCACGACTTTTAGCGGCATGGCAGGGAAGCACTGGGGTATGATAAAAGGCTAAGGGCCTCAATTAGAGGGGAAACCTCCTGAAGAAATAGGAAGCCCTCAGAGAGGGATTGTAAAATGAGGATTCTTCCAACAGGCTGGGGAAAAAGCTGCTAGAGAACCCAACACTCCAAAGAGGGCAAATTAGGGCAAGAGGCATGAAAAGCCTGCAGAGGAGGAGAGGTAGCTCATAGAGCAACAAGTGATTGAGAAGATTGATGCTGGCTATTCCAAACATGTTCCCTGAGTTGGAAACCAGTGGAGTGGGTGGGCCTGGGTTCCATAGGCACCAACTCTGTGGGTGCTCTAGGGCTCAAGCACCCAATGAAAAAAAATAGGGGTGCTCAGCACTTACGAGCCACAGTCATAGGCAGCGCATGATTCTTGTGTTTGGGGAGGTGGGTGGGAGTGCTGGAAGCTCCTATAAGTGTGGGGGGTGGGCCACCCATGCCCAGCCCATGGCCCGGCCCCATGGCCCACCCCTGCTCAGCCTGCTCCCGCTGAGGCCCTACCTGCGATTCACCTGGATGCCCTGCCCCCACTTCACTCTTCTCACCCTTTCTCCTCCTCTTCCTCTGAGGCCCCTACCCCCAAGGCGGCACCCCACCCACTCCTCTCTGCCTGCTAAGATACCAATGACAGTCACATATTCAGTAACTAGAATATGAAAGAAGTGAATAAATATGCTGAAAATAACCTCTTCCCAAACACATACACATCTCTTCAAAAGCACCCACCAGCAAAAACAAAAGTCAGTGCCTGTGCTGGGTTCCCCTATCTACTCCAGCCAAGGACTCCAGAGAAGGTGCTAAACCCAGGAGACCTAAGGCTATCTAGCCCCCACTAGAGTTATGGGACTTCTGACTCTCCATTATCTTGAAGGGGTAGATACTACTACTAGAACCTAGCTAGACGGCTGGGTCATAACAAGGACCTGATAAACACAAAATTGAGTTTGGTGCCATTAGGGGGATAGGAGTCAGGTTAGTATAGCTCCCCATCCTGCTGCCAGAGGTGCTAACCGATAAAGGCCCTATATCACAATGTCTAATTCACTAAAGAACTTTAACTATCTTAAGTTCCTTTAAAAATCCTAGCCCTAGAACAGAAATTATACCCAATTGTTCAATATAAGGGTGCAGCTGGTTTGTAACTTATTGACAGCAAAGCTCCAACGATGTATGCTTATCAAAACCCTGACTTTAAAACAAAACCCATATTTTTATGGTAATATACAGTCATATAATGCATTGCTGTTAATAACTAAAAGTAGTCTAGTATCAGAGGGGTAGCCGTGTTAGTCTGGATCTGTAAAAGCAGCAAAGAATCCTGTGGCACCTTATAGACTAACAGAGGTTTTGCAGCATGAGCTTTCGTGGGTGAATACCCACTTGCATCCGAAGAAGTGGGTATTCACCCACGAAAGCTCATGCTGCAAAACCTCTGTTAGTCTATAAGGTGCCACAGGATTCTTTGCTGCTTTTAAAAGTAGTCTATCAATCAAACCCATCAAGTAAACTTAAGTAGATTATCTACTTACATTTTTTCTATTTATATAATTTATTTTAGATAGTCTAAAATGCTCTCTCACTGCTTAAAAAGAAAACCAAAGCTGCTTTACTGATGCTTAACAACATTTTTAAAAGGCCTTAAGGCCCTGATTCAGCAAAGACTTATGCAAGTGCTTAATTTTAAGCACTATCAGTTAGTCCCATTAACTTCAATGCAATTGATTGAGACAATTCACAGCACATAAAATTAAGCACATGTGTAAGTCTTTGTATCAAGCATTAAGGGTGTGATTAACTTTATTCATTTGAGTAGTCCTCTGTTATATGAATGGAACTATTCACATGCGTAAAGTTATTCACATGCATAAATGTTTGCAGGATTGAGCGATAGTATGCTGTGACAGAATATGATGTTGCACTGCAAAAGGAAATGCTGGTCAAGCCTGTAATTACAAGGCTTCTTTCTTTCTTGTTATGTAATTTCTAATGTACATGAAAATTAGAATGTATTTGCCTACACAAGCATTAAATATTATTTTAATATTGCGACACCCCATAAGATGTACTATATTATATCTAAACAAACCACAAAATATCCCTAAATATTATAAATTACATACAAAATGCACCCAGTGATAATATTTATTTATTAAAAAGCTAGATTCTGTAATCACACCATAGCTGGGTGTATGCAGCCAAATTTTCAAGAATAGCAATGGATTTTGCATGCTTCAGTTTTTGGGTGTCCCAAATCAGTGGTCCCTTCTGAAAATGTTGTCCAGAATTTCTAGATTGTATTTTGATCGTGTGCACACTATCTTGCCTTGGTTAACGTACATTCCCTCTAACTTCCTGATCCTGCAATAAGCTCACTGCAGGGTCGTGACCTAACATTATCATCTAAAAACTAATATATAATTAATAAACAGTTAAGAATGTGCTTTAAATTTATTTTAATAAAATAAAAGGAAAAAGAAACAAACAGCAACTCCAGCAGACACCACTAGAGTTCTCCTTCTCCCAAATATCCCTCGCACCATCCTAAACCCTGTTTACCCCAGAAACCTTAACTGTGGACAGACAGAAGAGGAGAGGGAGAGAATATTCAGACACAATAAAACTCTGAGGGGGAAAAAAAATATGTGGAAGGAGGAGGCAGCAGCGGCCTGGGGAAGCGATTGAAAAGTTTCCCCTGGCTTAACTTCTCCCTCCCCTCCCCCCCTTCCAGCAGCAGAAGCAGCAGCAACAGCACAAGGTGAGAGAGACTTTCGAGTCTGGGGAGGAGGGGTTCGTGTGCGGAGGGGGGGCTTGAATTTACAGCCCTGTGGATGATGTTTCTGTCTCTCTCCCCCTGCCTTTGGGGTGAGGAGACACCGTGTCTCGTGCTGGGTGGATTTTTTTTTTAAATATGATGGAGGATTATAAACATGGCGCCTTAAAAAAAAAAAACCCTACAAAATCTGTACAGTGATCCGAGGAGATGGGGGCAGGGAAAGGGCTGCTCTGTAGGGGAGGGGGATCCTGCCGGGGGGGGGGAGCAAATGGGGAGGGGGCAATAATAATAATAATAAAATGTGGGGAGCTGCGGGGGGAGGGGGCAAGGTAGGATTTTGTTTGTTGTTGGGGTGGGGGGAGGATAATTTCCTAACCAGCTTGGAAAGCGAGCAGGGAAACTGCGAGCGCGGGAGGGGGGGGATATTAACTATTATTTATTCTCGTTTACAAAGCGCCCCCCGCCCATGGGCTTCAGCTGCAAAGGGCTGGGATTGCGCCTCCCCCNGGGGGGGGGGGGGGGGGGGGGGGGGGGGGGGGGGGGGGGGGGGGGGGGGGGGAGAGGGCACGAGAAATCCTCTCCCGAATCTTCCACGAGGGCCTGCGGGGAAGCCGGGGCCTCGAGTGAGAGGAGAGGCCGAGCGGGGTGTGGCGCAGGCCAGCCACAGCCCCTACCCCCACCCCCCGCCCCGGCCTCACACGCAAGGCGCCTGGTTTGCCCCCGGCCCCGCCTGTGTCTGTCGCTGGGGTGGTGCCTGCAAAGAGACGGGGCTTGGGCCGGATAATGGCAGCTGCTCTGCAGGCTTGTCTCCGAAGGAGCGACACGGGTAGGGGGGGAATAAGCCCCTGTAGGGGGTACATGAGGGGGGCGAGGGCTGTATCCCCACCTCCCCCCGAAGGGCTGGAGAGGCAGTACCCCCGCTCCCCGAGTTTCTCCCGTAGGGCAGACGCGGGGGAGGGGAGGGAGGTCGATATTCCCTCTCCCCCTGTAGGGCGGGGGCGGGGAATACCCCCGCTCCCCCCAGTTCCCCTCGTGGGGCAGACCCTGAGGGAGGGGTGGCGATACTTTAGCTTCCCTCTTAAGGCAGACATGGGTAGGGAAAGGTGCATGTTATACCCTCAAACTGTCTCCTAAAGGAGGGAATGGGGTAGGGGTGGGGATTACGTCCCCTGCTCCCCAAGCCCCCTGCTGGCCAGATGCTCATTAGCCCCAGGCAGCTCCTCCCCCGTCTTCACTTTCCTTCCCCTCCTGCTGGATGGGTTTCTTCCTCCCACAGTGTCTGCTCTAGCTCTTTTGGGGTAGTAGGGCCTGGGGGGGGGGGGTTGGCTCTGGTTTCCCATATGTGAGTGGAGAAGCTCACCCAGCCACCGGCAGGCTCGAATCTCTGTGGGGGCTCCCTCTTCAGAAATGATTTACTCACTCTCCTCACCTGAGAAGTGGTGCTCCAAACTTGACAGCCCTGGTTCTAGGGAATTTTGAAATGTTTTTTTAAAAAACTTCATTTCCAAATTATCTTCAGCCTCCCACAGCATTGACTTAAGTGGTGATTCTACTTCTGTCTCAAAGATTTGCCAGAGGACTCTCCAGGTTTCCTTCCCTTTTTTATTTTAAGTTTAAGAGTTGAAAGTGTGCAAGGAGAAGCAAATCTTTATGTAGAGTACGGAAAGCAGAAATATAGTGGGGTATTTCATTACGTTTTCCTGGCTCTCTCTTAGTTTGAGACACAAGTCAGTATGTCAAATAGTGACATTAGGGATTTGGGAAACTTTGTGTGACATTTCTGAGCTCACAGTTTTTGTCCCTGAAAATCGCTCAGAATCTATCGTTAAGTGTGTTTGGTCTTGTTCAAATGCAAAGTAGTGAACAGCACTTACAAGACACTAGTAGTAAAGAACCAGGCTTGAGAAACCTAGAAACATATTGAAAAATCAAATATTGAATACAGTGCTGGGTATTGTATAATTCAGTGATAGTTTGACATTTTAACATCTCAGAATAGTCTCTTCCTCTCACACTTTACTGATTGTATTACTTGAAAAATATAATAAAATATTTTTTAAAATATCCTACTGGAGTGGAGAGGACAAGAGGAAGGTAGAAAATTTCTCCCAACTTTGTGAAGCCCGTTTTTATTGAACTTTATGGTGTTCCTTTGTAGGAAATTCCTTGAGGGGAATCTCTTACACAACTTGGGTTGGGGGCCAGAAAAAGCAATTTGTGGTTCAGGTTGCAATCTCTTGAGTTTTTCTTGTCCCTCATCATTCAGCACAAACGACCTGGTCTCTCTTCACACATTTTAAACACAATTTTGTTATCAGCCATTCTGAGTATGTTACAGAAAGTCTTTAGGGAAGTAAAGCATTTGCTGACTGCTGTTTTATATAAGAAGTGAAAGTATACTCAGAATAATTCCCTGCATGGGTTCACATTTAATCCCAGAATTTCTATAGCTAAATAAATTATTGTTGTTTTGACTGGATTTTTTTGATGGAGGTCTCAGTAACTCACAGGGTTGTTAATGTTATGAGAGCATTTAATTTTTTTGTTCATAAATTTAAATCTATGTTCAGAGTGACTGAAAGAGTTATCTGATGGCTGCTTTGTTGATTGTGGTATTTATTGGTGGTCAATCTGTGGACAGAATTCAGTGTCAAATGTATGTACATCACTTGATATCAATGAATTTAATTTCATAAAATGTTATATTAATTAAGCTATAACCGTTGACACTAGCAGTGAATTTTACCCATGAAATTTCAGATTTGTCAAAAATTACTCCACAGATGTGTGTTTCGTTATTAGAGTTTAAGTTCCTGAACCAGTCTAGATAGATGATTGTTCTTCAGCAAGGATTGTGTTTATATTCAGGTATATTGGGGCTAATTCCTTTCCCTCCATGTACTCAGTAAATGAATAGTAGTTTGTGTAGAGGAGTTTCTGTTCAGTAATTTCTCCTGGTTGTAATTTTTTTTCTTCTGGTACGTAATGTGAGATTTCTTTTAGTCATTCTCTTTGCAATGAAGGTTTAGAAGCTTTCCAATACTAATTAACATTTTTTATTCAACAAGCTGACTTTTTATAAGAATTATGGTTTCTGTGTCCCCTTTTGTCTGGGTTCCTCTGTTATAGTAAGCCAAGAGTGCAATCTGAAGTTATTTCTTTTACAAGCATTTCAAAGAGGTGGATTTTTCAAGAGTCCCAGAAGGTAGTCAGAATTGAACACTCTATGATACTTGGAGCGTGGTGCCCTTGGCACTTTGACAACGCTACGTGTCATATTTTATGTAGTCCATACATCTTAGTTTGTCAGGGTTGCTTGTGCTAATAATTGTGAACAAAGACGGTAACGGCAAGATTGTTTTTGTCAGGTTCTGGAAGACTTTTGTTAATTTGGATCTACACTTGATTCCTAAATGAGTTACTTATTGTTCTGTAGTTAGATCTGTCAGTTTGTCTTATAAACTTTGCAGGACATATTTTCCAAAGTCATGAGTTTGTGAAGCAATATGCCATTTTGGAGGGAATTTTCTAGTGAGATAAGTCTTGGGGAAGTAAGTCTTTCTGCAAGAGGCTTGTAATCCAATGAAATTTATTTTTTAAAATATTAAATAAATCAATTTTTAAAAAGCTGGTGAAAAATGCACTTTTGCAGTCTGTGTTGGTTGCAAAATAAGAGTGTAAATTATATTTTATTTTAAATCCAATTTTAAATTGTTTTAAAATGTTACAAATTAAAAAGTCCAGCCCTAGAAACACTTACTACTGGTATAGTATATGTAACTGGGAGTAGTCCAATGTTAGTGAGACGTCTCACAGCATATAGTAAGCACTATGACCCCTACTCTGCACAGGTGGACCTTACATCTATACTGAGTCCTTTGGATTTCAGGGGTCTGCTAAGTGCATCTCATGGCAGAATCAGGGGTTATATCTGCTGATGTTTGTGAGATTGGGCTTTAAACTAGGTAGAAATCTTCTATTGGAAGCAGTGGCTTTCATTGATTTCAGTATGACCAATACTGCATCCTAAATTATTTGTTAGCTATTACTTTGAATGTTGAGTTTTAAACTAGAATGGGTTTTTTCATGCAGAGCTATTGACAAGTTATTTTTAATATGAAGCCAAGCAAACTCTTGACTATATTACAGATTCTTAGCAATGTCCTAGTTACAAAAGAAGTGAATAAATTCCTGGTTATTTAATCAAGATGTTTAAATGGATATCTAAAACTATTCGAACATGTAGTTACTGTGTTTGATTTTTTTGTGTCATTGCAAGACTGTCCCTCTCCTCCCTCCCCCCCGTTAGTAAACACTTTCCTTAAATTGCAAACAATTAGAGTTTGAATTAATTTAAAATAATAAAGTTGTGCAGTGCTGAAACTTGATTCTATTTTAGTAACATCTGATTTTTGTTTTTCTCCTTTGAGAGCAGCATTCTTTAGGCTGCCCACAAGAGCACAGCAGGAATAGTGGAGAGATGCTGTGACACACCCATGAACCCAAATCAAAGGTCTAATTTTAGGCCTAGCAGCCTTGGTAACATCCCTTTAGAGTCCAATCTTGCAGTTATTCTATGAAGGTAAATCCCAGTGAAGTTGCTGAGAGTTTGTATACAGAATGATTGCAAGATCTAGCAAAAGAGACAAGTTGATTATTTTTTCAGTTTCTCCTCCCTTTGCCATTTTTCAGAATTGCAGTTCTTGTATCCTTTTTTTTGAAGATACCTATATCTTTATCTACAGTAGTATAGTGGAATTTTAAAAGAAACCCAAACTCTTGGACGCAATCGCAGGAGAATAATACAAATGATTCCAAAATACAAAGAAGTAATTATTTTATACAAGCAACAGAATATTTTAAAATGTTTATTTTGAATATACTTTGAACTTGTTGCACAGAACCAGATGAATAATTTAAAAAGACTTTCTGCATGTTCGCAGAAAATAGTTAGGTACAGGTGGGTGTAATAACACTGCTTTTCAATCAGTAGTAATGTGATGAAAAATTCTTACAATTAATTTTGGTATTACATATATATAAAAATCTAAAGTGGTAAAATCCATTTCGTTGGCATTTAGGCGAAAGCCAAGCATAGTACAAAATTAATATCATACATGTCTATAGGAGAACTTTTTCAGAGGCAGAGAATTAGAATCAGTCTTAGTCTCCCCCCCCCCCCCTTTAATGGGATACTGTCAACTTGAAATTTAGTCAGTTACCAAAAAAAAAGTTTTTTGTTTAGATATTATATCTGCCTCTTAGCCCACCTGCCATTTTTATATAGCATTTTCCTATTCTAATTTTTTTTCTCTTCCCTGTTGGTCTATGAAAGACCTACACAAACAGGGAATCATACTAAAGTATATGTTGTTGTTGTTTTTACCTTAAAATTAGCTAATTTACCATAGTACATTTTTAGTTACAAATTCTGGAGTCTACTGGTAGGTGTAGTATTCAAAAGCGGCATGCTGGAAATTAGATTTTGGACTTTGGTCTCCTGGACTTAGTGTGACACTATTATCTGTTCTTTTTAAGAGAGGTTGATGGGAGCAGGGTGGAACAATTAATGGTAGGCTGTACTTAGTTCACAAATCTTAGCAAAATAACTCTTATCTTCCAGCAATAAGTTTTACTGGATCTTGTTGTTGGAGTAGCAATAAAGTGAAACAAAATGGAGTTGAGAGACTGACTAAAAGCTTAAAAGTAACGAAGTAATAATGCATAATAGTAAGCTGAAAGAGAAGTAAATCAAATGAAAAAGATGAAAAATATAGCTTTAACTCTGTTTTGAAGAATCTGAATTTTTGGACAAGATAGTTTTATTATTTCTGGCTAGTTGTCTAATCCTTCTAATTTTCTATGAACAATCCTCATGCTTATTTTGTAGCAGAATGTTTATTTTTGGACATACATGTTGTTATATTGTAGTTATTTGTGTACTGTTATAGAAGGTGTGTTGTCAGAAACCCAAGGAGTAGCCAAGTCTGCACAGAAGCTTAAGTTGAATTTTGTTATCTTATTGTTCCTTTCTTTGTTAATAAAGGAAAACCACAGGAAGAGGGTGAGTTTGACTCCGCAGCGTGAGAGAGATTTTAGGGAACAGCAGATGTTCACACTTATTAATACTACAGAAGAACATTTTAACCCTGAATGGTTAGTTTTCAAGTTCTGCTAAGTTCTCCTCTCTTAAGTAATATTTGTGATAACTGTAATTCTATGATTCACATTATGGGATCAATCCTGCAATAGATTGAGGTGCTCATCTGAAAGGTGTTGAGGTACTATTGAAGAATTGAGCCCTCTTTCTTTTTTTACTGTGGACGGTGAGTAAAATTCTAGATTTAATAAAGTCAGCGCCAAAACTTCCTTCAACTTCAATAGGGCCAGGATTTAATCTAACGTGTTTTTGTTTAATTGTCTTTTCAGTAATCAATACAAAAGATTCATGTCCCAATAACTAATTGCAAATCACAGAGAGTTTGCATTCACAACAAAGAGGATATATTCACAACCAAAGGAACTGTGTACCATAAAATACAATCACAGGGCACTGTATTATAATAATAGTTTTTTCATATCTGAAAACAACTAATGGATGATACAAGTGTAATTACAAAGCCCCTGATGCTTCAGAGACTTATACATGTAATCAGTGAGCCTAGTCACACTCTTAAAGTTAAACATGTATAAATGTTTGCAGGATTGGGGCCATACTCAATATAAAAATCTGTATTTTTATAACAACTAAAGTAATATTTTAAAAGCTTTATATACAACTAAAGTACTATAAGAAAATGACAGTAGTTTTTGTCATTTTTTTCTGTGTATTTTTTTTTTTTTACTTTTATGAAGATGACATTATCTTCATCTTTAACTACTTTCCAATAAAATGTATGTGTTTCCTGGAAGTCTACCTTTAGTAGTACAAATTGTCGCCATGATTTTGAAAAGACTTAAGAACATGCTTAGCTTTAAGCTTGTGAGAGTCCAGTTGAACTCAAGGGGACAACTTACATGATTAAAGTGTATCATGTACATAAGTTTCTGCAGGGTCTGCCTATATTTTTACATTTTCAGTCAATTGTATGTTTTCTCTGGCTCCTTATTTTATATTTCTTTATTAGTATCTGTCTTTCTAAATGTTTTATAACCTGTACACATTATACATACATAGAGTTACATTATTTGTAAATATAGAAAATTAGTAAAGAAAAACGTAATTGGAAATTAGTTAAGATTGAAAATGTGTATTAATGGAGGCTGCCTAACAGTTGGAATTTTTAAAATTTCCATAGACTGTCTTCCTCCAAAAACCGAAACACTGAAATGTGGCCATTTCATTCATGCCTTCTATTCCTATTTCACTTACCGTCATGCCATAAAAGTTACACATACCAATCCCTAACCACACCTTTTGTCTCCTTATAATTTGTATAAATGCATGTAAAGTTAAGACCATATTACTATGAATATAAAATCCCATTTCCTTTTTAAGGAATTCTATATCCAGTATGCTATAACTAACATACAATTTTCCATTACTTTTTTTTTTTAAATAAGCAGTGTAAGTGTTAGTAAATAACGTTGGGAAACTACAGTTGCTTTAGGGAGGAAATGTGACTAGTTCATCACTTGCTCTGCCTTTGTTCATGGCAATTGACCAGAAGTAGAAAACTCACCCCCATGTGCAATCTCAGTTTCATTGGCTGGAAAGTAATGGAGGCAGAAACAAGGCTCCAGCCCTCTCTACCCAGCTGCTCTGAGGGAAGAAGAAAGAGAGTACTAGGCACCTGCTCTTCCACCAGCACTCGGACCCAAAATCTAGGGAACTCTAATGCAGTAGTTCAGGTGGGGAACTTCTTACTCTGTTCCCAGCCTCATTTGGGCCAGGCACAGTCTGGTCAATAAATGTAAAATACCATATAGTCAACAGATTCTGTAATCACAAAGATAGTGCTTTGCTTTTTATTCATAAAAGTATCTTACAGCTTGAACAACGTGCCACACCAGCAGAAACCTAACTTATCATAATGTATCCTGGGACTAAACTAGTGTTGAAATCTTTAGCATTAATTAAATAGTATAATATTTCTTTTGTATACATCTAATAATATATAATTTCAGATCACAAGAGGGAATTTCTAGACATTCATGCTTTTAACACTTTTTTAGGTAGAAAAATGGAAATCATAGTACTTTCTTGGTTTTAGGTAGACTCTTTATAAACACTTTCAGCCTTAAGTGTTTCTTAACTGTGAGCAAGATTCTAAAAGCCTCATGCATTTTGAGTAGCAACTTACTATAGGAGTGGTCCTGTTGATTTAAAAGTCCCTGGATTACTGATATGGCTTTTATTATGATGGCTGCCCCTATTGACAGATCAAAGATTATTACCTTTTAAGGCTACTAGTTAAAAATAAATTTGAAACATATGTATTGCAAGAAATGTTACTGATAAACTTTAAGAATTTAAAAAATGGAAATGAACAGCTAAGTCAAAGTAAAACTAATACTCAAATATCTTCACAGTTCATACTGTATGAATAACATCCAGTACGGATATAGGATATTACACATTCCAACAATAACCTGAATTCTGGCGCTTTATCCCCACTACTTCAAAATAGATAGATGCTTGCATCCAACCACCCTACAAAATACATGCTGAATATGGGCTACAAGTGGCTCACCTACCACTTGTGTGTGGATCTCAGTGCAGAATTGGGCCTTATTTTCCATAAAGAGTTCAGAAACAACACCATTCCTTCCACCTTGCGATTTTATTCTGAGACAAAGTGCACTTTACCTCATTCACAGTCCCTTGAAATCTCACTATATCTGCTCTCTTCATCTTTATTTCTTGGTTAGTGAGTGTCATAAAACCCAGGTTAGTACTGTCCCTTTAAATTGATCTGAATGCTGTCTAGGCTTTAGGTCACTCCTAGGAGCTAAATGCCTGAAGCAGCTTTCGGGAAGCTAGATGTTTCATCATGAATTATTGTCTGTGCCAGCAGACATTTGAAAATAACATGGCTCAGTGAAAAATCAATCCTTGAATAGCATCATTTCTGAATAAGAGAGAAATATAAAGTATTTATTCCACCCACAAAAGCTTTCTAAAAACTTCTCTTTCCACCCAAACAAAACAAGGAGGGTGGGGGGAAGAAGAGAAGTACCTTTGCCCTGAGAGGACTTTGTCTCATTGATCAGGGTGATGGGTTTCTTGAAAACTGGTGCAAGTATAAAAACCTTGTGTTTTTTACATTTACTTAAATACAATGAAAAAAAGTGAGGTAGGGGGAAGATTGCTGTATTTTTATGGACAATTAATTTGAAGGAAAGGCAATAGTTCAAATCACTTCTAGCCATTATGCTCTATACTATTACACACCTAGGAGTGGATCAGTTTGTTCCTGCTGGGTGGTAGGCGCCACCACCACCAATCCAATAACTGCATCTTCCAGTTGTAGAGCTCTCACATCTTTTTATTCTTAGAATGCCCCAAAGTTAATGGGTTTAAAGAAAATACTTTTAGGAAGAGGCTTTACCTTTCCCCTCAGTTCCACAGGTCACATTCCTGTCAGCCCCCTTTCCACTTCTCTGACTACTACGGGGCTTCTTTATAGTGTTTCCTGATTGGGGTCAAGCTCTTAGCTCCTATCTGAGTCCAGGCATGAGATCTAGTATTGCTGTTCACACCTTCCCACTTGGGGAAACAGGATGAATTAGCGGGAAATGAACTCCACATATACTGAAAGCAATAGGTCTTCCACCCCATATTAGTTTTCTTTATCTGAGTTGTTTATAATAAAGAGGCAAGATGGGTGAGCTAATATCTCTTATTGGACCAACTTCTGTTGGTGAGAGAGACAAGCTTGGTCCAATAAAAGATATTACTTCACCCATCTTGTCTCTCTAATAGCCTGGGACTAACACGACTACAACAACATTGTTTATAATACAGCAGTCTTGCAAAACCCCATTCACCAGCTCTCTGGGGACAAGTGGCATCAACTTCTGCAGACTCTAAAGGTAGTGCTATAGTGTAGACCAGTGGTTCTCAACCTATTTACCATTGTGGGCTGCATATTCAGCTCTCTATGTGTGTTATGTGGCCTGCATGCACACAATATATATACTACCTGTATGGTCCTGAGGATGTCACATGGGCCACAGCTGTGTGCTAGTTGGGCTGCAAGCGGTCCGGGGTCCACAGGTTGAGAACCACTGGTGTAGACACTACAGTGACAGAAGAGTTTTTTCCATTGCTGTAGTAAATCCATCACTCCGAGAGGTAGCAGCTAGGTTGACAGAAGAATTCTTTTGTTGACCTAGGTGCATCTAGGGTGGGGGGTGAGTTCTACTTAATGACGTTGCACAGGGTATGAAAATTTTCACAACTCTGAGCAATGTAGCTAGGTCAGCCTAAGTTTTAGGTGTAGGCCAGGCGTAAGCTACTTTTTTTTTTTTTTTTTAAGTCTTCTAGCCTTTATGGTTGTAAAGAAAACCTTGAAAAATGCGAACCAAGTGTAATCAGCTTCAGTTAGCAGCTGGTGGGAGAGCAGTTGTTGTTGTTGCACTGTGGAGCACTATGTATTTACCCTGCCCAGTTCAAAAGCAGAGGGAGTGAATGCAGTGGCTCCTGAGCCCAGGGGGAGGAGTGAACTCTAGCGATTCTTCCTGAATCCTCTTTCATAAGAACATAGGAATTGCCATAATGAATTAGACCAGCATGCCAGGTATTCTCTCAGACAGTGGCCAATAGCAGGAAACTCAGTGGAAGATACCAAAAAAATCCCCACAAAAAAACCAAAACTTCGCAGTAGGCAGGTATGGAATAAAATTTCAGGGAAAATTTCATTCTGATCCCTAATAGTTGGCTTTTGCCCTGAAGCAGGAGGATTTCTCTCCTTTCCAAAGCTTGTGTATTTTTTTTAATATTTAATCCTTTTTTGGGCCAAGCCGCTTCCCTTCTCATCCCTGAATACCTGAATACTGTTCCAGAACACCCCTGCTCCACTGCCTTGCAGCTTCCTATTGCAGGCCCAGTATCTTCCAGCCCAGTTCCACAGTCCTCTCCCCAGGCCCAGAAAGAACAGAAGACACCTGGCTTTCATTCAGTGTGTGACTGAGTTGGGAGGATTTGAGTAATGAGTTAATGGCGGAGTATAGTGGTTGTCTGGCGTATGTGAATAAAAGTTTGGAAGAAGGGAAGATTCTGGTGTGAAGTGTACCTGTGTAAGACAGTACAGGTGCATGTGTCAAAGAAGAGTGTGTATGAAAGAGAAAGAGGGCCAGATTCTCTGTTGATGTAAATTGGTGCAGCTCTGTTGGCTTCAATGTAGCAACATCAGTTTACACTAGCAGACAATTTGGTATGTCATGGGTACCTGCAGGGGTGTGAAACGGGGGCGTGGGGGAAGAGAGAGTGTGTGTGTGTGTGAGAGAGAGAGAGAATGATTATATGAAGGTAAAGGAGTTAAAAGATCATATATTTTAAATAGTATTCATCAGTGTTAATGTTCACACATGAGCTTAAAACTGAATGTTAATCTCTTCTGCTTTATGAAGTTCA
Source organism: Platysternon megacephalum (assembly GCA_003942145.1). Classification (NCBI taxonomy): domain Eukaryota; kingdom Metazoa; phylum Chordata; order Testudines; family Platysternidae; genus Platysternon; species Platysternon megacephalum. Next base: position 6,495,752 of record QXTE01000042.1, on the reverse strand, counting down.
CTAGGGACCGATATCTACCACCCTTACTCACATTGACCAGTACTTCACTATGTTGTTTTCTTCATTGTGATTATTCAGTGTGTGAGGTGCAGAATCTAGTCCTGTGTTTGGACAATGAAAATTAACTCGTTAGTCCCCCTACCCTAGAACAATGCTGCAGTATTGTGTTGCAAACAGTTGTAAGGGAAATGTTTAAATCAAATACATCTCTTTTCAGTGAAATATAAAATAAAATATTATGAAAACTATTTCTTTTAATATATTATGTTTTGTAAAATCTTAGGCTTGCAGAAGCTTTCAGCCATTTTAATTCAAGTTGCAATGATCCAGCAAATAGGTTGTTTAAAGTTACTGCAGCTAGGTAAGCCACCTATAGGACATTGTTGGGTAGTTTAGTTATAAAATCTGGCTTACTAGCTTCTAAATGTCTGTTTTTGTAAGTATTAACTCTTTTTATTAAGTAAAGAAAAGAAAACTGTATCAATTACAGTGAAATAAAAACACAAAGCTAAGTACAATATAAAGCTATAGTCATATAATATTTTACATTTGTTCACTGCTTTCCATTGTACAAAAATGCAGAAAAGAAAGCAAATAGGAAAGAAAATCAGGCTATATCAAACAAATAGCTTGATTTTTAATAGGACTGTCGATTAATCACAGTTAACTCACGCAATTAACTGAAAATTAATCATGATTAATCACACTGTTAAACAATAGAATACCAATTGAAATATATTAAATATTTTTTGTTTTCTACATTTCCAAATATATTGATTTCAATTACAACATAGAATACAAAATGTACAGTGCTCACTTTATATTATTTTTGCTTACAAATATTTGCACTTAAAATGATAAAAGAAATAGTATTTTTCAATTCACCCTAATACAAGTACTGCAGTGCAATCTCTTGATCATGAAAGTGCAACTTAAAAATGTAGTTTTTTTTTGTTAGATAACTGGACTCAAAAACAAAACAATGTAAAACTTTAGAGCCTACAAGTCGACTCAGTCTTACTTCTCGTTCAGCCAATCGCTAAGAGAAACAAGTTTGTTTACATTTATGGGAGATAATGCTGCCCGCTTCTTAATTATAATATCACTTGAAAGTGAGAACAGGCGTTTGCATGGCACTGTTGTAGCTGGTGTCGCAAGTTATTTATGTGCCAGATGCGCTAACGATTCCTATTCCTACGCTTCGGTCATCATTCCAGAGGACATGCTTCCATGCTGGTGAAGTTCGTTAAAAAAATAATGCGTTAATTAAATTTGTGACTGAACTCCTTGGGGCAAGAATTGTATGTCCCCTGCTCTGTTTTACCCGCATTCTGCCATATATTTCATGTTATAGCAGTCTCGGATGGTGACCCAGCACATGTTTGTTTTAAGAACACTTTCACCGCAAATTTGACAAAATGCACAAGATACCTGTCATAAACAGATAGTTAAGGGTTAATGCCTCTTTTACCTGTAAAGGGTTAAGAAGTTCACCTAGCCTAGCTGACACCTGACCAAAGGAACCAATGGGGGGACAAGATGTTTCAAAAAGGAAGGAGGGAAGTTTCCTTTGTCTTGGGTCAGTTTCAGTTCTGGCCGGAGAGGAAAAGGAATCAGGAATCAAACAGGGTAGTAAGTATTTAGTGAAGGAATTAGCTTATGTTTATTTTTTTTTTGTAACTTGTCTTGGGCATTATAGGTATAATCAAATTGGCTATTTTTTGATGTACTAAGAGTTTTGCCCAGGGGAACATCCTCTGTGTTTTAAATCTGTTGTTTGTGAGATCAGCTTGTATGCTATCTCCCAGAGGGTTTTTCTTTTACCTTTCTTTTCTTTAATTAAAAGCCTTCTTTTTAGAGACCTGATTGATTTTTCCTTGTTTTAAGATCCAAGGGAGTTGGATCTGGGCTCACCAGGAATTGGTGGGGAAAAGGAGGGGGGATGGTTAATTTCTCCTTGTTTTAAAATCCAAGGATTTTTGGATCGGTGTTTACCAGGGAATTGGTGGAGGAGTCTCTCAAAACTACCCAGGGAAGGGTTATAGTACTTGGGAGGGAAAGGTTTTTGGGGAAGAAGACAAAGTTTCCCAAATGACTTCAATATTTGGGTGGTGGCAGCATACTGATCTAAGCTGGTAATTAAGCTTATGAGTTCCCATGCAGGTCCCCACATTTGTACCCTAAAGTTCAGAGTGGGGGTGAAACCTAAGACATGGTGAGCAGCGGTGGAAGATTGTAAAGGAACCAAGCCAGATTTTTTTTTTTCTCTCTCTCCTTGGAGATGCTGGGGAAACAGTGAAGGAGAAATACAGATCTTATCTTTTGACCTGAAGGCAAACAGGTTAAGTTTTTCTAACAATTGCTTTTGTTAGAAGAAAGGTTCCCAGCTGTGAACAGCTGGAAGGAAATTAGCATATTGCCAGACAAGTTACAAAACCAGTTTTCCTTGTTTTCTTTCTTACTCGGAGTGGTCAAGTTCCAATAACAAAGGAATTTACAAGCTTGGTTGTTTTTTTTCTACCTCTCAAACAAAGATAGCTGGGGGAGACCAGAAAAGGAACACTGAATACTGTGGAAGTCTCTGGTAACTAAGCAACCCTAAGCTAAGACATCCCAGTCAGTTAACTGCAGGGGGGTGTGGCCCAGCAAAAAAAAGCAGGAAAATGACTAGCAGTGAAACAGCCAACAAGCTCGAGCTAGCTAGACTGGAAGCAACAAAGAAAAAAAACGAACATAAAAGACGGCTAGAACTAAGACAATTAAAAATTAAGGCAGAGAAAGCAAGGGTGGAGGCAAAAAAAGCCAGGGAAGAAACTGCCCACAAGAGAGCTATGGAGGCAGAGGCTGCAAGGGTGGAGGCAGAGGCAGCTGCCCACAAGAGAGCTATGAAGGCAGAGGCAGCAAGGATGAAGGCCCAGAGGGAGGCCCAGAAACATAAACTGGAGGAACTGATGTCTCCAGCATCAAGGAAACAGTTCCAGGCCGAGCAGGAAGCAAATAACAGCCTTCAAAAAGCTTGGGTGGCGGCATGGAGTACCCCACCGCGTCTCAGCTCTTCTAACCAATCCCGGTTTGTTGTAGAACAAGGACTTTTATACAAGGAGACTCTTTCTGGTGGACACCAGAAAGACTGGCATCCTCAACAACAGTTGGTAGTTCCAACTAAGTACCGGGTAAAGCTCTTAAGCTTAGCCCATGATCATTCTAGTGGCCATTCTGGGGTGAACAAAACCAAAGACCGGTTGGGGAAGTCCTTCCACTGGGAGGAAATGGGCAAGGACGTTGCTAATTATGTCCGGTCTTGTGAGGTGTGCCAACGAGTGAAAAAACCCCAAGACCAGGTCAAAGCCCCTCTCCAGTCACTTCCCATAATTGAGGTTCCCTTTCAGCAAGTAGCTGTGGATATTCTGGGTCCTTTCCCAAAAAAGACACCCAGAGAAAAACAATACATATTAACTTTCATGGATTTTGCCACCCAATGGCCAGAAGCAGTACCTTTAAGCAACACCCGGGCTAAAAGTGTGTGCCAGGCATTAGCAGACATTTTTGCCCGGGTAGGTTGGCCCTCCGACATCCTTACCGATTCGGAAACAAATTTCTTGGCAGGGACCATGAAAAGCCTGTGGGAAGCTCATGGGGTAAATCACTTGGTTGCCACCCCTTACCACCATCAAACCAATGGCCTGGTGAAGAGGCTTAATAAAACTTTGAGGGCCATGATACGTAAATTCATAAATGAACACTCCAATAATTGGGACCTAGTGTTACAGTAGTTGCTTTTTGCCTACAGGGCTGTACCACATCCCAGTTTAGGGTTTTCACCTTTTAAACTTGTGTATGGCCGCAAGGTTAAGGGGCCATTACAGTTGGTAAAGCAGCAATGGGAGGGGTTTATGCCTTCTCCAGAAACTAACATTCTAGACTTTGTAAGCGACCTACAAAACACCCTCCGACACTCTTTAGCCCTTGCTAAAGAAAACCTAAAGGATGCTCAGGAGGACCAAAAGGCCTGGTATAATAAACATTCCAGAAAACGGTCCTTCAAAGTAGGAGACCAATTCATGGTCTTAAAGGCGCTCCAGGCCCATAAAATAAAAGCGTCGTGGAAAGGGCCATTCACGGTCCAGGAACGCCTAGGAGCTGTTAACTATCTCATAGCATCCCCCATCTCAAATATAAAGCCTAAGGTATACCATGTTAATACTCTTAAGCCCTTTTATTCCAGAGAATTAAAAGTTTTCCAGTTTACAGCCCAGGGAACAAATAATGCGAAGTGGCCTAAAGGTGTCTACTACAAAAAAAAAAGTGACGGTGGCGTGAAAGAGGTGAACCTCTCCACGACCCTTAAACGTCTGCAGCAACAGCAGATCAAGGAGCTGTGCACTAGCTTTGCGCCAATGTTCTCAGCCACCCCAGAACGGACCAAACGGGCATACCACTCCATTAACACAGGTAATGCTCACCCCATTAAAACCCCACCCTACCGGGTGTCACCTCATGCCCAAACTGCTATAGAACGAAAAATCCAGAACATGCTACAAATGGGTATCATCCGCCCCTCTACCAGTGCATGGGCATCTCCAGTGGTTCTAGTCCCCAAACCAGATGGGGAAATACGCTTTTGCGTAAACTACCGTAAGCTAAATGCTGTAACTCGTCCCGACAACTATCCAATGCCACGCACCAATAAGCTATTGAAGAAATTGGGACATGCCCAATTCATCTCTACCTTAGACTTAACCAAGGGGGACTGGCAAGTACCGCTAAATAAACCCGCCAAGGAAAGGTCAGCCTTCGTCACCCATGCAGGGGAGTATGAATTTAATGTGCTCCCTTTCGGGCTGCAAAATGCACCCGCCACCTTCCAAAAACTTGTAAATGGTCTCCTAGCGGAATTGAAAAAATCTGCAGTTGCCTACCTCAATAATGTGGCCATTTTTTCTAATTCATGGGCAAAACACCTAAAGCACCTAAAACGGGTCTTCGAGCGCATCAGCAGGCAGAACTAACTGTTAAGGCTAAAAAGTGTCAAATAGGCCTAACCAGAGTAACTTACCTTAAACACCAGGTGGGTCAAAAAACTATAAACCTCCTACAGGCCAAAGTAAATGCTATCCAAAAGTGGCCTATCCCAAAGTCAAAAAAACAGGTCCAATCCTTCTTAGGCTTGGCCGAATATTACAGGCAATTTGTACCACACTACAGCCAAATCGCTGCCCCACTAACAGACCTGACCAAAAAAACACAGCCAAATGCAGTTCAGTAAACTAATAAGTGTCAAAAGGCCTTTAACCAGCTTAAGGCAACACTCATGTCTGACCCTGTGCTAAGGGCCCCAGACTTTAACAAACCATTCCTAGTAACCACAAATGCGTCCAAGCGTGGTGTAAAAGCAGTTTTAATGCAGAAAGAACTGAATCAAAAATTCCACCCTGTCATGTTTCTCAGCAAGAAACTGTCTAAAAGAAAAAGCCACTGGTCAATCTGCAAAAAAAAATGCTACGCCATTGTGTACGCGCTAAAAAAGCTACGCCCATACGTTTGGGAACGGCGTTTCCAACTACAAACCGACCATGCTGCACTAAAGTGGCTTCATACCGCCAAGGGAAATAACAGAAAACTTCTTCGGTAAAGTTTAACTCTCCAGAATTTTAAAATTAAAATTCAACACATTTCAGGAGCTTCTAACAAAGTGGCTAATGCACTCTCCCGGAAAAGTTTCCCAAAAGTAACTGGTTAAAATTGTCCTTAAAATGTAAAAAATCTTGTAGTTTTTACATAATTAGTAGTATATGTAAAGGTGCATGTGTGTTATTAATCTGTTTATTCTAAAGTTCTAAAAAAAAAATCACAGCCAGTGCGGTCCAACACTGTCTGAGATTTGGGGGGCGTGTCATAAACAGATAGTTAAGGGTTAATGCCTCTTTTACCTGTAAAGGGTTAAGAAGTTCACCTAGCCTAGCTGACACCTGACCAAAGGAACCAATGGGGGGACAAGATGTTTCAAAAAGGAAGGAGGGAAGTTCCCTTTGTCTTGGGTCAGTTTCAGTTCTGGCCGGAGAGGAAAAGGAATCAGGAATCAAACAGGGTAGTAAGTATTTAGTGAAGGAATTAGCTTATGTTTATTTTCTTTTTTGTAACTTGTCTTGGGCATTATAGGTATAATCAAATTGGCTATTTTTTGATGTACTAAGAGTTTTGCCCAGGGGAACATCCTCTGTGTTTTAGGGTACGTCTACACTACAGGATTAGTCCGAATTTACGGAATTCGATTTTATGAAACCGATTTTTTAAATTCGATGGTACGCGGCCACAGTAAGCCACAGTAAGCGGATTAATTCGGCGGTGCGCGTCCATGCAGAAAAGACTAGCGTCGAATTCCAGAGCGTTGCACTGTGGGTAGCTATCCCAGAGTTCCCGCAGTCCCCCCCGCCCATTGGAATTCTGGGTCGATATCCCAATGCCTGATGGGACAAAAAACATTGTCGCGGGCGGTTCTGGGAACATCCTCCCCCTCCCTACGTGAAAACAACGGAAGACAACCATTTCGCGCCTTTTTTCCTTGTTGAACTGAGCGGACGCCGTACCTCGGCAAGGATGGATCCCGCTCAGCTCAAGTTTGCAGTCATGAACATTGTAAACACCACGCGCATTATAGTGCAGTTTATGCTCAACCAGGACCAGAAAAGCCAGGCGAGGAGGAGGCGGCTACGGCAGCGCGGCGACGAGAGTGATGCGGACATGGACATGGACACAGAATTGTCTCGCGCCACGGGCCCCGGCGCTTTGGAGATCATGTTGGCAATGGGGCAGCTTCTTGCTGTGGAACGCCGATTCTGGGCCCGGGAAACAAGCACTGACTGGTGGGACCGCATAGTGCTGCAGGTGTGGGACGATTCCCAGTGGCTGCGAAACTTTCGCATGCGTAAGGGCACTTTCCTGGAACTTTGTGACTTGCTTTCCCCTGCCCTGACGCGCCAGAACACCAAGATGAGAGCAGCCCTCACAGTTGAGAAGCGAGTGGCGATAGCCCTGTGGAAGCTTGCAACACCGGACAGCTACCGGTCAGTCGGTAATCAGTTCGGAGTGGGAAAATCTACCGTGGGGGCTGCTGTCATGCAAGTAGCCAAAGCAATCGTTGAGCTGCTGCTAAAAAAGGTAGTGACGCTGGGAGATGTGCAGCTCATTGTGGATGGCTTTGCTGCAATGGGATTCCCTAACTGTGGTGGGGCGATAGATGGAACCCATATCCCGATCTTGGCACCGGAGCACCAGGGCAGCCAGTACATAAACCGCAAGGGGTACTTTTCTATGGTGCTGCAAGCAATGGTGGATCACAAGGGACGTTTCACCAACATCAACGTGGGATGGCCGGGAAGGGTTCATGACGCCCGCGTCTTCAGGAACACTAGTCTGTTTAAACGGCTGCAACAAGGGATTTACTTTCCAGACCGGAAAATTACCATTGGGGATGTTGAGATGCCCATCGTTATCCTTGGGGACCCAGCCTACCCCTTAATGCCGTGGCTCATGAAGCCATACACAGGCAGCCTGGACAGTACTCAGGAGCGGTTCAACTACAGGCTGAGCAAGTGCAGGATGGTGGTAGAGTGTGCCTTTGGACGTTTAAAAGGTCGCTGGCGCTCGTTACTGACTCGCTCGGACCTCAGCCAAACCAACATCCCCATTGCTATTGCAGCTTGCTGTGTGCTCCACAATCTCTGTGAGAGCAAGGGGGAGACCTTTATGGCGGGGTGGGAGGCTGAGGCAAACCGCCTGGCCGCTGATTACGCGCAGCCAGACACCAGGGCGATTAGAAGAGCACACCAGGAAGCGGTGCGCATCAGAGAAGCTCTGAAAACAAGTTTCAGTGCTGCCCAGGCTCCTGTGTGAAAGTTATGTTTGTTTGTCCCTGTTGAAAACCCGCCCACTTGATTCACTCATTCCCTGTAAGCAACCCACCCTTCCCCCTTCCCCCTTCGATCCCAGTTTTATTTAAAAAAAAATAAAGTCAGTGTCGTTTTCAAATTACAAATCAAGAACTTTTTATTAACGGGGGGTAATGAACATAGGGAGAGAAATAACCAGGTAGTCCGGGTGGGGTTTGGGAGGAGGGTAGGAGTGAAGGAACAGGGCAGGAACAACATTCAAAATAATGAGAGCCTTTTGCTCGGGCTCTCTAATGGGGTGGACTGGCAGGTTGCACGGAGCTTCCCCCCCCGCGTTCTTACACGTCGGGGTGAGGAGGCTACGGGACTTGGGGA